>CM012441.1:32861142-33263642 GCA_003999625.1 Oryzias javanicus
AGCTAGCATATAGCTGAAATATAAGTTAAACTCAAAAGTTGCCTAAAAAACGTAAAAAAGCTAAAGTTAGCCGAAATAGCTAGCATGCTGCTGAAATATTAGCTAAACTCCAAAATAGGCTAAAAAACCTTAATAAATGCCAAAATATTCCAAAAAGCTAGCAGAATGCTATTATAACTTTCAACTTTACTACAATCTGACTTCATACAATATAAAGTAACGACTAATCGATTATTAAATTAGTTGTCGATTATTTTAATAGTCGATTAGTCATCGATTAGTCGACTAATCGTGGCAGCCCTAATCATGATCAGATTTTTGTTCTTATTCGATCTATTTATATGAAGGTGTGAACTTAAAGAGTTTAAGAAGTGTGTTGTTTTTGGAGCATATCCCCCGTGATAAACAAGAGAACACTAATAATTAAACGCCTCCTTTAATCGTTGAGGCTCTAACCCAGGTGTGGGCAAACTACGGCCCGGGGGCCACATGCGGCCCCTTAAGCTACTTAATCCGGCCCTCCAAATTAAAATACATTGAATCAAAAATCCTAATTATTGTTTTATTTTCATTGTATTTCTGGTTTCTTCCCATGAATGGTGTTTCTCTGACGTTCGTGTGTGTTCTTTTCGGATTATTCCTACACCACATAAATGCAGCATTTCTTTGAGTTCACATTTTCCTCTGAAGAACATCAACCCATTAGATCACCAAAAGAGAACAAAAATCAAAATTTAGAAATTAAAACTCTCAAATTTTCTGTTTTTAAATGAATATATGTGAATTTGAATCCAAATTAAAGCATGTTTTTCTCTAAATTCCATATTATTTTTTTAGTTTATGAGGTTGATTACCCAATCTCTCCTTCCATCTGCTCCTTGTCCGGCCAAATTTTAGAACCTTTTGTGGCCCACGAGTCAAAACAATTGCCCACCCCTGCTCTAACCCGTGTCCGTGTCTCATTTCTGGTCAGGTCGTCAGCCTCTGCGTTTCCAGGAAGACTTGATATCCAGCGCCGTAGCCGAGCTGAACTTGGGCCTCTCCCTGATGACGCAGGAGGCGCGAGGATCAGAGGAGGAGCTCTTCGCGCCCGACGTTCTATACTACGTGTTCCTGTGTATACAGAAGGTCGGTCTCTCGATCTCACGCGAGCCGATCCTCTGAAAACGCTCGTGACGTTTTCGTCTCTTTGTTCTTTTTTTTTTAGTATCTGTCTGAAAACGGACGCGTGGACGACATTTTCTCTGATCCGTACTACACACGATTTTGTGAGAGTTTACACAAAATCCTGCACGACTGGAAGCCCAGCGTTCACCCTTTAGGTACGGCACGTCCCGCTTTTAGTTTTGGGGAGTCGCTTTTATCAGGAAAACTAAAACGATGGTTTATTTGCATCAAAGGTTACATCATTCCAAGTCACGTGACAGAGGAGATGCTGTGGGAGTGTAAGCAGCTCGGCGCACACTCCCCCTCCACGTTGCTCACAACTCTAATGTATTTCAACACTAAGTGAGTGAGCAGCAGCAGCAGCAGCAGCAGCGTCGGGTTTTCTGGGCTCCTGCTCCGTGATGATCGGACTAAACGCCGCATTTGTGTTTTGCAGATATTTCCACTTGATGACGCCAGAGCAGCACATGAAAGTTTCTTTCTCCAAAGTGTTGAGACACACGAGGAAGAACCCCGCCAACGCCAAGGACAAAGCGACCAGCATCCGCCTTCTCAAAGTTCAGGGTCAACACAGCGCCGGGCAGAAAGGTGACCAGCAGAACAAACGCCGATTATTGTTTTAGATTAGGGGTGTAACGGATCACAAAACTCACGGTTCGGATCGTGTCACGGTTTTAGGGTCACGGTTCGGATCGTTTTTCGGATCAGTGAAAAGTAAAAAAAAAAACAAAAAAAAAAAAAAACAATATAAAAGCTAAATTCATTTTTGGAAATGCTTCAAATCATAAATTCAATAAGCATTTAAAGTACTTCAGACACACAATATTTACATATTTAACATCAAAACATTTGGTCATTGAAGCCTATTTATTAAAACAAAACATTTTTAAACTTTGAACACAGACAAAATGCTAAAACATGAAGTTTCTGATGACATTTTCATGTCTTTAGACCAAATCTACAAAAACTGAGATAAAAGAATGTTTAAAAATAGTGTTAATACCAAAATCAATCTAGATAATTCCTTAAAAGTTAAATTATAAATAAAACAGTTAAAATTAATTTTGGTATTAACTGCTTTATTAAAACTACCTGTGGGAACATTTAAAGGCCTCATGCGGTGAAAATCATGATTTTTCTAAAACTGCAATAAAACATTAGTATTTATGTCACAAATGAACCCCCGTATAATTATTTTGTCATCCGCGGCCCCGTGCACTCTCTACAAGCGTTTAAAAATAGCGCGGTCGCTCAGATTTTCTGCAGCCTCCGATAAGTAGGTCATAGGTCGTGTGACGTCATGGCAGGAACACACAGCTAGATCCCCTATTGTTGTGCTGACTTTCTGGGCTTACTGACTTACTTCGCATGATAGAATTCGGACTTCCGTGGATTTGGGGATTTATACGGGATAATGGTGAATAGGTGTGTTGTATTTGGGTGCTCTAATGTGCCGAAGAAGGGGGTCTCCCTTCACGAATGTCCCGTGAAAATGAAGGAGAGGGAGGCATGGAAGAGGTTCGTGTGTCGGACGAGGATGCAAAAAGGTTTGAAAAACAGGCACAATGCCTCGTCATCCGAAGCCCCGGTATCCTCAGATGAGGAAACCTCCGGCTCAAATTGGTAGGGCTGTACACCCTCTGAACCCTGTGTAGTTAAAATTTCCCTGTTTGATGAAGGGTCATCACTTTCATCCAAAGAAATACCATCTAAATCGTGGTCTACGTCGCTTCCCAGACCGTCCGCCATTGTTGTTTACACTCTGGGATGTGGCACTTCCGCGCTCGCTTTTCCTGATGAATTTTGACACATTTCGCCTTCCATACATGGTTCGGTGACGGTACCGGCGAGTCCGTTACGGAGCTGCAGCTTTCTCCTGTGCGGGACAGTTGCTGCTTTAAACTGGAAGATTCTTTGAACCCAGTAATAGAAATGTGTACCGATGCTTTTATTCAGCTCCTAAGATTAAATAAACCTGATATCTATCGATCTTCGTCCTTCATTATGAATCTGAGAAAAGTTTTTGACAGAAGCTCCTCCCACACTCAGCGGGAGCTTCAGGTAAACAGACTTTAGGAAAACCGGGAAGCAGCTGCTTCAGGGCTCGTCAAAACAAAGAGGATTTTCAGGAATATGACGACAATTTAATTCGATGTGAACGGACAATTGGTATAAATTATGATAGCGCGAGGTGCGCACGTGTGTGTGCGTGGTTTTTTTTTTCTTTTGGGGGGGGCCGCGATCCGCGGGTCAGACCTGGCCCGGACCGTGGCGTCTGATCCGTACGGATCACGGATCTTCTGTGATCCGTTACACCCCTATTTTAGATCAATCGACTGATCCGGTCATGTAGGGCTGTGGATCGTTGCTTAGGTGGCGATCCGATCCGATTCACGTATCGAACCACGATTCTTACTTTTTAATATTATGTTTATTGCTATGTGTATGTTTACTAGATGGAGGAGAATTGAAATTATTTGTATTAAATCACCAACATTTATACTTTTTATTTAGAACAATAAATCAGAATCAACAAAACTGATTTAAAAAAAAAAAAAACAAAAAGATTCAGATAGAAAGAAATTTTGTCATTTTAAACTTTTTTTTGTCAGCCTTCTGGTTAAGTTCAGCAGTAACACAAACAACATTAAAAGGATAAAAATCACTGCTGTTTTGTATCATTCAACAACAAAACTTGAAAATGTTCCCCATAGTTTTTTTATCCTCAAAGTTCTTCAATATTTTTCGGTGCAGAGCCCGTGTGATTTTTTTCCGCAGCAGAATCATCAACACTAAAGCTCCGGTGTTAAAACTAATATTTTTTTTCGGAACTTATGTCAGTGAATGGGACTTCAGTCTCAGTTTCTGAACGAAAAAAAGCTCTCACTAGTTTTACTTTGAAAACCGGAAGTTCACCGTCACGAAGATGTGTGTTTACTTCCAGTAGCGGTACCGCTGCTTTTTCGGCTTTGCTTTAGTTCGTAAGCTTAAAATACAGCATTAATCTGTATTTCAGAGCAAAAATACATCGTCCCCAGATCATATTTTGACAATATTTTACCACAATTTATTATATTTATAAATATCGCGAATCAGCGATCTTGGACGTCACTCGAAATTTCGGGAGCAAATCGCGATTTCTCGTGCACCCGGATACTCGTTACAGCCCTAATCAGCACTAATGCGCATGTGTGTCAAAGACTATGAGAGATGCGGCATTAGAACGCGCTCACCGTAGATTTAAAAAGAAAACATAAACGACTATTAGTTTAGTCGTCGACTATTTTAATAATCGACATGAAGGATTTGGCGATTCTTTGTGAATTGATAAATAACCGATTCACATTCACACGAAATGCAGAGCAGATGACATTTCTCCATGCAGGCTCGCCGTGAGTGCGCGTAGTGTGGGGGCGGCGTGCTCTTCGGCTGCGCTCCCCTCCTTAGAAATTCTCCCAACTACTTCTTTGGATGTAAAAGTTTCACATACGTCGGTCTCTCCGAGGTTTTGTGATGTTGCGATCGCAACTATTGACGCAAATTCAAGCAAAGCCGAGATTTCTTTCTCACCCTGTAACTTTACATTTTCCTCACAACTTTACTGTAACTTTGACCAATCACGGCACAGCTTCACGACCGTTTCCCTTCTGACTCTTCGGGAACCGAGTTCTTTTTTATTAAGTCTCGTCTGTTTTTCTCTGCAAGAACGCTCATTTGTGTGAGCGAGTGCGCAAAAAGAAAATATACTTGACCTTAAAATACCTTTTAATTCAAAGTAGAGCTGCCATGATTAGTCGACTAATCGATGACTAATCGACTATTAAAATAGTCGACAACTAATTTAATAGTCGATTAGTCGTTACTTTATAATATATGGAGTCAGACTGTAGTGAAGTTGAAAGTTATAATGACATTCTGCTAGCTTTTTAGACTATTTTGGCATTTATTAAGGGTTTTCAGGCTATTTTGGAGTTTAGCTAATATTTTAGCTTCATGCTAGCTATTTTGCCTTATTTAGGCTTTTTAAGTTTTTTAGGCCAATTTGGAATTAAGATAATATTTCAGCTACATATTAGCTCTTTTGGCTAATTTAGGATTTTTTTCAGTTTTGTAGGCAAATTTGGAGTTTAGCTAATACTTCATTTACAGGTTAGCTAGCCAATTCTAAATGTTTACAGTTTTTTAGGCTAATTTTGAGTTTTTCTATTATTCCAGCTGCATGCTACCTATTTTGGCTAATTTGGAATTTTTACAGTTTTTTTTAGGCTAATTTTGAATTTAGCTAATATTTCAGCTACCTGTTAGCTTGCTAATTGTAAATGTTTACAGTTTATTAGGCTAATTTGGAGTTTTGCTATGTCTTCAGCTACATGCTAGCTATTTTAGCTAAATTTGGATTTTTTTACAGTTTTTTAGGCTAATTTGGAGTTTAGCTAATATTTCAGCTACATGTTAGCTATTTTGGCTAGTTTGGAATTTTTACAGTTTTTTAGGGCTAATTTGGAGTTTCGCTAATATTTCAGCTACATGTTAGCTATTTTTGGCTAATTTGGAATTTTTACAGTTTTTTTAGGCTAATTTTGAGTTTAGCTAATATTTCAGCTACATGTTAGCTTGCTAATTGTAAATGTTTACAGTTTATTAGGCTAATTTAGAGTTTTGATATTATTTCAGCTACATGCTAGCTATTTTAGCTAAATTGGGATTTTTTTTACAGTTTTTGGAGTTTAGCTAATATTTCACTATTTTAGCTAATTTGGGATTTTTACAGTTTTTTAGGCTAATTTGGAGTTTTGCTATTACTTCAGCTACATGCTAGCTATTTTGGCTAATTTGGAATTTTTACAGTTTTTTAGACTAATTTAGAGTTTAGCTAATATTTCAGCTATATGCTAGCGATTTTAGCTTATTTAGGATTTTTTTGTTTTAAAGCTAATCATATTTCAGATTTTCTTTACATCCGCTTTGTCCATGATCCGTTTAGTCGACTAATCGGAAAAATTAATCGATGATTAGTCGACTATTAAAATAATCGTTTGTGGCAGCCCTAATTCAAAGTGTTGAGAAAAAAATGGAAAAAATTGAAATTGTTACTTTAAAACTGAATGGTTACACCCCTCGTCCACGTTTGTGACCTCGGCTGACCTCTTTCAGGAGCTGACGAGATGTACGAGGAGCAGGTTGAAGACGCAGAGAATCCACTTCGCTGTCCCATAAAACTTTATGACTTTTACCTCTTCAAATGGTGAGCAGCTGCTGACGACAAAAGCCTAAATTATTGTGATTTTTTTTTTCACTGCAGCTGTAATTCTTTTTTATTGTTTTTCAGTCCTCAAAGTGTCAAAGGGCGCAACGATGCCTACTACATGACTCCAGAACCCGTGGTGGCCCCAAACAGCCCCATGTGGTACTCCTCTCAGCCCCTCGCCAGTCAGCAAGTGGAGCACATGCTGGCCCGGATCATCGTGGTCAGAGAGATCCAGGAGATCATCGGCGCCACTCAAGACAACGTGAGCTAAAGTGGACGGGCCGAGCGGACTCCGGAATGCTGACTATGCAGTGCCCATCCTGACTCTGGAAAACCTCGGGGGCCGTCAGAGCGGGACAACATTCGGAACAATCATTTTTGGATTTTTTTTTGGTCATAAAAATCTTGTAATTTTCGCCGCATCCGACGTGGAGGCTTCCTCTGGAAGACATTTCACTCTTAACCTGCTGGTGAGCAGCGTTCAGCAGCTGACGGGTCCCGGTTCCCGCTCTGGAGCAAAGCGCTTCTCCTGCAGAAGACTCAAAGTTAATCTATATCCCTCTTCTCTCCTTCATCCATTAAAGCTCGACAGATAATTAAAGGGACCACCTCTCAGTTTATGTACTCACTGCAGTTCAAACCATGTATTTATGTCCAAACTTGTGCCTGTTTCTTTCTTTTTTTTTTTTTAAAATGATTTTTCCAAACCATAATTCAGAGCGGTGGACGGATGAGGTGACCCTCACTGGTTCACAGAAGCTATATTTGAAAATAAAAAAGCCGACTCATTTCTTCACTGTCTTGTAGTTTCCACTAGAACTGAGAATCTGTGAGGAGGAACCACCAACCAGTTCAGATCTACAACAGTTTATTATCAAAGCTTTTCTTCAGCTAATTGTCCATTTAATTTAAATGGGCGTGTCCAGTTTCTGGAAACACGCTATCGCTTCTGGACTTGCGCGTCTTGGATTTCTGAAGGTGACTTTTCATCTTTGTCTTCTGTAGAGTTCAAGCGCAGTAGTTTCAGTGTTTGCAGGAAGTACTTGGGCAGAGGACAGGAAACGCTGATGCCGGCGTGGCCGCCGCTTCCGGGCAGCAGCAGCCGTCTGGCGTGGAGGTGAAGGGGAAGGTACCGGATCTTGCTCTGTTCCAGTCTGAGCTTTTTCGACACGTGTTCTGGTAATTTCTGTGGATCGAAGCAGATTGGAAGGTTGGTACCAAAACACAAATGGGTGTTTATTATTATTGATTTGACATATTGATTATATATTCAGGATATTCTCAAGGGGATTCTTCAGATTTCAATTGGTTTAAGACACGTGTCCGGGTAAATCTATCCAGATCATTTTATTTTATTTTTATTAATGACTCGATGTTGTCTTCCTCTCATTTCTAACTTGTATAATTTTGACAAAATATATGGAGAGCAAAATATTGAAAATTATTTAAGGTTTAAGTTAAATAATTCAGGAAAAAAACAATTTTTTTTTTCATAATTATGTTAAAAAGTTAGCTTTTAAAATGTACATTCTGCTAGCTTTTTTGCTAGCAGGCCACTACGTTTTTTTATTATATTTTGAAGTTTAGCTTTTTTTTTTTTTAGCAGTTTTGGCTAACCTAAGTTATTTTTTTTTGGCTGAACATTTTTAGTTATTAGCTTCAGCAATTTGAGCTGTCAACTTTAGTGTTTTCAGCAATCAGCTTCTGTGTTTTTAGCTTTTAACTTCAGCGTTCTGAGCTTCTGTGTTTTTAACCATCAATTTCAGCATCTTCAACTTTAATATTTTAGCTAACAGTTTAGCTGGCTATGACCTTCAGCGGTTTCAGCTATTGGCTTTGGTGATTTCAGCTTCAGCGTTTTTAGCAATCAATTTCAGCATCTTCAGCTGCCAAATTCAGCTTACAACATTCACACTAGCATTATTGCAGGTCATGCTAAATATCTAGTTAATAATTATGTTAAAAGGTTACAGTTTTAAAATGTTCAAGATTTAGAGTGTTAAATAAATGTTTATCCTGTTCGGCCCCCGACCTAATATGTGTTTTGGATTTTGGCCCCTCGTGCGAGTGAGTTTGCCACTCCTGATTTAAGAGATGTCTCCTGACATAAAAGTCATAATTTAACCATTTACAGAAAATTAGAAAGTCAAAATGACCAGGAAACTTAAGTCTCCCTATGGCAATTTTCTTTTAATAAAAAAAAGTTTCCATTAGCATTTTAATTATGATTATGAACATTTTAACCAAAATCCTACAACCTAGATATCGTAGCCATTTTTCATGTTGATCTGTTTCCAAAATTTCCTCTGAGGGGGCGTGGTTTTTGGAGCTCCGCCCCTGATCCTCATCCCATCTCTGTCACTAGCTCTGTTAAATCTTCACCGCTGCCACATAAAAATGTCCATCCTTATGGTTCTGATCCGGATGTCAGCTCAGATCTTCATGGACAGAACTTCCTCCAAAATCCTCATTCTTTCTCCTTCCAGTTCACCAAAGACTCTTTGATGTTTCTTGACGTTGCTGTGATCAATCCATTCAATCCATTGGTTTCTCAGAGCAGAAAATAATGAAAGCTAACATCCAAATGCTCTTTCATTCATTTACAATCCTTTCCAACTGCGGTCAAATGAGCCGCCGTTCACATTTCCGTGGTCACATCAAGAAGCTCCGTGGAGTCTGGAGATTTTCCAGCGTTCTCAGCCCGGCTACCGTAAGTATTGGATGAAACTCCAGTGACGGCTGATTGGACCACAGAAATGTGAACGGCGGCTAATCAGAGGGGGACTTTGTAGTACTCTAAAGTAGTTTCAAATGCCAATAAATAGTGTCTCCCAACATAATGGCGTCTTGTAATAACTTTTTTTATCCATTTTGATCATTTTTGTCCAGATTCTATCCTTGGTGTGTTTTCTGGGTGTGGTTAACACGCTTTACCTGTGGTGCCAGTTTGCTCCAGTGAGAGTACTTGTGGTCCCCGAGAATAGGACAGTCCAGAGCAAAAGCCATGTGAACCCTCATCTGATGCTTCACTTCTGCAGACAGAAGAATCCAGACGGTAAAAATGGCGGCTTTGGGGGGGAGAATTCCACAAAAACCAGACAGTGGTACCGGTGAAAGGCTGGAGCTCCACCAGGCTGCAGCCGCCGCAGCTCTCCAGGACCCTGTACTTGGTGACCGCAGGATGGGCCTGCCGATGGCCTCGGACTCTGGTTAACCCCTGTCCTGCGTCGTTCATTCGAAAGAGCGGACTCAGAGCCATCTGAAATGAAAGTTGAGGTTTTAAACCTGTTAGTTTAGAAACTTAAAGGCTTTAAAAATAATTCTCAAAAACACTTTTCTTGGAGCAACAACAACTGAAAACGGTTTTTTTTAATTCCTACACAATCTCTTAAAAAACTGTTTTGACAAATTAACTCTTTAAAGATTTTGTGTTTAAGCATCATTAGCTGTTAAAGTTCTATAACTTTTCAATTTTGAGCACGATTAACGTAATTCCAGTAAATTCTGAAGGAGAAAAGCGGCAGATTACGTTATTCGTACTGACATTTGAGAAGTTACCATAAATTAGGGGTGTCAAATTAAATTGCACAGCGGGCCAAAATCCAAAACACACATTAGGTCACGGACCGAACAGGATAAACATTTATTGAACACTCTAAAACTAGATTAAGAAAACTTTAAAACTGTAACTTCTTAACATAATTATGAACTAGATATTTATCATTAACTGCAATAATGCTAGTGTGAATGTTGTCAGGTGAATTTGGCCCCTGAAGATGCTGAAATTGATGGTTAAAAACGCTGAAGCTGATAGCTGAAAACGCTGAAGGTCATAGCCAACTAAACTGTTAGCTAAAATATTAGCTAAAAGAAAGACTAAATAGCTACCATGTAGCTGAAAAAATAGTTAAACATCAAAATATCCTAAAAAACAGAAAGCCTAAATTAGCCAAAACAGCTAGCATGTAACTGAAATATTAACTAAACTCTAAGCCAGCCTAAAAATATTTTTTTTTTAAATGACAAAATTAGGTAAACAGCTAGCATGTAGATGAAATACTAGCTAAACTCAGAAACAGCCTAAAAAACGTTAAAAGAGAAATCCTACATTAGATAAAAAAGGCTAGCATGTAAATTACATATTAGCTAAACTCTAAAACGGCCTGAAAAACGTAAAAAAAAAAAAAAAAAAAAAAAGCCTAAATTAGCCAAACAGCTAGCATGTAACTAAAATATTAGTTAAACTTTAAACCAGCCTAAAAACGTTAAAAAATGACTAAATTAACCAAACAGCTAGCATGTAACTGAAATATTACTTAAACTTCAAACCAGCGTAAAAAAATGTTTAAAAAAAATGCCTAAATTAGCCAAACAGCTCGCATGTAGCTGAAATACTGCCTAAAACAGCCTAAAAAAACAGAAAAGGAAAACTCTAAATAAGCCAAAACAACCAGTATTTAGCTGAAATACTAGACTTCAAAACAGCCTAAAAAACGTTTTCAAAAATGACTAAATTAGCCAAACAGCTAGCATTTAGCTGAAATATTAGTTAAACTTTAAACCAGCCTAAAAAACGTTAAAAAATGCCTAAATTAGCTAATATTAAATATTAGCTAAACTCCAAAACAGCCCAAAAAAACGTAAAAAGAAAAGCCTAAATTAGCCAAATCAGCTAGCATTTAGCTGAAATATTAGTTAAACTTTAAACCAGCCTAAAAAACGTTAAAAAATGCCTAAATTAGCTAATATTAAATATTAGCTAAACTCCAAAACAGCCCAAAAAAACGTAAAAAGAAAAGCCTAAATTAGCCAAACAGCTAGCATGTAGCTGAACTATTAGTTAAACTTCAAAACAGCCTAAAAAACTTTTTCAAAAATGCCTAAATTAGCCAAACAGCTCGCATGTAGCTGAAATACTAGATAAGCTCAGAAACAGCCTAAAAAAACAGAAAAGGAAAACTCTAAATAAGCCAAAACAACCAGTATTTAGCTGAAATACTAGACTTCAAAACAGCCTAAAAAACGTTTTCAAAAATGACTAAATTAGCCAAACAGCTAGCATAAAGCTGAAATATTAGCTAAACTCCAAAACAGCCCAAAAAAACGTAAAAAGAAAAGCCTAAATTAGCCAAACAGCTAGCATAAAGCTGAAATATTAGCTAAACTCCAAAACAGCCAAAAAAAACGTAAAAAGAAAAGCCTAAATTAGCCAAATCAGCTAGCATTTAGCTGAAATATTAGACTTCAAACCAGCCTGAAAAACTTTTTTTTAAATGCCTAAATTAGCCAATATTAAATATTAGCTAAACTCCAAAACCACCTAAGAAATCTTAGGAAATGCCAAAATGGGCCCATTTTTTAAACTTTAAAATGAGACGGGAATATTTTTTCCAAAATATATCAACTTAAACCTTAAATACCTTTCAATGTTTTACTCTCCATTGAAATATGTTTGGTAAAAATTATACACATTAGAAATGAGTGCAAGATAACATCGGGCCATTAATAAGAATAAAATACAATGATGGAGGGCCAGATAGAATGGATTAAATAGATTTAGACACGTGACGTAAATCATAGAACATAAACACAGGAGCTTCTGTGTTAATGGTTTAAAAAACTTAAAGAAAAGAATCACCTTGAAGTGTGGCTGAGGACCTGCAACCTCTCGTTCAATAATAGGAATGTCCACCAGTCCTTCAGATGGAACAGGAACACCGACTGCAACAACCCTGCAGAACAGACGCGTTCATTTCCATGTCTGTCGGTCCTGCACCACCACACTCGGTCTCACCAGTATTTTCTCTGCACTTGGTTATTTCTTTTCAGGGAAAGAACACGCTCCACCACCTCTTCGCTCCTGGCTAGCAGGAGGGCTCCTGTGGAGTCTTTCTCCAGGCCGAGGCAGGGGAGGAGCGGAGAGGCAGACTTTACTTTCATCCCGGTCATCATTTTGGAGAGAACGGGAAGGACAGAGGAGATGGAATTGGCTCCTGCGTCCTCTGTGGAAGCAGAGAAAAGCGGATGAAAATTCATGTCGGACTATTTCATTCAATAATAGACAGATTTTGTTGGTGAGTGAGATGGATTTTCAAGCAGTTCTCAAAATATGTTCCACAGGTTATAAACTGAGATCAGACGTTCACTTCAGCAATTATCTTATTTTCTGGAGCTTAGATTTTACAACAGAAATGTCAATATCATAACTATTTTACTTCATTTGACCATTTTTTATGAAAAACTCTGATTTCCCTTTTATATCATGTAGTAACTCTCGAAATTCAAGCTTTTAAAATGGTTGAATTTTGTTGAAAGATTCACTCCAATCATCATCTAAAGCATTCCCAGTGAATTTCGAGAACGTAGTTTCAGCTAGTGCAGAGGAAGCCCACCCCCACTTCCCATCATCTATCAGTTTACACTCTCTCCTGCTAGATTACGACCCCTTATACCCCCAACCAGGCCAGGTACCACCTCAGACAAAGAAAACAAAGATCTATTGGTGGATCTATTTGTCTGCAAGTGGATTTATCAGAATGGAGCAGAGCAGGGAGTCTGTGACCCCGCCCAGGGTATTTTCCTATATCACAAACGAGCTTTTTAAAAATGAATTTATCATGAGTAATAACAAATTGAATAAAGTAATACTCAGAAATGATTTTTTTTTTTTTTTTCATATGTGTTCTCCATAGTCAGAAAATGTTCCAAGAACATGATAAAAACACAATTTCCTTTGGAGTGGGTCTTTAAACTGTCACTTTTACTTAAAGTAAACAGAATTTTTTTTCTTGCATATAATGAACTAATGAAGTACCTCTGACAGGAACACCGTAAGGTTTATTGACAACAACTATGTCCTTATCCGTGTACAGGACGCCTCTGTGGAGATGTTTGGCCAGCACGTTGGGATGGACGTTCTGGAGCTGCTGGCTGAACCGTTTCAGCTCAGCCACCCGCCCAGGACGAGCGGACGCCGAGGTTCCCGCTTCCCCCGTCTGTTTCTTCTCCTGCCGGACTTCCCGAGCCAGATCGATCGCTCTGAGACGGGGTTTGTCCTCGGTGTCTGGTGCTGGAGCGTGCTCGGCCGCGGGGCTCTGACCCCCGCTGAGGGCACGTCTGGTTTCCGGGACATGGCGGCGACTAGACGGAGCTCTGACCTGAAGGACGGCTCCTCTGAAGCTGGAGGTGCTTTTACCCACACAGAGGATTTTCCTCAGGATAACCATAACAAAACGACGTAAAAATGACTGTACACATGGAGCACAAGAGCACAGGGGATGGACGGTCATCAAAAACTTCCGGGTCACAGCTTTCAAAATAAATTTCTAATAAACAAATTGGATAAAAACACGAAATAATTCATGGCAACCTTTTTAATTTTAAGATACAACATCAAATAAATGGTTAAAAAAAAAATTTTTCTTTTAACACAAAGTCTTATGTGAAGTTAAAAAAATAGCACGACAAATAACTTCCGGGTCAGCTTTCTCAAATAAATAAAGGTGAAAAAAACTATTTGAGCAACATTTATTAGAATTATTTTGGAATGAGCTATACCAGTAAAAAACGTTTTAAATGTACTTGTGAAAACGGAACTTCTTCAATCCCCAAAAACTTAAATTCCAGTATTAAATCACTAAAGCCAAAGACACGTCAATTCTGTAAAATGGCGTTAAGGTAGAAACATTTTCAAAAGAAAGCGAAAAAAGTGTTTTCTCTCTTTTTTTTAAAAATTTATTTTAAAATAATTTGAAGGGGGAAAGGTAAAACGGAAGCGATTTATTTTTTTAAGTATCGCAATTTCCTTTTGGACATAGTGTGTTGGTTTTATTCGCTCTCACTCGCCGCTCTGTGAAGTGCCCCAATATAACGATAACTTTTTTTAACACCGCCCGCCTGGTAGGTAGTGAAATACAAAACAATCGTAAAACTGTTTCTTTTACATTAAAACCTCTCACAAAGCAAAACTCCCTCTTTTAAAGGCATGTAGAAATATATGCGCCTTAAAAATAGAAATGTAAGTCATTACGCTTTGTTTAACTGAAAAGATATATTTGATTGGACGAAGGAGTGAGTTTACTACGATGTTTTTATTTAGGGTCCCATCGTAGCTATGAAGATCACAGACAGCGTGCTCAGGAGTTTTAGGGTCGCTAGGACGTATAGATGCAATTCAGAGAAAGTTAACTGTTTGGATTACAGCCCAAATGGAGAAAGTGCCATATCTAGCAGCAACGATGACTGCATTGTGTTATATGACATGCAAGAGGGGAAGTAAGGCTGTGCTTTTGATTGAATTTATCTGCATTTGCATCAGAAAGTTAGTTCCTCATCTCTGCTTTGTCCTCTTTCAGACCCAGCAGAACCCTGTTCAGCAAGAAGTATGGAGTGGACCTCATCCGCTACACCTATGGAGATGCAAACACAGTGGTGTACACCTCCAACAAGCTGGATGGTAAGGCCTGCAGAGTCCCATCAGAAATAAAGACCATAAAATGCTCCAAAAGTGGATAACTGAATCTATCTTCTGTCCTTTAGACACCATCCGATACCTGTCACTCACTGACAACAAGTACATCCGATATTTCCCGGGTCACAGCGCTCGGTGAGTGGAGTCCCTGGATCTGACCTCACATTTGTGAACGCCATCAAAGGGATTACAGGCAGGAGAACAGAACACAGAGAGACCGGCTCGCTCAGATCCACAGTCTTCCTCTTCTTATCATTTATTTATAATAGAGCTTGTTGGTCACGGCACAGATCAAAGTTTTAGTTCAGGTCTTTTATGACAAACTGTGTGGTTTTGCATATCTAATGTCTGTGTTGTGCAATTTATGAGCCACTTTTGTGGATTTTTTGAAGGGATCAAAACAACAACACTTGTCAAAACTTGATCTGTATTTTAAAAACGATTCCAGCTCTTGTTGAGTGAAGGCAGGGTAAACCCTGGACAGGTTCCTGTCTGCTGCTCACATTCACATGCTCAGCTGGGGGCAATAAAGTGGTACAAACGACCCTATAAAGCACGTTTTTGGAACTCACACATGCACAGAGAGAACATGCAGACTTCACACAGAGAGCACTCGAAAATACAATTTATTATTATTATTTTTAACTTTTATTTTATTTTGTTTGTTGTTATTTTATTTTATTTTATTTTATTTATTTATTTTAATTAACTTGTCCTGTCCAACAGCTGAGCAAACAGATACGGGCTGAGAGCCTCTTGTGTTGGACTGATTTTACTGTCCCAACAGGGGTTTATTGAGTATAAACCCCTGTTTATATATATAGTTTATACTAAACTTTATTTATAATGGTTATGTTGCATCGTTTTTCTTTTTTTGTTGGACCGGATGGAAAAAAAGTTAAACCAGAGCTGTGAAAACATGCTTATAACATACACACGTTATAAATATTTTGAGCTAAGCATGTCAGAGATGTGTGAACATTTGATTTAAGGGTCATAAGAATGACCATTAAAGTGAGTTTGTTTGTGGATCAGGGTAACGGCACTCTCCATGTCTCCTGTGGATGAGATGTTCATCTCCAGCTCCTTAGATAAGACAATCCGGATCTGGGATCTGCGCACTCCAGACTGTCAGGTAAACAGCTTCTGCTCCAATGTTTACTTAAGTACAACTTATGTACCCTAAACTCGAGACCGGGGGTGTCTAACTCAGTCGCACAGGGGGTCGAATTCCAAAACGCTTTAGGTCGCGGGCCAAACAGGATAAACAGTTATTTAACACTCTAAAACTACATTTTTAAAACTTTAAGACTGTAACTTTTTAACATAATTATGAACTAGGTATATAGCATAACCTGCGATAATGCTACTGTGAATGCTGTAAGCTGAATTTGGCCACTGAAGATGCTGAAATTGATAGCTAAAAACGGGGAAGCTGAGAGAACGCTGAAGCTAATAGCTGAAAAAGCTGATAGCCAGCTAAAATATTAGTTGAAAGCAAAATTACCCTAAAAAAAATTAAAACTTAGACTAGTTAAAACAGTTAGCGTATAGCTAAAAAAAAAAATAGATAAATTCCAAACAGCCTAAAAAAATGAAACAAAACAGCCTAAATTAGCCAGAACAGCTAGCATGTACCTGAAATATTAGCTAAACTCCGAAATAGCCTAAAAAATCTTAGTAAATGTCAAAATAGTCTGAAAAGAGAGCAGATTGTCAATTTTTGTAACTTTTTAACACAATTATGAATAATGAAAAGTATAACAAATTAATAATAATAATAATATAAAATAATTTAATAAATTAAAAATTACATCGATTCAATAACAATAAATAAAATGATCTGGAGGGCCAGACAGAATTACCCAGAGGGCCGGATCTGGCCCCCGGGCCTTGACTTTGACACATGTCAAATCTTAAATTAAAGCACAAATATTCACTCCATTATATGTTAGCAGTTAATAAACATTTGTCTTGTTAAGATTTCAGAAATACTGTCGTGTGTAAAACTGAACAGATTATTAAAATAGAAATGAAAAAAATAAATGTAAAGATCTTTTTTAACATCAAGAGTTAATTAAAATGAAACAGTGAGTTTCAAACTACTTTTCCCACATTTGTTCTTTTCTCATTCAGGGTTTGACCAATCCACTTGGGAGACCCATATGTTCCTTTGACCCTGACGGACTCATTTTTGCAGCGGGGGTGGAGTCCCAGGCCATTAAGCTGTATGACCTGCGAGCTTTTGACAAGGTACGGGGCTGATTAAAGCTACAAATGCCTCCAGACTAAACATCTGCCATGTTACAAATAACTCACCATGCAACCATGATCACGCCGCTTTTTCCTTCAGAATCTACTGGAATGATGTTGATTGACAATTAAAAACATGACAGTAAATGAAAGACGATAAACGCTGGAGCTCCATTGTTAAAGGGTTAAGATGCTTCTCTCGAAAGGGCCCCTTTGCCAACTTTGAGACCCGGTTTAACCGCGCCTGTGACTGGACCGGACTGAAGTTCAGCAACGACGGGAAGCAGATTCTCATCTACACGAACGGAGGCACCATTCGCATCCTGAATGCGTTCAGCGGGTCTGTGCTGCACACATTTTCAGTAAGTCAGCTGTCGTTTCAGACCTACAGTTTCATCTGTTTTTATTAAGGCTGTGAACTTAAACGCATTAACGCACGCGATTAATCAAAAAGAATTAACGCGTTAATATTTAATAATGCGCTAAAACACTTTGTCGGATGTAATCCCCCTTATACGATGGTCACTTTATAAATTTAAGCACTTTAGACGATAAAATGAAGGAAACGTTTTTATCTCTGACCTGTTTTTTGTTACAAAGATTGTTTGTGGGATATTTGTCATTGTTTCTTTTTATTTGTTTGTTTGTTTTTCTTGTTCAAAAATAAAAATCGAGAAAAAAAGAGCCACATATTGTAATTTAGTGCTGCCACAAACAATTGTTTTAACAGTCAACTAAACCCTGATTATTTATTCCGATTAGTCGACTAATCGGGTCATGGGCAATCTGGATGTAAAGCTCACATCTTGACTATCGTTAGCTTTAAACTAACTAAAAACTAGATATATAGCATTACCTGCGATAATGCTGATATGAATGCTGTAAGCTGAATTTGCCCGCTGAAGATGCTAGTGCTGATAGCTGAAGATGATGAAATTAATAGCTAAAAACGCTTGAAACTGAAAGTTAAAATTGCTGAAGATGATAACTGAAAACGTTGAAGCTGATAGCCAGCTAAAATATTAGTTGAATGCCAAATTAGCCTAAAAATCTGTAAAACACTGCCCAAGTTAGCTAAACAGCTAGCTAGCATGCAGCTGAAATATTAGCTAAATTAAACGGCTTCTAGCTTAAAAAAAAAACAGAAAAAAGCCTAAATTAGCCTAAACAGCTAGCATGCAGCTGAAATATTAGCTCTAAATCTAAAACGGCTAAAAACAAACAGAAAAAAGCCTAAATTAGCCTAAACAGCTAGCATGCAGCTGAAATATTAGCTAAAATCTAAAACGGCTTAAAAAACAAACAGAAAAAAGCCTAAATTATCCTAAACAGCTAGCGTGCGACTGAAATATTAGCTAAAATCTAAAACGGCTTAAAAAACAAACAGAAAAAAGCCTAAATTAGCCTAAACAGCTAGCATGCAGCTGGAATATTATCTAAAATCTAAACGGCTTAAAAAAAAAAAAACAAAAGAGAAAAAAGCCTAAATTAGCCTAAACAGCTAGTGCAGCTGAAATATTAGCTAAAATCTAAAACGGCTTAAAAAAACAAACACAAAAAAGCCTAAATTAGCCTAAACAGCTAGCATACAGGTGGAATATTAGCTAAAATCTAAAACATCTTAAAAAACAAACAGATAAAAGCCTAAATTAGCCTAAACAGCTAGCATGTAACAAACAGCACTTCAATTACCGATTGTTATAATAAAAAAAAACTTAGGGCTCCAAACAATGACCCGTCTGATTTCAAAACAAAAAAAAAAAAAGAAGACACAACTCGACCACAGTTTAAATTATATATTAATCAAATTATTGTGGGGAAATAAGAACCAAACACATTATCTTAATGTACAGTTTGCGATCTGTCCCGCGCGTAATGGACAGCCCCTAAATGTCCAACTGAAAACTCCCACGCAGATTTGTCCATAAAACGAGGCCCGTACTCCAAAAAAAGAAAACCCCGCAAAGTCAAGTGTCTGGTATACCAGTTAAAAAAAATATTTGGGTACCCAATATAAAAAAAAAATGTCTCGGTCTCACCGGCGGGCCGCCGCGCCCGGTTGATACGAGACGCGCCCGTCTCTGGATGCGCGTAATGATCCACCAGTCCAGATCTTGGTGGCTCCCCCGTCCGTACTAACACTGGATGCTCCAACGGTCGGATCTCTCGTTAAATCCAGCGGGCAAGGAACCTTTTTTCTGATCTTCTGCCGGGGCGAGAGGAGATGCAGCCGCAGCGGATGGTGCGTCTTCCGCCTTCTTGCTTCCCCCCCCTCCGCACCTGTACCGGCCTTTAATTAACTTGGGGGCGGGGTCGCCACCCGTCAGGTAAACAGTCAGTACCCCCAAGACACAGCACATTATTTCAAATAAAAGAAAAAAACACACACCCATAGATAAAAAAAAAAATGTTAACATCTGGAAGAGCTCCTTTTTTTTTTTTTTTCTTCACAACATTTACATTCTTCATGTGACTTTGTCACAGTCCCCCCCCCCAGCCGAGGTTAAGGAGGCTGAACCCCAAAGTAGGGCTTCAGGTTGACTATATTCACAGTGTCCACCTTTTTGTCATTGTCTTTCCATTGAAGTCTGTAACTGACTGGTCCTAATTTTTTCATCACGACTGCTGGCCCTGACCATTTAGGCGCAAGCTTGGCTGTGAAATGTTCCGATGCTTTGGAGAGCGGATGAGTCCGTACCCAGACCAAGTCTCCCGGCTGGAGCTGCGCATTTCTCCGTCGGGTATTATAGTACTTGGCTTGTCTGGTCTGACATTGCTCCACTCTTCTTTTGACTTGTTCTTTCATTTTCTGCTGTCTTTCCATGAGAGTGTACTGTGGTTGATGGGGTGACACGGCTGCTGTTATCAATCTCTCCAAAGGACCTTTCAGAGCTCTTCCAAGGAAAAGTTCTGCTGGAGACTTCCCTGTGGTCTCATGGAAGGCAGCGTTGATCGCAAAGCGAAACTCCCGGATCCATTGGTCCCAGTTTTGATGTTGGCTGCCTACATAGGATGCGATCATGGTCTTAATGGTGCGATTGGATCGCTCAGTGAGATTGGACTGTGGGTGGAAACTGGTTGTGAGCTTTTGGGTCACGCCCCAAGTCTTGCAGAGGTGAGCCATCTCACGTCCCGTGAACTGAGCCCCTCGGTCTGATACGATTTCTCGAGGCACGCCAAACCGGGTGAAAATTTCATCTCTGAAGACAGCCACAATACGATGGGCTTTGCTGTCTTTCAGGGGAAACATCTCCACCCATTTAGAGAAATAGTCCACAATAACCAGGAGAAAAAGGTTTCCCTTTTTACTCCGAGGAAATGGCCCATTAGGTCGACACCCAGTTTCTCCCATGGTTCTTCCACCGGCGTTGACTGGAGAAAACCAGCTGGTTTCTGGTTGTCAGGTTTGTAGGTTTGGCAGGTTTGACATTTCTTCACATGGTCCCACACATCTTTACGGACAGTAGGCCACCAGGCGACGTCCAGGATCCTCAACAGAGTTTTTAGGCGGCCCAGGTGTCCACCCAAGGGGCTGTTATGGAAATAATCCAGAAACCCCTGAACAAGATCCTTTGGCACCACCAGTTGATATTTGCACCCGCCTTCTTTGACAGGTGAGTGCCGGTACAGTAGGCCCTGTAAAACACAGAAACCAATTCTGTCTGGTCTGCTGTCCATCTTCGCCTCTTTGGCCAGAACCGCTACATCCAGGTCTTTCTGCTGGGCCTCTTTAATTTCATTGAGAGAAGATGGTAGGTCAGCCGAACAGCTGGAGGTAAGAACTGCAGTATAGGCCTGTGGTGAAGGAACATCAGGCACGGCTCTTGACAGAGCATCAGGCACTATGTTGTGCAGTCCTTTTCTATATCGGACCTCGAAGTTGAACTGTTGGAGCCGCAGAGTCCACCGTGTCAGTCTGGATGAAGTCTTTGGGCAGTTAAATGCCCAGGACAGAGCAGCATGATCGGTGAAGATGGTAAACTGCACTCCTTCCAGGTAGTGTCTCCATTTCTCAACTGCCCACACCACTGACAGACATTCTTTTTCTGAGGTTGAGTAATTGCACTCTGCTCCCTTCAAGCCTCGGGAAGCGTAGGCGATCACCCGATCGCCTTGGCTGGTAGGTTGTGCCAACACCGCCCCTAGACCCACTTCACTGGCATCAGTGTGGACCTCAAAGGGTAAGTCGTGGTCAGGCTGCGTGAGAACAGGAGCTTTCACTAGGGCTGTCTTCAGTTGTTGGAAAGAATGTTGACACTCCTCCGTCCAGTCCCACTTCACATCTTTCCTCTTCAGTCGGTTTAGGGGTGCTGCCAAATCGGCAAAATGTTCAATAAACTTATGGTACCACCCAACCAGACCCAGGAAGCGTTGGAGGGACTTGACATTGGTCGGTGTGGGGTAGGATGTTACTGCACTTGTCTTCTCAGGGTCAACGTGTACACCCTGACCCGAAACTACATGTCCCAGGAATTTGAGTTCTTTTTGAAGGAAAGTACACTTTTTTATGTTAAGCGTGAGGTGGGCTTGATGTAGCTTCTCCAAGACAGTGTTGAGGTCCCTCAGGTGTTGTTCTGGAGTTGGGGAAAAGACAATGACGTCGTCTATGTAGACACAACAGATCTTCCCTCTCAGGTCCCCCAGCACTTTCTCCATCAGACGCTGGAATGTTGCACCAGCATTCTTCAGGCCAAAGGGCATGACCTTAAACTGATAAAGCCCATCAGGAGTGATGACAGCGGTCTTAGGCTTACTTTCCTCAGTCATGGTCACCTGCCAATACCCTGATTTTAGATCGAGGGTGCTGAAGATGGCAGCTCCATGCAGGGATTCCAGCAGCTCGTGTACTAAAGGCATGGGGTACGCATCTTGATGTGTTTTAGCGTTGAGCCTCCGGTAGTCTACACAGAACCTCATGGATCCGTCCGGTTTCCCTACGAGCACCACTGGGGCACCCCAGGGAGACTGCGATGGCTCGATAATCCCATCCTTCAGCATTTGGTCCACCTGCTCAGAGATGATCCTCCGCTTATGTGGGGAGACCCGATAAGCTTTACACCGGACAGGAAGTTCATCAGTGGTGAATATGTGATGCCTCTCAATGGTGGTTTTTCCAAGCCGCCCTGAACACACTTCTGGCCAGGAGCGGAGCAGGTCGACCACCTCCGGCGGGATTTCAAGGAGAGAGAGCTGGTCTGCATCTGGTGCTGCAGAGGAAACCAAATAGTGATTATTCGGAAGAGCTACATACAGGTTAGCTTTAGGCCCTACGTCATGGGAGGGATTATGCTTTTCTTCTGGTGGCAAAAACGGGTGGAAGGAATAACCTTTGGACCCTTGAATCCCATAGGTGTGGTTACTCAGGTTGATAATGGTTGAAGTCTTTCTGAGGAAATCTAGACCAAGTATGAGAGGGAAAGCAAGGTTGTTATCAGCCATGATGTGCGTTTCTAATGGATAGGTGACATCGTGCCAGCAGTACATTAGACATATTTTGCCGAGAGCAGAGTGGGTTTTGCCATCAGCTAAGGCAAAGCTCTGATCATTGCTTGGGTTCAGTGTTTCACCCCTGCGTGCCAGCTCCACCCACTGCCTGTGACGCATTAAGGTATATGTACACCCAGTGTCAAACACGGCCCTACATTCTTTTCCCCTAATAGTCACGGGGACGTGCAGCAAAGATGGCGGAGGCACCTTTCCCTGCTGGACCAATGTTATTATGTCTGCTGTCCTTTTGGTGGCACTTTTGTCATGAGGCTTTTTGTAAGGTTTTTCTTTGGCCTTATGTTGATCAACCTTCCCCCAGTAGTCTTTAGATGAGCTGTAATCCCTTTCCACCAGCGTGCCTATCCTCACCATCTGATCTACTGTGGTTACGGTCCCTCTTAAGCAACCAGCAATACGTGGGTTACAGTTATTTAAGATTTTCCTTACTAGCTCAGTTTCACTGATGTCTGGTTTCCATTTTAAACAAAGGGCCCGATAGTCATAGGCAAAGTCTCTAAGACATTGTCCAGGCAACTGCACCATGTCTCTCAACTTTTCCTCTACTTCTGTCAGATAGTCAGGGGGAAGAAAAGCGATCTGAAATGCGTCCCTGAACTCACGCCAACTGTGCACTTGTGCTCTAGCCACACTCCACCAACTATGTGCAGGACCTTTTAGTACACCAGACAACGTACCTATAAGCTCAGCATCACTCAAGGGTCTTACAGCTAAGAAGGTTTCGCATTGCTCAATAAAGTTTAATACTTCTGCCACCTCTCTAGACCCACTGAACGAAGGGAAATCCATACGGATGACAGGTTTTGAGAACATCAGTGGAGCGCCTGCCCCCTGACTGAAAGTGGAGTCGAGTGATGCGTTAGCGGGAGGCGGTGGACCTGCTCTTGTGCTCGGCATGGCTACTGTTGAGGAACGCACAGGTGTAGACTGAGAATCAGAGGAAGGAAGTGGCATGGCACCTGCCGAAGGTGGAGCAGAACTGGTAGGAAAGATTGGGGTCTGAGATGCCGAATCAGAGACAGTTTGTGTTTGTGAAGTTCTCATTCTTAGCGGCGGGATTGAAGGAGGAGGGCTGTGTCGAGGCCGGGCTCTGGCTCCTTCGGCTGAGAGAGGTGTGAAAACTGTGGCAGGACTGGCGCGCTTCAGTCTCTGGATTTCAGCTTTCCACTTCTCATCTCGTCGCTGAAGACATTCCACCAACCGCTGCTCAAACTGTTGCATCATGGACACCATGCGCTGTTCGAGGGCATCCAGAGAATTATCCAAATGAGCTCTGACTCCATCCTCCCTGTTCAAGGCGCTGTCCACGGAGTCTCTGAAGTTGTTTTCCAGTGAGGTTATTCTCTCCCTCAGAACATCTAAGTCACTAGTAAGAGACGGTAAAGGAGGAATATCCAGACAGGATGGTCTATTGTCCATGAGTGTCATGTTTTCTTCTCCTCCCTCATCCTCATCTGTCAGGTACATTGAACTGATGAGTGACGTGACTTCCTCCACCGGGTTCCTCCTGGTAACCCAGGCATCTCCTCCTCTTTGCTCGGGTTCACTCTCATGTTCGGATGCGGGATAAGACAATTGACCAGCATCTTCAGTGTCTACATTGCTTATTTGATCTGGTTGGACTTGAGACTGTTCTTGCTCTTTATCACTATTGGGTCTGGGGTCAGCCATTTCTCACTTAAGACTGTTATTCGGTGTAGTATTTAACTGTTCTATTTACAGTACTTAAACAATACTCAGTCAGTTGAATGTGCACGTACACTTCAAGTTTGATTTTTTTTTTTTTTTTTTTTTTTAAAGACAACTCATATGTTCCATTAACCAAAACACAAAATCAAACATTAATCAGACTGGCTTCATTGAATCCCCATACTGGCCACCGCTGTAACAAACAGCACTTCAATTACCGATTGTTATAATAAAAAAAAAACTTAGGGCTCCAAACAATGACCCGTCTGATTTCAAAACAAAAAAAAAAAAGAAGACACAACTCGACCACAGTTTAAATTATATATTAATCAAATTATTGTGGGGAAATAAGAACCAAACACATTATCTTAATGTACAGTTTGCGATCTGTCCCGCGCGTAATGGACAGCCCCTAAATGTCCAACTGAAAACTCCCACGCAGATTTGTCCATAAAACGAGGCCCGTACTCCAAAAAAAGAAAACCCCGCAAAGTCAAGTGTCTGGTATACCAGTTAAAAAAAATATTTGGGTACCCAATATAAAAAAAAAATGTCTCGGTCTCACCGGCGGGCCGCCGCGCCCGGTTGATACGAGACGCGCCCGTCTCTGGATGCGCGTAATGATCCACCAGTCCAGATCTTGGTGGCTCCCCCGTCCTACAACTGGATGCTCCAACGGTCGGATCTCTCGTTAAATCCAGCGGGCAAGGAACCTTTTTTTCTGATCTTCTGCCGGGGCGAGAGGAGATGCAGCCGCAGCGGATGGTGCGTCTTCCGCCTTCTTGCTTCCCCCCCCCTCCGCACCTGTACCGGCCTTTAATTAACTTGGGGGCGGGGTCGCCACCCGTCAGGTAAACAGTCAGTACCCCCAAGACACAGCACATTATTTCAAATAAAAGAAAAAACACACACCCATAGATAAAAAAAAAAATGTTAACATCTGGAAGAGCTCCTTTTTTTTTTTTTTTCTTCACAACATTTACATTCTTCATGTGACTTTGTCACAAGCATGCAGCTGAAATATTAGCTAAAATCTAAAACGACTTAAAAACAAACAGAAAAAAGCCTAAATTGGAGTAAACAGCTAGCATGCAGCTGAAATATTAGCTAAAATCTAAAACGGCTTAAAAAAAAACAGAAAAAGCCTAAATTAGCCTAAACAGCTAGCATGCAGCTGAAATATTAGCTAAAATCTAAAACATCTTAAAAAACAAACAGATAAAAGCCTAAATTAGCCTAAAGAGCTAGCGTGCAGCTGAAATATTATCTTAAATCTAAAACAGCTTAAAAAACAAACAGAAAAAGCCTAAATTAGCCTAAACAGCTAGCATGCAGCTGAAATATTAGCTAAAATCAAAAACGGCTTAAAAAACAAACAGAAAAAGCCTAAATTAGCCTAAACAGCTAGCATGCAGCTGAAATATTAGCTAAAATCAAAAACGGCTTAAAAAACAAACAGAAAAAGCCTAAATTGGAGTAAACAGCTAGCATGCAGCTGAAATATTAGCTAAAATCTAAAACGGCTTAAAAAAAAAACAGAAAAAGCCTAAATTAGCCTAAACAGCTAGCATGCAGCTGAAATATTAGCTAAAATCTAAAACATCTTAAAAACAAACAGATAAAAGCCTAAATTAGCCTAAACAGCTAGCATGCAGCTGAAATATTAGCTAAAATCTAAAACATCTTAAAAAACAAACAGATAAAAGCCTAAATTAGCCTAAACAGCTAGCGTGCAGCTGAAATATTATCTTAAATCTAAAACAGCTTAAAAAACAAACAGAAAAAGCCTAAATTAGCCTAAACAGCTAGCATGCAGCCGAAATATTATCTAAAATCTAAAACGGCTTACAAAACAAACAGAAATAAGCCTAAATTAGCCTAAACAGCTAGCATGCAGCTGAAATATTAGCTAAAATCTAAAACGGCTTAAAAAAAAAACAGAAAAAGCCTAAATTAGCCTAAACAGCTAGCATGCAGCTGAAATATTAGCTAAAATCTAAAACATCTTAAAAAACAAACAGATAAAAGCCTAAATTAGCCTAAACAGCTAGCATGCAGCTGAAATATTAGCTAAAATCTAAAACATCTTAAAAAACAAACAGATAAAAGCCTAAATTAGCCTAAACAGCTAGCATGCAGCTGAAATATTAGCTAAAATCTAAAACGGCTTAAAAAACAAACAGAAAAAAGCCTAAATTAGCCTAAACAGCTAGCATGCAGCTGAAATATTAGCTAAAATCTAAAACGGCTTAAAAAACAAACACAAAAAAGCCTAAATTAGCCTAAAGAGCTAGCATACAGGTGGAATATTAGCTAAAATCTAAAACGGCTTAAAAAAAAAAACAGAAAAAAGCCTAAATTAGCCTAAACAGCTAGCGTGCAGCTGAAATATTAGCTAAAATCTAAAACGGCTTAAAAAAAAAAACAGAAAAAAAGCCTAAATTAGCCTAACCAGCTAGCATGCAGCTGGCATATTAGCTAAACCCCAAAATAGCCACAAAAAAAATCTTAATAAATGTCAAAATAGTCCAACGAGCTAAAAGAACGCTATTATAACTTTCATTTTTACTACATTCTGACTCCATATAATATAAAGTAACGATTAATCGACTATTAAATCAGTTGTCGATTATTTTAATAGTCGATTAATCGACTTAATGTAGCACCACTATTGTCATTTAAAATGTACCTGATTAAATATTGTGATTAATAAAAGTGTGATAAATCTCATTAATTTCTTTAATTGATTGACAGCACTAATTAAAAATAAACTATCTAAATGTGCGTGATTTCATGTTGTGATTATTTACATATAATAAGTGGTGAGCGAATACTGGAACTAAAAAAAACAATAATTGACATTAATCTTTTTCGATTAACTAGTCGAGTATTTTTAATCGATTCCTAGTTTTTATAGAATCTTTGGGAGTTTTAAGGCAACTTGAAGTGACTGTTTGTGCCTCTTTGAAGGGCTACAACAACAGTAAAGGCCTGGCCCTGGAAGCCTGCTTCACTCCGGACTCGCAGTTCGTTATGATCGGTGAGCCTCTGCTTCAGCTCCGTTTTGGAGACGGAGGAAGTCCCTAACTCAGGATGAGGTGTGTCTGCTGCAGGCTCAGAGGATGGGAGGGTTCATGTCTGGAGCACAGAGAGTGGGATGAAGGTGGCTGTGCTGGACGGGAAGCATCCAGGAGCCATCAACACGCTGCAGTTTAACCCCAGATTCATGACGTTTGCCAGCGCCTGCACTAACATGGTGAGGGAGGCTGTCTCCGACATGTCTGTTTGAACTGGCTAACCTTTATTCGCTCCGTTCTTTACAGACGTTTTGGCTCCCGTGTGATGAAGACGTGTAAGAACCCCAACATCCTCCTCCTCTGCTGTAAGGACGGACTTGTGAACACGACTCTTACCTTCAGTCCTGACCTCAGCGATTATGCTGGAGAAAACTTTTTTATGTGTAACATTTTATTTAAAAGATTTTGAAAAGTTTGTCTTGACGGCACGTATGAAGTTGTTTTTAAAGAACGTTTGTTGACATCTATTTGGCTTTTTTCTACTGTTTATACTTTGTTTTTATGGTTTAAATGTTCAATAATAAACACATTTCTTTAATAAATAATCATTTTGACTCACGATTCTAACATTATTTTCAACAGTTTGTTTACTGTCACATTGTAGGAAATTATTCAAAGTAAGTCCATTAACTACGTCACACATGCAGTTAGAGTTGCAGATGTTGTATTTCTGCAAACTGAGAAAATATCCCAACAGTGGCTGTGATAGGCTCCAGCATCCCTGTGACCCTGAAAGGGATTAAACGGGTATGATGGATGGATGGATGGATGGATGGAAAGATATTTGAATGGATGGATGGATGGATGGATGGAAAGATATTTGAATGGATGGAAAGATGCTTAGATGGATGGATGGAATGATGGAAAGACATTTGGATGGATGGATGGATGGATGGATGGATGGATGGATGGATGGATGGATGGATGGATGGATGGATGGAAAGATATTTGAATGGATGGAAAGATGCTTAGATGGATGGATGGATGATGGAAAGACATTTGGATGGATGGATGGATGGATGGATGGATGGATGGATGGATGGATGGAAAGATATTTGAATGGATGGAAAGATGCTTAGATGGATGGATGGATGGATGGAAAGATATTTGAATGGATGGAAAGATGCTTGGATGGATGGATGGAATGATGGAAAGACATTTGGATGGATGGATGGAAAGATCCTTGGATGGATGGATGGAATGATGGATGGATGGAATGATAGAAAGACATTTGGATGGATGGATGGATGGATGGATGGATGGAAAGATGCTTGGATGGATGGATGGAATGATGGATGGATGGAATGATAGAAAGACATTTGGATGGATGGATGGATGGATGGATGGAAAGACATTTGGATGGATGGATGGATGGAAAGACGGATGGAAAGACGGATGGATAATGGAAAGACATTTGGATGGATGGAATGATGGATGGATGGATGGATGACGGAAAGACATTTGGATGAATGGAATGATGGATGGAAAGATATTTGGATGGATGGATGGAAAGATGCTTGGATGGATGGATGGATGGAAAGACATTTGGATGGATGGATGGAAAGACGGATGGATAATGGAAAGACATTTGGATGGATGGATGGAAAGATGCTTGGATGGATAGATGGATGATGGAAAGACATTTGGATGGATGGATGGATGGATGGAAAGACATTTGGATGGATGGAATGATGAATGGATGGATGGAAAGATATTTGGATGGATGGATGGATGGATGGATGGATGGAAAGATATTTGGATGGATGGATGGATGGATGAACAGAATTACAACGCCTGGACAAAAGGAACAACAGATGGATGGAAGGATGTTTAGATAGACGTAAAGACAGATGGATGGTCGGATGGACAGATGACAAACAACTTTTTCATGTGGAGAGTATGAAACACACACAGGAAGTGAAGTGTTGTGTATCTGTGTTGCGTGTCTGTGTGAGTCAGTGCGCGAGCATGAACACATCCTGGTGTCTTCCTGCAGCAGAGCAGAGGGTGGGAGCCATGTTGAATAATGTATAGATGCTTGGGTTGTGGACTCATTGAATAATGAATGATCCCATCACAGGTACTCACTTATCTTTCTCTCACCCACATCAGCCATGCGTGTGTGTGGGACAGGCGTGTATGGCAAGCCAAAAGGGCCATAAATCAGGCGTGTGTGGTGGGGCGTGTGTGGTGGGGCGCGTGCACGCGGCGCTGGAAGCATTTAGCGTTTACGGTTTGATCCACCAAGCTTTGCCCCGTCCTCAGTCGGAGCTGGAAACACAGCCGAGTTCATGTCAATCATAAACTCCAGGAGCTGATGTGTTTGTTGTCATTTCCAGTGGATTGAAGGAGTTGCTGCACTTCACCTTTCACTCCACACAATTACTGATCAGATACTAAAGATATTTTGATCACGGTGGCAGCGTTGAAATGTGGCGCTCCGACTCAGGCCCGGTGTCACATTTCCGGGCTGGAATTTGAGATCCCACAGTGGCGTCTGCCTGAGCTGATCAGCCTGAATGAGTGATAAAATGTCTTCACACCTGACACACCGGCAGCATCGGCAAACCTTCAATCCTTCCGCTGCGATCCCAGGACGTGGAGTGGCGCACGGCGCGGCGGAGAACGGCGTGTGACCTGCTGGAGTCACTGATACGCAGAGAGTTTTAGATCTGTGGCTGCGTTGGCATATCCTCTGACAGAAACGTTATTACTCATCAGCCGCAGTTCCGCAGATTGTGTTTCAAGTGTTGGGAAGCTCCTGAGTGGCTCAGGAGGCATTTATGTCACAGGTGCGCCCGGGTCCACCTGTCCGGCTTCAGAGGAGAGTCAGGCCGAGTGCTGAGCGAGGACACACCTGGACGCCATCGTGAAGCAGCGAAGACGACTGCCAAAACATGTCACACCAAACTGGAATTGATGGTAAGCCGATATCACTTATATACTTCTAATGTTCGTTCTACCACTGCAAATACAATCCACTCACTTTTTAAGTTTTTTTTAATCACTGAATTTGATGACAAACCTTTTTCATAAATGAGAAATTAAAAACATACTGTCATTAGTTTAATTGTTCTTAATTTATTTAAAAAAAACAGTTACAATAATGAATATATTTATGTATAAATGTAAATGTCTGAATGTGTGTGTAATGGCATTTGGTAACTGGAGCATCCGAGTCTGGTTGACGGAAGCGTACCTCTCTCACCTTTCTCACCTGGTCGTCCATCATTGATGAGGCTGCTGTGTTTGGTAACCATGGTGAGACAAGAGGAGGTGGTAGGTCAAACTGGTAGTTTTTGTGTAATAGATTTAGTGCAATTAATTTGATTTAATTATGACCTGTGATTAACTCATCTTATTAGCTATGATTTACTTTTAATATATTTGTATTAATCTGTTCAAATTGTCAAGCGTTTCTTAATTTTGTGCGCTTTTCCCACACTTGAAAAAGGGCCGAGCATCCAAAAGAGAGGGCTGATTTACTCAGACTGCCACTTGAGGTTGTTTCCAATCTTTATTTATTTTCCTTTTTGTTATTTTTGCAGTCAATAGGTAAAAACCTTAAAAACACACACAATAATATGAATAAATATTTACAATGTCAACTTCCATTACACAACAGCAATTAACACCTTTAATCAATAAAATGTATACAATTTTAAGTGCCCCAATTTTACAATAAATTAATTTAATTACTGAATTAAACTAAATGCTGAATTGATTTATATTTTAATTACATTTTTGTTCAAGTTAATTCCTACTTTAATTTAATTTGATTACATTACATTTATATTTAATTTAATCAATCAAACCCTTAATTTTTATTTAAGTTCATACACCAAATTAAAATTCTTCTTCAACAAAAAGCAATAACATTTACCTGAAAAATCCACAACACAAATTAAATTAAATTAAAAAGCTACACCACACACCTACAAATTAAACATTCTCGCATGAAACTAAAAAGTCCAACTGGTACCTGAAGTACCCCCAAACAATTCCAATGTGTAAAATGCATTAGTGAAATATTAAGATTGTTAATAGCAGACAATATGGATTCTCTAAAGCAGAAGTTCTAAAAAAAAAGTTCAGATCATTCACATTGTAAACATTGTTCTGCTTCTCCTAGAGGGCGTTTCAATTTGGCCTCTAGGTGGCGATCACACTAAAGCACATGTGTCAAAGTCAAGGATATATATAATTATATCTGTGCCAGATAATATATCCAGTTAATTTTATTTTTTGTTATTAATGGAAAAATATATTTTTATGGAGAATAAAATATTGAAAATTTTTGAAGGTTTAAGTTGATTTATTCTACAATAATATTCCTGCCTTTTTATTATTCATAATTATGTTAAAAAGTTACAGTTTTAAAGTTTTAAGAATTGGTATTCTGCTAGCTTTTTGGACGATTTTGACATTTATTATTATTTTTAGGCTATTTTTGAGTTTAGCTAATATTTCAGATACATGCTAGCTGTTTTGGCTAATTTAGGCTTTTTAAAAAAGTTTTTAGGCTGTTTTGGAGTTGGGCTAATGTTTACACGCTAGCTGTTTTGGCTAGTTTAGGCTTTTTCAGTTTTTTAAGCTATTTTGAAGTTTAGCTTTTTTTCAGCTACAGGCTAGCTGTTATTTTTTGGCTAATTTGGCATTTAGCTAATATTGTAGCTAGCTATTAGCTTCAACGTTTTTATCTATCAATTTCAGCATCTTCAGCTATCAGCACTAGCATCTTCATCGGCCAAATTCAGCTTACAGCATTCACATTAGCTTTATCAGGTAATGCTATATATCTATTTCATAATTATGTTAAAAAGTTACAGTTTTAAAGTTTTAAGAATTGGTATTCTGCTAGCTTTTTGGACTTTTGACATTTACTATGATTTTTAGGCTGTTTTGGACTTTAGCTAATATTTCAGCTACATGCTAGCTGGTTTTGCTTGTTTAGGCTTTTTTTAAAAAAGTTTTTAGGCTGTTTTGGAGTTGGGCTAATATTTACATGCTAGCTGTTTTGGCTAGTTTTATACTTTTTCCGTTTTTTAAGCTATTTTGAAGTTTAGCTATTTTTCAGCTAGCTGTTTTGGCTAACCTAAGTTTTTTTTAGGCTAATTTGGCATTTAGCTAATATTTTAGCTAGCTATCAGCTATTAGCATCTTCAGCGACCAAATTCTGCTTACAGCATTCACTCTAGCATTACCACAGGTAATGCTATATATCTAGTTCATAATTATGTTAAAAAAGTTATGGGTTTGAAGTTTTATAAATTTAGTTTTAGAGTGTTCAATAAATATCTTGTTTGGTCCGTGACTTAAGGTGTGTTTTGAATTTCGATCCCTTGTGCAGTAGAGTTTGACACTCCTGCTCTATAGTATTACAACTTATTCAGTAGAAGAAAGTAGGAGGAATAACTAGGTTTTTATACCAAAAATGGTTATTTTAAAAAAATATCTATTAAAAGAGTTTGGAAAATTCGTGCCTATGAGTTTATAAAGATGTTCATTTAGTCAGTAATTTATGTTTAGGTCGACCTTGAGTTAGCATTAGCCATCCTACGGGATATTTCATTAAACGCTAGCATCAAGCTAACGGACTTTAGCTTTATGTGTTAAATCGATTATTGATCTTTTAAGTTTAAATCAGTTCAAATTGTTTAATCAATTTTATCAACCCAGCCCTATATATTACCATTTAAATTCATGACATTGTGGAACAGTAAAATATCAAAACATAACTTTAAAAATAGCTTTATAAATTTTTCATTCTGACAGATTTTTTTACTTTTACACCACCAATGGAGATTTTTATCGGTCTTGAATAATGAAGAAAAAAAACATCAGGTCCAGAGGGCTCTTCTTTAAAACATAAAAACAATAGGAAACATTTTCTGAGCAATCCAAAAATATTGACCACAAACTTTTTATTATTTGGTGAATTTGAAGACTTTAGTTTAGACATTAGTGTATTCGGGCTCGATACATTGGGTTTGATGAAGGTTAACCAGATGTCATTCCCTCTGATAATCCAGAACAAATATTAATTTCAAGTAGACTTTGGACAGTGGAATGGGACCAGGAACCACTCTCTGACCCATCTTTTGAGGTGACCTCAGTTTGTTTACAATCGGACTGAGCTCCGCTTCATTCTGAGTTTCCTCAGTCTGAATAGCCTCCACGCTTGGAGTGGAACAACTGAACAAAACGGCTACTGTAGCCAGGCTTTATGTGATGTAAACAATGTAGGAAGCAACTTTTAACGTGATACACATTGCTTCTCACACTGTTTTCCAGAGAATTTATACGTCATTAACACTTATCAGCGTACCTTCTTAGCCGTAAGTCACCGTCTTGCCGCTTGACTCCACAGTACCATTAAAAAGCTTTGAACCTGACCCTGAAACAGACGTTCAGAATTGATACGAGAAATATAAATTTGAATAAGTGGACTGTCCTGACAAGGATTGCAAAGCGCAGGACTTCTATTATTCTGTCTCTCATTGCTGTGCCCCGCCCTCATAGTTCCCGACCAATGACTGAAGAGATCTTTAGTCATGTTGTTTTGTTTATAAGCTTGGGTTCGAAGCAAAATGGTCCAATTGAAATGCAGTTTGAAAACAGACCAGGTTCAGGACTCAGTCTGAACCCAATGAAACAGATTTGGTCGGGTCCAATGTACTCTTCCAGGCTGAATACATCTTTAGTCTCTTTGTTGTGATTGGACGCAAACAAGCAGGAAGAGGTGAACTTTCCCTCAGAAATGATACTTTGTTCAACTTATTATGATGTTTAGGATACACCACTTTCCTCCGCTGTAGCAGAGCGAGGTCGGTGCAGGCTCTGTGGCCGTTACCATGACAACGCATCACTTTGAGATTCAAATAGTCCGTGAAAAACGATCTAAACCTAAAAAAAATTACAAGATTAAAATACTAATAATTAGGGCTGTGATCATTAACACACGCGATTATCTAACTCGAATTAATGCGTTAATATTAAGTAACACTTCTTAATTAATATACCTTTGTGTCAATATCTTTGTTTTCTTGGAGTAATACTGCTGACATGAAAGTTTCTACTTATCTTACTGTTTATGGGTTAGGGTTACACTTGAATTACACTTCTGGATTAACACTTGATAAATTTAAATATTTTAGGAAATAAAATTAAAGTAAAAAAAATCTCTCTGTCCTGTTTTGGTTCAAAAGCCGCATATTTACATAAAATGTACCTAATAAATCATTGTGATTATTAGTGATCAACAAAAAAGTTTGATTAATCTGCTATTTTTTTTTTCTTTTTTAGTTGGTTGACAGCCTTAATTAAAAATAAATGTTCTAAATGTAAAGTTTTGCGAGTGATTTCATATTGTGATTATTCACAGATAATAAGTGGTCAGCAAATACTGTATCAAAAAAAGGTAACTGCGATTAATTGCGATTAATTTTTTCCCACTTTATGATTAATTAGGTAATTTTTGAATCAATTCCCGGCCCTACTAATAATTGATCTCAGATTTATTTATATGGGAAGTTATCATGGTAAAAGTGAGATAATCCCCTTTGAGATGTTCATTATCAGAAATTAATGGAACTTCGATCAGAACTTCACCTCGTCCTTTAATTTATGATAACTAACAACTCTTTGGGAATTTTCCCTTACATATTAGATAATAAATATAGATAAAAAAAATAGATTGACGCGTTTAAAAAAATGTGTTAATTTTTCTGTGATTAATTAACTGCGATTAAATTAATAATTTGTCACCCCTAAATAAATTACTACCGTGGGCTTCTGAAATTGAAGTTTTTGAATGTTTCTGCTTTCTGTCTTTTGGAGAAAAAATGTCTCACTTTTTCTCTGAGGTAAATCCTAACTTCTTCATGAAGATCCTCCAATTGACTTTCCTATCGACCTGATTCTTTCAGCAACTTCTGAACTGAAAGAGTTCCTGGCTCGAGCGAGAGGAGGCTCCATCCGAATCATGAAGATTATCATCAGAGACGGTAAATGTGACGCCTGGTGTTTTACAAACTGAGGAGCAGGACTTGACTCCTCGTCATTTCTGTTCCATCTTCTAGAGGAGTTGGTTCTAGACTCATGCAGGGAGCCCGTCCACAGCTGGGAGAGGGATTATGATCAGTTTCTGCTACCTCTGCTCACACCGCAGCAGCCATGCTACATCCTCTACCGGCTGGACTCCAAGAACTCACAGGGATATGAGTGGATCTTCATCTCGTGGTCTCCTGATCATTCACCTGTACGTGTGTTTCTAGTCTATATCAGTTACTCCATTCTTTAGCAGGTTTGGGTGAAAGCTGAGCCGTGAGATGCTTTCCTGCAGCCAAACATCAGTTAATGAAACATTTTTACTTATGTGACCTTCACCTTTGACCTTTGATGTACTCCTTTCAGCATCTTTATCTCCTTTGTTCTAAGCGCAGGTTTAAAATTTAGATGATCTTTTCAGAACAATATCTTGCATGAATGTATCCCTTCAATTGATTAAGATTCATGAAATAGTATAAAAAAACCGACATGTAAATGAAAAATTTCCCTAAAATAACAAAACTATTAAACAAAACCTGTGTTGTTATAGAAGATTAAAATTTTCTGGAAACAGAATGTTTTTTATCTTTAATCATTTGATAAATCTGCTTGAAAGTTTTCCGATACTGTTTTTTTTTTTATTTAGATGTAGATAGAATCATTCTGCTATTTTTGGACTATTTTGGAGTTCGCTTAATTTTTTCAGCTACAGGCTTGCTGTTTTGGCTAAATCATTTATTTTTATATTTCATTTTTTGGGCTAATTTGGCATTTAGCTAATATTTTAGCTGGCTACCCGTTTCAGTGTTTTCAGCTAACAGCACTAGTATCTTTAGCTTACACCCTCCACACTAGCATTATCACAGATAATGCAATATATTTAGTTCATAATTATGTTAAAGATTTACAACTTTAAAGTTTTGAAAACAAAAAAAAAAAAAAAAAAAACTAGCATTCTGCTATCTTCTTTGGACTATTTTGGCATTCACTAAGATTTTTAAGCTATTTTGGAGTTCAGCTAATAATTACACGTGAGCTGTTTTGGCTAATTCAGGCTTTTTTCTATTTTTTTTTTTTGTTATTTTGAAGTTTAGCTAATTTTTAGCTACATGCTAGCTGTTTTGGCTAATTTAGGTTTTCTCTTTTCCGTTTTTAGGTTTAATTGACATTTAGCTAATATTTTAGTGGGCAACATCTTAAACGTTTTCAGCTGTTAGCTTCAGTGTTTTCAGCTTCAGTGTTTTCAGCTATCAGCACTAACATCTTCAGCGGCCAAATTCAGCTTCCAGCATTCACACTAGCATTATTGCAGGTAATTCTATATATCTAGTTCATAATTATGTTAAAAAGTTACAGTTTTAAAATGTAGTTTTAGAGTGTTCAATAAATGTTTCTCCTGTTCGGCCCGGGACCTCAGGTGTGTTTTGGATTTTGGCCCCTTGTGGGATTGAGTTAGGGCTGCCACGATTAGTCGACTAATCGACGACTAATCGACTATTAAAATAGTCGACGACTAATTTAATAGTCGATTAGTCTTTATTTTATATTATATGGTGTCAGAGTGTAGTAAAGTTGAAAGTTATAATAGCATCCTGCTAGATTTTTCAACTATTTTGGCAATTATTAAGGTTTTTTTAGGCTATTTCAGAATTTAGCTAATATTTCAGCTACATGCTAGCTAATTTGGCTAATTTTGTATTTTTATTTTCTTAGGCTAATTTTGGGTTTAGCTAAAATTTTTGCTATATGCTAGCTGTTTTGGCTAATTTTTTTTTTTTTTTTCATTTTTTAGGCTAATTTTGAGTTTAGCTTATATTTTAGCTACATACTAGCTGTTTTAGCTAATTTAGGCTTTCCTGCTTTATAGGCTATTTTGGTATTAAGCTAATATTTCAGTTACATGCTAGCTAGCTAATTTGGCTAATTTGGTATTTTTTTAGGCTAATTTTGAGTTTAGCTAATATTTCAGCTACATGCTAGTTGTTTTGATTAGTTTTGGCTTTTTTCATTGTTTTAGGCTAATCTGGCATTTAGCTAATATTTTAGCTGCATGCTAGTTGTTTTGGCTAATTTAGGCTTTTTTCCGTGTTTTAGGCTAATTTGGCATTTTACTAATATTTTAGCTGTCCAACAACTTCAGCAATTTCAGCTGTCAACTTCAATGTTTTCTAGCTATCGATTTCAGCATCTTCAGCTATTGTCACTAGCATTGTCAGCGGCCAGATACAGATTACAGCATTCACACTAGCATTATCGCAGGTAATTTAGTTAGATTAAAGCTAATGATGCTTAACTTGTGTGCTTTACATCCATTTTATCCATGACCCGATTAGTCGACTAATCGGAAAAAATAATCGGCGATTAGTTGACTATTAAAGTAATCGTTTCTGGCAGCTCTAGATTGAGTTTGACATTCCTGGTCTAAAATGTCATCCACACATTTTATAACTATTATAAAGAATTAATCATAAAAAAAACGTTTGGATTCTCTCAATGCAGTTTATAGTCATTTAAAGATAAATAACAGATGAGACATTTTTTACCATTAAGTTTTGAAAATGAGCTAAACTTTTCCCGCCAAAAGTGTTTTTGAGATTTCATGGAAGCAGCCATTTTGAAATGAGCAGAAAAACTGCCTCTAGTGGAATGATGATGAACTGCAGGGCAGAAAACATGGATCACGTTTGTTGGGGAAGGTTTTGATCATGCTAATGAGATTGGACTCTTGGGGTGTCAAACATACGAGATGTGGCCCACCAGATGGTTTAATCCGGTCCAGTCATGAAAAGAAAAAAAATATATAAGAATGTTTTTATAAAAAGCCCATTCCTGTGGTGAACTGGCTGCAATGCGCAATTCCGCCACTAGGGGGAGCAAAAGAAAAGAAAGGCCAGTATAACAAGATATCAAGAAATATGTACAATAAACAATATAATAAGTGATTAAGCTACTATGACTGAGTATTAAGGCCACTTTACAGACAAAAATAATGTTTGATTTACAAATTTAAATCTTGTTCTTATATTTATTAATTTTAAAAGCCATAGGCTAAATTTATTACTTTTAATCTCGTAAATTTGTTCGATTAAAACATGTAGATTTATGAGATTTAAAGTCATAATTTTATGAGAAGAAAACTTGTAATAATATTATTATTATTAATTTTTTTGGTGGCCCTAATACTCCGTCGTAGGATGCTACGATGAAACAAACAAAAACAAAGCTATAGATAACAAGTTGGCCATAGATTACTCTGCTATTATGTCACTTGTCCTGCTGGACATCCTTGTTATAAAAAGTTATGAACTGTTGACATATAATTAATACTAAAAACTGTTTTTTTTTATTGTTTTTTGTGAAGGTTTTTTTTGTGTTTTAATTTTCTGTTACTTCTAAGATGTAAATGTGAGAAGATAGTTATAAGATATTTCAAGTAAGAATACAAGAAAAGTATTTAAAAATTAAAATATAAAAATGAAGAGGAAAAGTTTGTATTTGACATACTTTACTGTTTGCATATTTCTAACCCACATCCTTTATTGACGCTGTGTGCAATTTGCAAAATGTCCCTTTTCTGTCCATTTTATGTGAACATTAACGTTTCTAAATTATCGTTTTCCAATTCAATATTATCTAAACTACAAATAGGACAGAAATGGAGTTTGTTTTTGATCTCTGCTGCATCGCAGGTCAGGCAGAAGATGATGTACGCAGCCACCCGTGCCACACTGAAGAAGGAGTTTGGAGGAGGCCACATCAGGGATGAAATGTTTGGTACCGTCGAGGTTAGTGGAATCCCTTCAGCAGGCGGAGCTGTGGGTTTTTTTCAGCTGCGCTGGTGAACACGGTTGTCTCCGTGTTTGCAGGATGACCTGTGTTTCCAGGGTTACCTGCGCCACAAGTCCTCCTGCTCGTCTCCCGCTCCACTGACAGCAGCTGAGCAGGAGCTGCAGCGAATCAGAGTCACAGAGGTGAGCACGAATACCTCAATATCCTCCATGACAGCTTATTACTCATATATCAAGGCCCGGGGGCCGAATTCGGCCCCCTGGGTAATTCTATCCGGCCCTCCAGATCATTTTATTATATTATTATTAAGAGCCCAATGTCTAACTTGTATAATTTTGACAAAATATGTTTTTATGGAGGGTAAAATATTGAAAGTTATTTAAGGTTTAAATTGATTTATTCTAGAATAATATTCCTGCCTTTTTATTATTCATAATTATGTTAAAAAGTTACAGTTTAAAAGTTAAAACAAATATTATTTTGATACCTTTTTGGACTGTTTTAGCATTTAATAAGACTTTTTAGGCTATTTTTGAGTTTAGCTAATATTTCATCTACATGCTAGCTGTTTAGGCTAATTATTTTCTATTTAAGTTTTTTAGGCTATTTTGAAGTTTAGCAAATATTTCAGCTACTGTTTTAGCTAATTTAGGTATTTTTTTCAGTTTATATTATATTTTTAGGCTTGGCTATTTTTTCAGCTAAATGCTAGCTGTTTAGACTAACTTGAACTTTTTTTGGCTAATTTGGCATTCAGCTAATATTCCAGCTGGCTATCAGCTTTAGCGGTTTCAGCTATCAGCTTCAGTGTTTTCAGCTTCAGTATTTTCAGCTTTTAGCTTCAGTATTTTCAGCTTCAGCGTTTTCAGCTATCAGCTTCAGTGTTTTCAGCTTCAGTATTTTCAGCTTTTAGCTTCAGTATTTTCAGCTTCAGTGTTTTCAGCTTTCAGCTTCAGTGTTTTCAGCTTCAGTATTTTCAGCTTTTAGCTTCAGTATTTTCAGCTTCAGCGTTTTCAGCTTTAGCGTTTTCAGCCATCAACTTCATTGTTTTTAGCTATCAGTTTCAGCATCTTCAGCTTTCAGCACTAACATCTTCAGCGGACAAATTCAGCTTACAGCATTCACACAACATTATTGCGGATAGTGCTATATATCTTGAACGTAACTATGTTGGAAAGTTATAGTTTTAATGTTTTAAAAATTTAGTTTTAGAATCTTCAATTAATGTTTATCTTGTTTGGCCCGTAACCTAAGGTGTGTTTTGAATTTTGGCCCGTTGTGCGATTGAGTTTGATCCCTCTGCTATATCTGCTTATCCTGTTTTATTTTTCTCTTCCTTTTCTTGCAGGATAAAGTGGTGTGGGTATGTTTCCTTTTTATATTAAAGAAGCATGTTTGTGAGTCTGTGAAAAAAAGCTAAAGTTCCTCCTTTGGCTTCTTCAGGATGAGCGCAGACGGATCGGGACTCCTACGGCCCGGGCGAGGGTCTGTTACCTTCACTGCACTTTCTGCTCATTGGCTTGAACAATGAGAAGAGTAACTGTGTGTTCTTCCCTGCAGGTCACTATGGAGTTTGGCTTAGATAAGCGAGCACAGACTCTTCAGGGTCTGTCATTTCCTTTACAAGAAGAGGCCAAACGAGCTCTGCAGCAGCTGAAGCACAAACGCATCAACTACATTCAGCTGGTGAGCCGTGGTGGGGGAGCCAACCTGAAAATGAACTCAGTTCAGTTTTTCCTTGGTATGGATATCGCCCAATCCAAATCCACCAATTCCAAAATCTCCCAGAAGTCTTTGCGAAAAACTAGCATGCATAGATGCTCACTAGATAAGCGAACATAGACCAAAATGCATTGTGGTCGAACAAAAAAAAGTGTTTAAATGTATTTTTTAAATGACCAATCCACATTTTCACCATCAGAACACAGTGGAGTCATAAATATCTGTTGTGAAATGTTCGTATTGATTCGATTTTGACTTCGTGAAATCGATTACGTCGTTTCCGGCGTTTGGAAAAACAAAAGAAAAGTCGTGAACATCATGTCCGAATTGTTTTTGGAATTCGGACACAACCTAACGGTTTGAACGTTATAATAAGTTTAGCAAGAACATGTTAAGAAGAGACAAGAATGAATCAGAATGACTGAGAATTAGAGGTTTTATTTTTCAATAGAAGTGATTCTGGGACCAGAACTTACTATTTGGAACACAAAGGAGGAGGGGTTGATCGGTCCAGTTCTCTCTATATATTGTCTATGATGGAACACTTGCTCACAGGTGTGCTCTGTGTTCCAGAGGCTGGATGTTGAGAAAGAGACCATCGAGCTGGTTCACACCAAACCAACGGAAATCCATGAGCTTCCCTTCAGGATTCCCACAGATTCCCCGAGATACCACTTCTTTGTCTTCAAACATTCCCATCAAGGCCAGCTGGATGAGGCGCTTGGTAATCCAGTCAAACAACAAAAACCTTCTGCGAACAGATCTTAGAAGTCCCACTCCAGCTATATTTGGATCTATTATGAAAGCATTTTCAGTGTTTTTTTAATTATACTTTCAGCGATTTGAGCCTAAATCCAAAAATATGTTTCTTTTTTACGACATAGTTTCTGTAGAGCGGCAGGAGTTCAATAGAAATTTGCTTCTGCATTGTGGGCGGGACTGTTGAGCTCTGTCCGAACTATACAGTATAATGCGTTGGCTATAATAACTAAATTTACTATTTCAAGATCGAGTGCACTATAAATTTCCCAGCAGTCTTTGTGAAAAACTAGCGTATATTGATGCTCCCTACATAAGTGAATATAAACCACAATGCATTGCGGACGAACAGTTTTTGCAAAAAAAAAAAAAAAACGTGTTTGAATGTAAATTTTTAACATTTTCCTCACCAGAACACAGTTAAGTCACAAATAGATGTCGTGAAATGTTCGATTTTCACTTAGTGCTATCTACTGATTTCTTTTTTTTTTTTTTTTTTTTTTGATAATTTAGAATTTAGCTTCTATTTTTGCAACATGCTAACGTTTTTGACTAAGTTATGTTTCTGAGAAATTTTAGGCTATTTTTTAGTTCAGCTAGTAATTAAGCAACAAACAAGCTAGTTTTTTTTTTTTTTTTTTGGGCAGATTAGGCCATCTAATTAGTTTTTATGCTAATTTAGAGTTTAGCTAAATATTTTAGCAAAATGCTAACATTTTTAGCTAATTTTTATCTACTGGGGGTTTTAGGCTAATTTTGAGTTTAGCTTCTATTTTAGCAACATGCTAACGTTTTTGACTAAGTTATTTTTCTGAGGAATTTTAGGCTATTTTGGAGTTCAGCTAGTAATTAAGCAACAAGCTAGCTTTTTTTTTTTTTCGCAGATTAGCTCTCTAATTATTTTTTTGTGCTAATTTAGAGTTTAGCTAATATTTCAGCAAAATGCTAACATTTTTAGCTAATTTGTTATCTACTGGGGGTTTTAGGCTAATTTTGAGTTTAGCTTTTATTTTTAGCAACATGCTAATATTATTGGCTGATTTAATTTACAGAGAAATGTTAGGCTAATTTGAAGTTCAGCTAGTAATTAAACAACAAGCTAGCTTTTTTGCCACTAAAGTTAAAAATGTTTTTACAAAATCCCTTTTTGAGAGATACTAGTTTCTTTTACATATTTTTTTGCCTTTGTTCGTGCCAAAAAAAACATTATTCACATTTATTTAAAAAAACAAAACAAAATGAAGGTTAAGAATGCAAATCCAAATTTCTTAAAGGCTAACGTAAGTCAATGCGGCTTCTTCTAGGTTTGGATCAGTAGAAAACGAGCCCAAATGGCTCTTTTAGTCTTAAAGGTTGCCGACCCCTGCCCTATGTGATTTCTATGTAACAAATACAATCTTATAAATGAAGAAACACTCAGAAACATAATTTAAAGCTAAATTTTCTTTGTTTAAGTCGTCAGAAATATTCTAAAAACGGCAGTTTCATCAGAGTTGGTCTTCAACGATCGTTGAATGTTCATATTCTGAACTCTGCACGTCTTTTCCAGTGTTCATATACTCCATGCCCGGATACATGTGCAGCATCAAGGAGCGGATGCTGTACTCCAGCTGCAAGAACCGGCTACTGGATGAAGTGGAGCGAGACTATCAGCTGGAAGTCACCAAGAAGGTAGAGATGATCCAGAGAAGCCCTGCAGGCTCACTTCTCTGAACGCTCATTCCAATCCTCTGCATAGATGGAGATAGACAGTGGTGACGGCCTGACGGAGGAGTTCCTGTATGAGGAGGTTCATCCCATGGAGCACACCTTAAAGCAGGCCTTTGCTAAACCTCGAGGACCCGGCGGGAAGAGGGGCAACAAACGGCTCATCAAGGGCGCCGGGGAGGATAATTAGAACCAGGCAGACATGGAGATGTTTTAGAATTGACTTGTTATTTGACCGTTTCGCTCTTACCCTTTAGAGAGATAAGGAATATATTATCCATCAAACTCATTTTGACAGGTGACCTTTGACCCTACGCCATCCATTAAACTAGACAGGTGCCCCGCCCCTCATGATGACGTAACATTTTAACATCAATTTTACATATAAAGGGTATATAGCACGTGTCAAAGTTGAGGCCCAGGGGCCAGATCTGGCCCTCCATTTAACGATATCCGGCCCTCCAGATCATTTTATTTATTGTTATTAAGGGCCCGATGTAATCTTGTGCTAATTTCTAACTTGAATAATTTTGACAAAATATATTTTTATAGAGAGTAAAACATTAAAGGTGACTTAAGTTTTAAGTTGATTTATTCTGAAAAAAATATTCCTTTTTTAGGCTAATTTGGTATTTTACTTATATTTTAGTTTGTGTTTTCTGCTATTAACTTCAGCTTTTTTAGCTATTAACTTCAGCTTTTTTAGCTATGAGCTTCAGCGTTTTCAGCAATATTCATCAGCATTTTCAAATATTAACTTTAGCATTTTCAGCTATAAGCTTCAGCATTTTTAGCTATTAACTTAAGTTTTTCAACTATTAGCTTCAACGTCTTCAGCTATTAACTTAAGCTTTTTTAGCTATTAACTTCAGCGTTTTCAGCTATAAGCTTCAGCGTTTTCAGCTATTAACTTCAGTTTTTCAGCTATGAGCTTCAGCGTCTTCAGCTATGAGCTTCAACATCTTCAGCTTTAAGCTTCAGCATTTTCTGCTATTAACTTCAGTGTTTTCAGCTATTAACTTCAGCTTTTTTTAGCTATTAGCTTCAGCATTTTTAGCTATTAGCTTCAGCATTTTCTGCTATTAACTTTAGCATTTTCAGCTATAAGCTTCAGCAATTTCAGCTATTAACTTCAGTTTTTCAGCTATGAGCTTCAGCGTCTTCAGCTATTAATTTCAACGTCTTCAGCTTTAAACTTCAGCGTTTTCAGCTATTAACTTCAGCTTTTTTAGCCATTAGCTTCAGCGTTTTCTGCTATTAACTATAGCATTTTCAGCTATAAGCTTCAGCATTTTCAGATATTAACTTCAGTTTTTCAGCTATAAGCCTCAACGTCTTCAGCTTTAAGCTTCAGCGTTTTCAGCTATTAACTTTAGTTTTTCAGCTATTAGCTTCAGCGTTTTCTGCTATAAGCTTCAACGTCTTCTGCTTTAAGCTTCAGCGTTTCCTGCTATTAGCTTCGACATTTTTAGCTATCAATTTCAGCTTCTTCAGCTATCAGCACTAGCATCTTCACTGGTCAAATTCAGCTTACAGCATTCACACTAGCATTATCGCAGGTAACGCTAAATCTAGTTCATACTTCTGTTAAAAGGTTACAGTTTTAAAAATGTAGTTTTATTGTGTTCAATAAATGTTTATCCTGTTCGGCCCGCGAGTTACGGTGGGTTTTGGATTTTGGCCTGTTGTGCGATTGAGTTTGACACCCCTGGCATATAGGGTGAAAAGTCACCTGTTAAAATTAATTTGATGAAACTTATATTCCTCTTCTTTCTCCCATTGCTTCTTTGATTTTTACACACCACCATGCAATTTACAGCTCAATAGGGGAAACATAAAACCAATGTAAAGCGATGATGGTTCACTTTTTGGGGAGAGGAAGTCCTGTTGTCACCTTGGAAGTCGTCTTTAACAAGTTGATCTTCCTTCAGCCAAATGTTTCACAAATAAACAGAAAATCTTTGGAATTCACCTTTCCTGCAGTTCTGCAAGGTCCTTGTTGGTCTTTCCGCTGTTTTCTCTCTGGTTTCCTTGGATGAATTCTTCCCGGTTTTGAAGTCATTGTTTAGTTGTCACCATGCAGGTTGAAGAGGGAGCACCTTGATCTGCTGGTCCAGACTTGTGGACATGTTAACAGAGGTGGACGTGGGTGACGGTGCGTCAGGTGGAACAGCAGGTTTTTCACAAAGTTTCTCATCTGCTGGAGTCTTTTGACAAAAATCAAAAGAGCTACCCCTAGTGGCAACAGGTTGCATTGCAACTTTGTGTGAATTGAAATATTATGCAGTAGTTTGTGAGCCCTGCTTGAATTATACTGTAACTTCTTTCCCACTCATTTTTTTTCCTTTGACCATTAAAAAGTATTTTACTAAACCTGCATTTTTGTCCTTCTGTATGAAAAAATCTGCTTTGAAAAAGGTGTCAGAAGTGGGATTTGTTTAGGATTTCCTCTAAGAGATTTTAAAATCTTTAAGTGTAAAGAAAAAAACTTCATAATTTGATAAATAAAATATTTAATTTCAAAAACTTTTTTTTTTTGTTTTAAATAATATTTTTGCGTTTGCAAACTTTTTTTTGCTTTCAAAAAATTTTAGGGAGATGAGGCACAACTTATCCGAAAACATTTGTTCTGCAAAGGAAGAAATTGTTTTTGAAAGCAAAAAATAAAAAAATTGCCAACACAAAAATATTTTTGAAGGAAATAAAAGTTTGCTAATGCGAAAATATTTTTGAAAGCAAAAAAATTACAAAAGCAAAAAAAAATTGAAAGAAAAAAAGGTTTCAAACACAAAAATATTTTTGAAAACAACAAAAGTTTGCAAAAGCAAATAAAAAATGCAAAAGTAAAAATTTAAAGAAAAAAATTTTACAAAATATTTTTGAAAGCAAAAAAATAATTTTTTAAAGCAAATATTACATATTTTGATTTGCAAATTCTGAAGTTTTATTGTTAACATTTTACGTTTTCTTTGGAATTAAGAACATTTTGATCTGGCAATATGGTGGCGCAAAAATCATTCTTTAACTATATTTAAAGTTAACAAAATTGACAAAGAAAATAGGCAACATTTAACACTTAAACCTTAATTTTAGTGAATCAAAAATGAAAACTTTTTATTCCAGTTGTTTTCTCTTAAAGCTTTTTTCTGTTTCTGGATGTGAAACCGCTTTTTCGGGGGATTCTGCACCTGCGCTGATCGAGCTGCGCTTTAACAGGCTCCAACAATCAACCGTTTTGTGTGTTTTCCAGGCTTATTTTCTGCTTGTTTGTTTGGGACTTGTTGTGTGAGCTCAGTATCCCGGTCTCCCAGCTCTGCAGGCACGCAGCAGCCAGCAGCTGCTGTCACGGGAGTTGTGCGTGTTTTCCAAGAAGGCGCAATACTCAGAAGCCTCGTTGCGCGCTTTGCTGCCTTCATGCCTCACGGGAAACGCGCTTGACGTGAAGTGGTTTTCTTGGAAACAGGCTTTGGAGCTAAATAGCAGCTTTCAAGTTGTCATTATCTGGCTAAACAGGAACTATGGGTCGGATTCTGGGTTTCCAGGAAGACGCGTTTGCAGAAAAGTACCTTCAATTACTCAAGGAAAAGTATTTTTTCAGAAAAGGGGATACTGTCATATTTTTATCATTTTTTATGCCATATAGATTGAAATTCCAAGCAGCTATAAAGAATAATAAACCCATTAAATAAATTACCCCAAAAAGATGATTTAAAAACGCAGATTAACCATAAATTCATCAAAATAATTGATCAATATTATTTATAGAGACAATGAAGTTGACTGATCAATACATTTCTTCTTCTCTCCATCTGGAGACGCGTGCGTAAAGAGCTGCGTGGCTGAAGCGCGCCTGCGGTGGATGCGACATTTCTCTGATCCATAAGGAAGAAGGCGGTCCGTAGTGTGCCAAAGTTGACCCGTTTTATTATCCGGGCTAAAACATCAAAGTGTTGATGTGAACGAACGGCCGCTGAGATCTCCATAACGTGTCACTCCCCCTGTCAGACGTCGCAGATGCCGCGAGATTTTCAGAAGGAGCGGAGCTGCGATCCGCCCCGCCACGGCGCTCCTCGACCCCCCCTCAGGTTGAATTCAGGAAGGGGGGCTTTTCTGCACTCATACTCCTCCTGCTGACCGAGAGAGAAGCCGCTTTCTCCGGGCTTTGAGGCGGACGCGCGGAGGAGACGCCGCGGAGGCTGCGCGGGGACACATGAGATGAGCGCCGCTTTCACCGCTGGCGCTGAAACACTAAACCTTTCCTGGAAACGGATTCCAGGAACCTCCGTCAGAACGAACCGAGCCGAGCCTGCAGGAGCCATGTCTCCGCTCCCCACCACCGCTGGATGGAATAACCGCGCAGAACGGACCCAACTTTCTTAAAGCCTTTTGGTTTTTGATCAGAGGTGAGTTATACATGGACGTTTGCCTCATTTCATTAATAATTGCGCTGCGGATTTGTTATTTAAGACAACTTCTAACGTTGCGCGCATGAGCAGTGAGCAGGTGTGCGCATTACTGTTGGCCCCTCATGTGCGCCTCACGGAATATGCGCACATTTGTTTTTAGCACATTAGTGCATTTATATGCTCCATTCTTATTGATTTATTTAGATTTTAAATTATTGCTATTTTGTTGCTTAATATATATTTTTATGTTAGTACAGTTTTGTTTTAGTTACAAAAATCCAAAAAATGAACAAAAATAATCAATGATGTTGTTTTTTTTTAATCCTTATTTCTCCTGCAGTCATTTAGTCATGGTTGCCCGGACCGGGACCATTTTGTACCATGAGGGACGAGAGGGGTCCTGCTGCCCCCAGCCTTCTCCTCCGCCCTGGGACCCTGCAGAGGACCTCCGCTGCATCACCGCCACCTTTCAGTACCTCCAGGCTTCAGGTACACCGGCGGTTCTCAGCATTCACCCTTTCTTTCCTTTGTTTCTGCCCAAACCTTCTATCTCACGTGTCAAAGTCAAGGCCCGGGGGCCGGATCCGGCCCGTCTGGTATTTCTGTCCGGCCCTCCAGATCAATGTTACCTTGCGCTCACATCTAACTTGTATAATTTTGACAAAATATATTTTTATGGAGAGTAAAATGTTTAAAGTTATTTAATGCTTAAATTAATAAAATTAATTAATTAAATTAAATAAATTTATTCTGTAATAATATTCATGTTTTTTATGATTAATATCTATATTAAAAAGTTACAGCTTTAAAGTTAAAAAATGGCATTCTGCTAGCTTTTTGGACTATTTTGCCTTTTACTAAGATTCTTTAGACTATTTTGGAGTCTAGCATTTGACATGAATATCAATTGTATCACTTTACTAATATCTTATTAATGGTCTATGAGTTAAGCTAATTTTTCCAGCTACATGCTAGCTTTTTTGGCTAATTTAGGCTTTTCTTTAGTTTTTTGGGCTCTTTTGGAGTTTGGCTAATATTTACACGCTAGCTGTTTTGGCTAATTTAGGCTTTTCTCATTTGCTGTTTTGGGATTTAGCCAATATTTTAGCTAGAAGCTAGCTGTTTTTGCTAATTTTGGCTTTTTTAATTTGCTGTTTTGGGGTTTAGCCAATATTTTAGCTAGAAGCTAGCTTTTTTGGCTAATTTAGGCTTTTGTCATTTGCTGTTTTGGGGTTTAGCCAATATTTTAGCTAGAAGCTAGCTGTTTTGGCTAATTTAGGCTTTTTTCATTCGCTGTTTTGGGGTTTAGCCAATATTTTAGCTAGAAGCTAGCTTTTTTGGCTGATTTAGGCTTTTATCATTTGCTGTTTTGGGGTTTAGCCAATATTTTAGCTAGAAGCTAGCTGTTTTGGCTAATTTAGGCTTTTTTCATTTGCTGTTTTGGAGTTTAGCCAATATTTTAGCTAGAAGCTAGCTGTTTTGGCTAATTTAGGCTTTTTTCATTTGCTGTTTTGGAGTTATCCAATATTTTAGCTAGAAGCTAGCTGTCTTGGCTAATTTTGTCTTTTTTAACCCTTCCGTTCTCCTTAGCTTGTTTACATTAAAAGTGGGGTCATCTGGACACCACAGGACAGTGCGCTGAACTTTTTTTTTTCACTGATTTCGGAGTTTCACTAATGTCCATGGCAGACATAAAATCCTGTCCCCCTTCGTCCACATTTGTCATGGAAGAAATCGCATAACAAAATGTGGTTGGAGCCATCTGGACCCCAAGGAGAGCGGAAGGGTTAATTTGCTGTTTTGGGGTTTAACCAATATTTTAGCTAGAAGCTAGTCGTTTTGGCTAATTTAGGCTTTTATCATTTGCTGTTTTGGGATTTAGCCAATATTTTAGCTAGAAGCTAGCTGTTTTGGCTAATTTAGGCTTTTATCATTTGCTGTTTTGGGGTTTAGCCAATATTTTAGCTAGAAGCTAGCTGTTTTGGCTAATTTAGGCTTTTATCATTTGCTGTTTTGGAGTTTAGCCAATATTTTAGCTAGAAGCTAGCTGTTTTGGCTAATTTAGGCTTTTTTCATTTGCTGTTTTGGAGTTTAGCCAATATTTTAGCTAGAAGCTAGCTGTTTTGGCTAATTTAGGCTTTTATCATTTGCTGTTTTGGGGTTTAGCCAATATTTTAGCTAGAAGCTAGCTGTTTTGGCTAATTTAGGCTTTTCTCATTTGCTGTTTTGGAGCTTAGCCAATATTTTAGCTAGAAGCTAGCTGTTTTGGCTAATTTTGTCTTTTTTCATTTGTTGTTTTGGGGTTTAGCCAATATTTTAGCTAGAAGCTAGCTTTTTTTGGCTGATTTAGGCTTTTATCATTTGCTGTTTTGGGGTTTAGCCAATATTTTAGCTAGAAGCTAGCTTTTTTTGGCTTTTATCATTTGCTGTTTTGGGGGCGCCAATATTTTAGCTAGAAGCTAGCTGTTTTGGCTAATTTAGGCTTTTTTCATTTGCTGTTTTGGGGTTTAGCCAATATTTTAGCTAGAAGCTAGCTGTTTTCAGTCTGTTGGCCATTTTGGAGTTTATTTCAGTTACGTGCTAGCTGTTTTGGCTAACTTTTGTGTTATTTTCTTTTTGTTTTTTGTTTTTTTGGCTAATTTGGCACTTAGCTAATGTTTTAGCTAGCTATAAGCTTTGGCGTTTTTAGCTATCAGCTTCAGAATTTTTAGTGTTCCATTTCAGCATCTTCAGCTATCAGCACTAGCATGTTCAGCGGCCAAATTCAGCTTACAGCATTCACACAAGCGTTAACGCAGGTTACGCTATATATCCAGTTCATAATTATGTTAAAAAGTTACGGGTTTAATGTTTTAAAAATGTAGTTTTGGAGCGTTCAATAAATCTTTATTCTGTTCGGTCTGTGACCTAAGATGCGTTTTGGATTTTGGCCCTGTGTGATTGAGTTTTACACTCCTGTTTCATCTTATACAAATAAAATTATCAGGAGATTTTCTGGAAATATTCCAGTCAATGTTGTTTGGAGTTTTTTTGTATTGTGACTTTTGTCGTTTCAAAGGGAAGATAAATGTGGAGTTATCATTCTTCTCACTAATTATTGTAAAAACTCAAATCTAAAAACAAACAAAAAGGAGATTTTGCATTTTGGCTTCTGATTTCGTGTTGTTGGGGATGTTAATTTGACATCTTCACTCAAACATTCATGCAACATGTGTTCCTCTACAGGTTGGTACTGGGGTTCCATCAGTGCAGGTGAAGCCAGAGAAGCTCTTCTGACAAAGTCTGAAGGCACCTTCCTGCTGCGGGACAGCAGTCACCCCCAGTTCATGCTGGCCCTCTCCGTGAAGACCCGCTGTGGACCCACCAGCGTGCGAATAGATTACAACAGGGGCTGCTTCTGGCTGGATTCCGTTTCTCGAGGCGCGCCTCACCTGAAGTCCTTCTCGGAAGTTCTCAGCCTCATCCAGCACTACACCGTCTCCGGCCAGACGGCGCAGGACCTGGCGTCGTTCAAGACCAAGCCCGATCCCTCGCAGCACGCCGCCAAAGACGCCGGAGTGCCTCTCAAGCTGGTGCGTCCGCTGCACAGACGGGACGGTTTCCCTTCTCTACAGCACCTCGCGCGTCTGACCATCAACAAACAAACAAACTGCCCCGACCAGCTTCCCCTCCCAAAGCCTTTGCTGCGCTTTCTGCAGAATTATCCTTTCTTTGTATGAGGATGTTTGTCTGTCGGATAAGAGAACACAAACGCGCCGGAACTTTGCCAGGATACTCTCCTGCAGCAAAGGAAGATTCAAGGAAAGACTCTAACGGTTCCAGGCTTCAATAATCAGGGTTGAGCTCCTTTTTTCTTTTTACACGGCTGACCCTTGTTACTGTGAAATGCTGAAATGTACGTTCTTGTTTTTATGATGCTTCTGTGCTCAGTTTCAATTGATAAATTTGTGAAAAAGGTGACTGCTTTGTGATTCCAGCAAAAGCTCATTTTTGCTTTTTGGCAAAATTTAGAAACCCAAATAAATACCACAGAAATGACAATTTCAGTTGTGCGTGTATGGAAGATGGAGAAGTATTTTTACTTTATTTTTTGTTTTATATTCTTGAAAGTATTCACACTGATGAGGGACGTGACTTCAGCAGTCACTAATATCCCAGTTTGCACGGATCATCACTCGTGTGCTTACTGGACACTAAAAATGTACAAAAGCAAATGTCGAAAACTGAGGTTTTAGGGCAACATGAGGAATTTTTAAGCTACAAAGGATATAAACTGAAAGAAAAACATCAGTTTATGTGTTTTTTTAGAGTACATGATCACACATATGAGCTAATTATTTTTTAGGGGAAATAAAAACGTCTTTATGAACACCAAAACCATCTAAATTCATTCTCTGTCTTGTGAAAGGAAATAAAACGTACGTTGTTATTTCATTACCGGCATCAGGGGTCTTCAGTTAAAAACCAAAGCTGATAAAAGAGCATCTGTTTGGGAATTGGTTTAATTCCCGGAACAGAATCAGTTTTTTTTTTTTTTTTTTAGGGGATTCAGAGAACTGAGCCTGCTTTCCCTCATTTTAATCACTGGTCACTTCAACATGCAGATGCATGTGAGGTATTACTGTTTTCCTGGAAACACATCTGAGTTGGTTTCCACGAATAGGAGCTGAGCAGCACTGAGAAAGCCTCTTATCGGGATTAGAGTTAAGAGCTGCTGTTATTAATACATCGCTGTGCCAATTGAAAACTGAGAATCTTTGTCTGTTTGTCCCGCCTTTCCTCAACCTAACAGCCTAAAAAAAAAAACTTGTTCAATCATGAGAAGTACCATCCGAAGACGGTGTAAACATTCAAATTAAACGGAAGGAGAGGACAAAAAAGAAATGCAATCATCATATTTTTATGCTTGTATGAAATATAAAATGATGGGATTTATAATCAGAACTCAAAAGTTTAACTTTTCAGAATAAATAAGGAACAATAGAGCATAAATAAATATTATTTCCTGTTTTTTTTTACCACATGTGAGAGTTGAAAAAACTATAATTCCCTCAACTGACTGATCAAAAAACCCTGTAATGTTTTGTAATGCCTTAAATATTAAACTGTTTTATAAAAGCTTGTATGTTTTATGTAGTTTGCATTGCAGATGAAGGAGTAAATACTCCAGAAATGAATTTGCAGAAACTGTTTGTCCTCATCAATACGGGATTAGTCACCAAACGGTTTCGGTTTGCAAAGAAAAAAATCCCATATTTCACATTTTTTAGGGGCTAACTTTCATGCCAGAATTTATTTCTATAATAATTACTCATGTTTTTGATTTTATTTAGATGCTAAATTAAGGTAATTTTGGTGCAAAAGTGGTTTGATGCATGTTTGCATCAGTAGGTGTCAACGAGATCTATGCAAAAAAAAAAAGCCTCATCTTTTATTCTACATCAAACTCAATCGCACATGGGGACAAAATCTAAAACACACCTTAGGTCGCGGACCAAACAGGATAAACATTTAATAAACATTCTAAAATTAAATTTATAGAAATTTAAAACCTTAAATTTTTAACATAATTATGAACTAGATTTATAGCATTAGCTGCAATAATGCTATGGTAATTTAGCGGCTGAAGATGCTGAAATTGATAGCTAAAAACCCTGAAGCTGAAATCACTGAAGCTAATAACTGAAAACAGTAAAGCTAATAGCTGAAAATGCTGAAGCTAATAACAAGCTAAAAAATTAGCTAAATTTCAAATTAGCCTAAAAAAATCTAAAAAAAAAGTAGGTTAGCCAAAACAGCTAGCATGTACCTGGCAAAAAGGGCTAAACTTCAAATTAGCCTAAAAAAAATGAAAAAAGCATAAACTAGCCAAAACAGCTAGCATGTACCTGGAAAAAATGACTAAACTTCAAATTAGCTTAAAAAAAATGAAAAAGCATAAACTAGCCAAAACAGCTAACATGTAAATATTACCCTAATTTCAAACAGCCTAAAAAAAACTTAGAAAAAAAAAGTCTAAATTAGCCAAAACAACTAGCATGTAGCTATAATATTAGTTAAACTCCAATACAGCCCAAATAAAATCTTAGTAAATGCCAAAATAGTCCAAAAAGTTAGCAGAATGCTAACTTTTAAAACTTTAAACCCTTAATTTTTTAACATAATTAGGAATGGCAGGAATATAATTCCAGAATAAATCAATTTCAACCTTAAATTACTTTTAATATTTATAATTTTCATAAAAGCATTTTTCACAAGTTAAAAATAAGCCCAAGATAACATCGGGACATTATTAAAAATAAAATAAAATGATCTGGAGGGCCAGGGATCCGGCCCCCGGGCCTTGACTTTTACACGTGCTCTACATCCTTCAACCAGCATGATAAATAATGACTGTGTGGATGCATTTTTAACTAAAACGAGGAGCTTGACTTACCGACGTGGAGTATGATCTCTGTGAAGGGGACTCCCTTTCAAATTAAAGGTCTTATAAAGTCAGATGGGAAGCCATCTGTCAAATCACTAAAGCTCGACTGAAAGTGGGTCACACAGCAGGACAATGACCACAAGGATAGCAGCAAATCCACAGTGGAATGGTTTCAAAATAAGGAAATAAAAACATAAATAATAATAATCAAAGAAGGCTGTGCACAGATGCCTAAATATGTTTAAATTGGTATAAAATGTAATAACAACAACAACCTCTGTTATTTTTAATGATAATTTTAATTTAAAAATCTGCCAAATATATATGAGTTTGTTTATGTTTTGTACTATTGTAAAAATAGCTTAAAAATAATTTTTGGTCCTTAAAATGTAACAGAAATAAATGGTTTTTAAATTAATTTTTAAAAGGGGTGGAGCAACAACCCTACACACACACACACCCACACACCTATACACACACTTTTGAGTCAATATTAGCAAAATTATTGACAAATATTATAAATACAAGCTTTGCAAAAAAATAAAAAATAAAATTAAAGTTATATATTCTCATTTGTCACGCATCCAAAGTATTATGTCCCTTTCCCCGACCCATATAAAATGTTTTAGCTCTTTTTAAAATATATTAATATGTTTATACGTGATGTTATTTGTGTTATTGTTGTTGCGTTGTAGGTTTTTAATTTTTTTTTTAGGTTCATTTGTTGTCCCCACCCCCTCACTTCCCTCCTGTAATCCTCCACAGCGGCAGACAGGGAACAACGACTGACGCTAACAAAGCGCCACTTTGACTTGATCTGAGCGCATTTTTAACCCAATCACCTGGTAAGCGACTGGTATAAATATTAGCCAAACTCAACCCCATCACCCCGCCGTCCGTGGGGCGTTCACACCGCACGGGTTACCGTAAAAACCGACTATTTCTCTGTCCTTCCTCCTGCTTTAGCTAGCCTCCTAGCTAACGGACCGAGAAAAGTCTCACCGACTTCCGTTACTGTCAGCTAGCTAGCGCCGCTAGCTTAGCTTAGCTTAGCTTAGCTTAGCTGTGCCGGGTTGGGTCTAAAGGAGGAAAACACATGGAAACCAGAGGGAAGATGTAGACACGGGGCTGGTTCTTGGCGTGTAGCTTTGAACCAGGGTACACACGCACAGCGCTGGCGTCAAATAGCGCATTTATTATTCAAAGTTGGTGTAGGGTTCGCATCTTTCGCTAGCAGCGGCTGGTTAGCCATGGCAGCTTACGGTAAGTCTTTTGTAAACAGAACATCCGCTCGGATAGATAAAATGTAGGCCATTAGTGATAGTCTGTTATTATTTACTGTGAAGCCGGTCTGTTATTTTAAATAAAGTATTTAAATAAATAGGGGAAATATTCTAGCTCGGTTGGTATCGGGGTGGGTCATGTGTCGCTTGTGCGGAACTGTGTCATCTTGGGGGGGAAAAGAGAAAAAAACTGAGTTTAATCTGTAATAAAATCAAACTTTTCCTTCTCGATCCACCTGTCGAACCGTCACACCGCCGGGCTGCGATATCGACTTCCGGGGAGTAAATAGTTCGCCTCAGGCGCTGTTTTTTGACTGAAGGGTGGGGTGGGGGGGGGGATTGGCAATAAAGCTAAAGGTTATTGGCATCCCATCGTTGTAGCTGGTTGGTTACATAAGGCCTCAGAGCTGTACCACGACGAAATGTTCTAATGCTGGATCTTCTTTGGTCTGCAGTTATGGCAGCGATCAGGAAAAAGCTGGTCATAGTGGGAGATGGAGCCTGTGGGAAGACCTGTCTACTCATCGTGTTCAGTAAGGACCAGTTTCCTGAGGTCTACGTCCCCACAGTCTTTGAGAATTATGTTGCTGATATTGAAGTCGATGGCAAACAGGTATGGACTATTATCTTATTTATTTAAATGAATAAAACGTGGATTAATCCATTTTGGAGAGGAGCGCTGCCACAAACCCCTTCCGCTCTCCTTGGCTTGTTTACATTAAAAGTGGGGTCATCTGGACCCCACAGGACGGTGCGCTGAACTTTTTTTTTCTTTAATTTTTGAGTTTCACTAATGTCCATGGCAGACATAAGATCCTGTCCACCTTTGTCTAAATTTGTCATGGAAGGAATCACATGTTGGACTCATCTGGATCCCAAAGATAGTCGATTAATCACCGATTATTTTTCAGATTAGTCGACAAATCGGGTCATGCACAAACTCAATGTACAGCACGCATCTTAACCATCATTAACTTTAAATTAACCAAAAACTAAATACAGTATCTCACAGAAATGAGTACACCTTTCACTTTTACTACCAGGTTTTTGGCTATTTAATGCCTCTATTATGATTAGGACTGTAACGAGTATCCGGGTGCTCGGGTATTCGCGATCTGCTCCCGAAAATCCGAGTATGAATATTCGTGACGTCCAACATCGCTGATTTGCGATCTTTATAAATATAGTCAATTGTAGTAAAATATGATCAGAATATTATCTGTCAATGATGTATTTTTCTTCTGGAATCCAGATTAATATATTATTTTAAGTTTACGAACTAAAACAAAGCCGAAAGAGCCGCGTTAGTAACCGAAAGTAAACACATCTTAGTTACGGAGAAACTTCCGGTTTTCAAAGTAAAACTAGAGAGAGTTTTTTTCCGTTCAAAAACTGAGACTGAAGTTCTGTTCACTGACATAACTTCTGAAAAAATGAATTAGCTTTAACATCTGAGCTTTATCTTAGTGTTTACATTCTTTTGGTTATGGTAACTGTTCAACAGTTGAAGCAATTAACGAAACTCTATTTTATTCTGAAGAAACTCAGCCTCACGCTGCTAAAAGGCGGATGTAAACAACTTGAATCAGATGATTCTGCTGCAGAAAAAAATACTTTTTTTACATGGGCTCTGCACCGAAACATATTGAAGAACTTTGAGGATAAAAAAAATGTTCGAAACATTTTTAAGTTTTGTTGTTAAATGATCCAAAACGGCAGTAATGTTTTCCTCTTTATGTTGTTTATGTTACTGCTGAACTTAACCAGAAGGCTGACAAAAAAAGTTTAAAATGACAAAATTTCTTTCTATCTGAATCTTTTTGTTGTTTTTTTTTTAAATCAGTTTTGTTGATTCTGATTTATTGTTCTAAATAAATATATAAGTGTTGGTGATTTAATACAAATAATTTCAATTTTCCTCCATCTAGTAAATATTCTCATAGCAATAAACATAATATTAAAAAGTAAGAATCGTGGTTCAACTCGTGAATCGTATCGGATCGCCACCTAAGCAACGATCCACAGCCCTAATTATGATTTATTTTGCATAAAAAGCAACTTTACACTGTTATACGAGATGGACGCTGACTACTTTTCATTTTGTCAAAAATTCATTTTGGCAGTGTTGTGCCATGAAAATGGTATAAATAAATATCTGCAGAAATGTAAGGGGTGTACTCACTTCTGTGAGATACTGTATATATTGTTACCGATTATGCTAATGTGAATTCTGTGAGCTGAATTTTGCCGGTGAAGATGCTGAAATTGATAGCCAGCTAAACGAATAATTAAATGCCAAATGAGCCTAAAAATCTTAAAAAACCCAAAGTTAGCTAAAACAACTAGCATGAATCTGAAAAATTAGCTAAAATCCAAAATAGCCTAAAAAAAACCTTAATAAATGCCAAAATAGTCCAAAAAGCTAGCATAATGCCATTATAACTATCAACTTTACTACACTCTGACTCCATATAATATAAAGTAACGACTAATCGACTATTAAATTAGTCATTGACTATTTTAAAAGTTGATTAGTCAACTAATTGTGGCAGCCCTATTGGAGAATATAAAACATATTTACATGATCAGCAGGACAAAGTCTGGCTTGTTTGTTTAACTAATGCAGGAGTCTGCAAACTTCAACACTTTCTCACAGACTAGAACCCAGTAGAAGCCACAAAGTATTAAATCACACTTTAGAAAAATAAGACACTGCTTTAGTTTCACTAATATTTAATAGTTGCTATTATGATAACTCTCAAATAAATATTGACTTTTGGTATAAATAACAGAAATATTCAAATTAAATAGCCTTTTTTCTAAATATTAAACTGTATTTGACAGAGGTTCATGTGAAATCCTTTCAAAATAAAAGACTTTACCACGTTTTAATTAGGGCTGGGTTAATAAAATCGGTCGATTTGAATTGATTCAAGCTTAATAGATCAATAATGGATTCATTAAAAACCATAAACCGATTTAGCACATAAAGCTAAAGTCCGCTAACTTGATGCTAACGTTTAATGGAATTCCCCGGAGAACAACTAATGCTAACGCTTGGTCAACTTAAACAGACATTGCTGACTAAATGAACATCTTTTTAAATTCACAGGCATAAATTTTCAAAACTCCTTTTAAGGAAATATTTTTAAAAGTAACTATTTGTGGTCTAAAACATTGTTTTTTCCTCAAACTGTTTTCTTCTTCTGGAATAAGCTGTAATGCTATAGCAAAGTCGCCACCTAGTGGCCAAACTGAGACACCATCCAGGAGAAGCAGAACAATGTTTACAATGTTAATGATCTGAACACTTTTGTTAGAACTTCTCCTTTAGAGAATCCATGTAACACTGTATGATTATAACAATCTTATTATTTCATTAATAATTTTTACAGTATATGAACTGTATCAGATTAATATAAATATATTTAAAATATATAATAGATTATTAATGTCTTTCTTAACAAATGTATATAAATGTGTTAACTCAAAATTGAATAATGGAAAAACATCTGAATTGATTCGGGCTCTTGTAAATCGAATCAAATCGTTTCTGGAAATTCTTATTGATACTCAGCCATAGTGTCTGCAGAAAAGGTAGTAATAAGTCGTGTGAAGTTAGAAGTGACTTAAAGAAAAATAGTTTTTATTTTACCTTTTATGGTGCATCGTAGCCTGAAATTTGTAAATCCAATTAACTTCGATTAAATTAGAAATTAAGTGACTTTTACCAAATTTTTCTAACAATGTGATTCACTTAAAATCATTGAAAGACCCAGTCTCATGAAAATTGTGCTTTTTTTTTTGTTTTTGTACTATTTTTCTGATGACTGAAGACATGAATCAACTCTTTGTTTGTGTAAAAAATTAATGAATAATATTTTGATTTATTATAGTATTGTTTGTCGCCAATTGAGCAGGTATCACCTGGTGCATCACATGGTTGTGGGCGGAGACATCTTTTGTTGTTATAGCTCACCTGTTGATTTCACACCTGTAAGGTAGAAGGGAGAGGGTGAGCTGGGTTGCCACATTTTTTGTTGACCGCTTTAGTTGTCGCTTTATCGCCTTTATGTTTCATTTATTTGCCCGTTCTGTGCATTTTTATTTAGCTCACAATAATCCAGAAATTCCAAGCTGTTTCAATTATCTTTTTGTTATAAAAATAAAAGGCTCAAGTGCATGACCCAATTCAAGTCGATTTTCTGCAGAAACTATTTTCTAGAAAGCAACACAGGTTTTCTTTATGTTTAGCTAAAAATTGCATACTTATCATTAAAAGACTACTGGGAACATTTTCAAAATAGATTTAAAAAATGTCTGCAGTGGGTCTTTATTGTAGACATTAGTCAACAGAGGACACTTGTTAAACAGGAAGTGTGACCCAAAGAGAGGAGCTGCAAAATCAAACTCAGAAAAGAATTATAAAGCATATTAAAGATTCTATTCAGCATTATTCTAGATGAGTGAGCATTTATTTAAAGTTAAAATTCACATACATTTAAATTCTGGTCATTTTTGTGTCGCATGTAAATCAATCAATAGACAAGTTTTTTTTTATTTTTCTGCAAAATCAAATGTTTGGGTAAATTATTTTAAACCTTAGTTTCTGTATTTGTGGTGAGAAGATCCAGAGTTACATCTATTCAGAGGATCTATATTTAAATCTGACTCTTTGAAACATAAACAAGCAAAAATAAAAAAAAAAAAAAAACAATTGTGTCACCCAAAAGTCTAGAAAGATTACCAGCAACCAAAATTTTAAAATAATGTCTGATAACTAATAATCAAAAACACACTTGAATTTCCCTGAATTTAAACACGTTTCATAGTTTAAAGGTGTTTAAAATCCAGCTCAGCTATATATATTTTCCTTTGTAAAATAATAAAAAAAAAAACAACACTTTTTTAGATATATTTCCCACCAGAGTTCATTAGAAATTCCATTCTGGTTTGTGGGCGGGACACACAAGTTGGCTGTGCTAATTTCCCAGCATTCTTTTGTTTACACTCGCTCCCGCTAGCGTAATAGCTCCTCACAGGCCTTAGCTAACATCAGTGGAAAACAACATGGTAGATCCAGATTCCAGCTCGGACGAGGAAAACAAAGACGTTCATGGATCTGTTTGTCTGCGAGGAGATGCAACTTTGTCATAGACTTGAGCTTTTTTTTAACTGTCTGTTAAACTCTCATTAGTTGTTATAGACATACTGCAGGTGTTTGAAATTTGATCCATCCCCTGGGGGAGGGGTGAGCTGTAGACTAGAGCTGCCACAAACGATTATTTTAATAGTCGACTAATCACCGATTATTTTTTCCGATTAGTCGACTAATCGGGTCATGCGCAAACTGGATGTAAAGACGCTGAAGTTGATAACCAGCTGAAATATTAATTAAATGCCAAATTAGCCTAAAAAATAAAAAGAGCCAAAGTTAGCTAAAATAGCTAGCATACTGCTGAAATATTAGCTAAACTCAAAATTAGCCTAAAAAAAACAGAAAAATCCTAAATTAACCAAAATAGCTATGTCGCTGAAATATTAGTTAAACTTAAAAATAGCTTAAAAAACTAAAAAAAGAAACCTTAAGTTAGCCAAAACAGCTAGCATGCAGATTAAATATTAGCTAAACTCTATAAAAGGCCAAAGAAACTTATTAAATGCCAAAATATTCCAAAAAGCTAGCAGAATGCTATTATAACTTTTAACTTTAGTACACTCTGACTTCATACAATATAAAGTAACGATTAATCGACTATTAAATTAGTTGTCGACTATTTTGATAGTCGATTAGTCATCGATTAGTCGACTAATCGTGGCAGCCCTACTGTAGACACAGCTGCGCTTGGGAACCATTTGGTGGTTTTAACACCCCCCCCCCCCCCCCTTAATGCTGAGTGTCAATCTTCAATTATTTTATAAATATTGCCTCCAATATGAGAAAAACGCTGCAAGAACATGTTTAAATCTCCAAAAACACAATTTTTATTGGAGCGGGTCTCTAAACTCTGGATGAAAGGCTCAAAACTTTTTGTTGAATATCTAACAAACAATGAAAAAGGTTCACGTTAAAATTTAACATCTTTTCTCAATTTTCCGAAGAAAGATGGCTTTTAGAAATATTTAAAAAAATGTTTTTTTGCTTTTAAAAAAGTTAGATTTTTATGAGTATTCTTGTAAAAATGTAACTAGTTACCCAATATTTGAAATAACATGTCAAACGTTTTTTTACCTGTGGAAAAGTGTAAGAATCTGATTTATTTTATTATTTTTTTTTTTAATCTCAATTCATAAGAGACGTCATTTGGTCTGAGGAGTGAAGGTTGACCGACTCTTTCGGCAGGTGGAGTTGGCGCTCTGGGATACAGCAGGTCAAGAGGACTACGACAGGTTGCGTCCTCTCTCCTACCCCGACACCGATGTCATTCTCATGTGCTTCTCCATCGACAGTCCAGACAGTCTTGGTAAGTCTAATCTCTAACCAGGTTTACCTCTCCCACCCCCAAAGGCTTCATGAAAGACTTGAAATATAGTTTTAAATTATTTGTATGTTGTGGAAGATTTTTGGGCCAAAAAAACAAAACAGGAGAATAGAAAACTTTAAGGCTGATTCATTTCATTTAATAACAATCGGATCTCTTGAAAAATTGTTTTATTTATAGATTTGCGTTATGTCAATGTTTGTTTATTTTTATTTAAAACCGTTTGAACACCATTGTGGCTTCATAAAAAATCTTTAAAGACTTACTCAGATGAAAATGATGTTTTTAACATGTTTTTGTGGCTTTTTTGTGAAGAAAATTAAGCTTAAAATTGCATTTCTGAGTATTTCCTTTTTTTTAATCATTGTGAATCAGGAGGAGACAAAACAATCTGATTAAAAAGGTCGTATTTGTGATGTAGAAAACAAACTCCCTGCTCCGCTCCATTCTGATGCAGACAGATAGATCCATGAACGTCTTTGTTTTCCTCATCTGAGCTGGAATCTGGATTGAAACTTTACAGCTGGATCGCTCCGATGTTGTTCTCCGTTTTTGTTGCATCGCTAACGTTAGCTTTGAGTTGTGATGAGCTAAAAGAGATTGTGTAAAGATATCGATGATGGGAAGTGGGGGCAGGCTTACTCCGCACCATCAGTCCCGCCCACAACTGAGGCAAATTTCTAATCAACTCCTGCTGCTCTGCAGAAACTATGCCTTTGATAATGATGCAGGTTTTAGATAAAAACGGTATTATCATAATTAAAAGACCACTAAAAATGCTTTTAAAAAGTATTTTAAAAAAGAAAGAAAAATCGGAAATATAATTGAACTAAATGAGGACTTAAAAAAGCTATTAATGGATTTAATTGTTAATTTGTTTTGTCAACAAAAATAATCTTTCTCTTTCTGTCATCAGAAATAAAATACTTTAAAGTGTTTACTGTTATAAATCATATAAATATTTTAGCAGAAAGATAGTTTGCTAACGTTTGTAACAGCGCATGAGAAAATTTTACTTACATTTAATTGAGAACGTCTTTAAAATCATAAATGTCAGCATTTGTTCAAACTAGCAGAATAGAATATTTGTAAAAAAAAATACTCGTAAATATTAGGGCTGTAACGAGTATCCGGGTGCTCGGGTATTCGCGATTTGCTCTCGAAAATTCGAGTACGAATATTCGTGACGTCCAAGATCGCTGATTCACGATCTTTATAAATATAGTAAATTGTAGTAAAATGTGATCAGAATATTATCTGGGAGCGATGTATTTTTCCTCTGGAATGCAGATTAATGTAGGATTTTTAGTTTACAAACTAACACAAAGCTGAAAGAGCCGCGGTAGTCACCGGAAGTAAAAACATCTTCCTTGTCGGTGAAGCTTCCGGTTTTCAAAGTAAAACTAGCGAGAGTTTTTTTCCGTTCAAAAACTGAGACTGAAGTTCTGTTCACTGACATAACTTTAGAAAAAATGATTTAGCTTTAACATCGGAGCTTTAGCTCACTGTTTACATTCTTTTGGTTATGATAACTCTTCAACACTTAACGCAATAAACGAAACTCCATCTTATTCTGAAGAAACTCAGCCTCACGCTGCTGAAAGGAGGATGGAAATCAACGTGAATCAGATGATTCTGATATGGAAAAAAAACTTTTTTATACGGCCTCTCCACCAATGTGTAATGCTTACAACGTAAAATATTGAAGAACTTTGAGAATAGAAAACTGTGGAAAACATTTTCAAGTTTTGCTGTTAAATGATACAAAACAGCAGTGATGTTTATTCTTTTTATGTTGTTTATGTTACTGCTGAAATTAATCAGAAGGTTGACAAAATAAGTTTAAAATGACAAAAAAATGTGAATCTTTGTGGGGTTTTTTTTTCTTTTTTTGTAATCAGTTTTGTTGATTCTGATTTATTGTTCTAAATAAAGGTATAAATGTTGGTGATTTAATACAAATAATTTCAATTTTCCTCCATCTAGTAAATACACATAGCAATAAACATTATATTAAAAAGTAAGAATTGTGGTTCAATTCGTGAATCGTATCGGATCGCCACCTAAGCAACGATCCACAGCCCTAGTTAATGATATCATGATTGAATCATCGGTGTCTCTGTCTTGACTTTTCTCTTCTGCTCTGTCCTGGTTTTCAGAGAACATTCCTGAGAAGTGGACTCCTGAGGTGAAGCATTTCTGTCCCAACGTTCCCATCATCCTGGTGGGAAATAAGAAAGATCTGCGGAACGATGACCACACTCGAAGGGAGCTCGCCAAAATGAAGCAGGTAAAGCCTCGGTGTACGACCAACAGCAGAGCTGTGTCCATGGAAGCCGGCGCGTTCGCTTGATTTGGAATGTGGTCTGTTTTCTGCAGGAACCTGTGAAACCAGAGGACGGGCGGGACATGGCGAACCGGATCGGTGCTTCTGGATACATGGAATGCTCCGCAAAAACAAAAGACGGAGTGAGGGAAGTGTTCGAGATGGCCACCAGGGCTGCACTACAGGCCAGGCGAGGAAAGAAGAGCAATAAATGTGTCCTACTGTAAACGGGGGGGCACGAGGACTGCTTCCTGCGAGGGGGGGGGGTTAAAAAGAAGGAGAATTAGGTCAATCCTGCCCCCAGACACACCCACACAAAAGACTGTTCTCCCCTGTTTTTACTAAAAGTGTAACGCTTTTACTGTTTTGTCTTACGCAAGAGTAGTCAGGTTCTGTCAGTATTTTGAGGTTCTGGAAAATACTTTTTGTACTTTTAACATGAGTAAACTCTGCCACAATGAAACCTCCTTTAACATTTCTGTAATCAAAGAGGTCAGCTAGGGGACCTGGTGTGTCATACCTGCCAACTACAATTAAGTGCTTAAGCCCTGCTGCTGATCTGAGGAATGTCCACAGCCAACCAGGGTGAAGTTACCCGCACACTGTGACATGCTCTCCAACCAACTGATGCACAAATGAAGGTAAAATTGGAGTCTGTGCCTCATATTCAAATTTTTTTGGTTGCATTACGATAAACAAGTTTTTCTGTTTGTAAAGATCTTTAATTTGAGTGACTCGAGCTTTTCTCACACACGTGGAGGGAGCGTTTGTGACCTTATGAATGCTTTTGGCACATGCATTCCAGAGTTTGGGTTCAGGTCAGCGATAGTGCAACATGAAGTGCGCTTACGAGAGACGGGTGGGCATTGCAGATTGAACACGAGCCTGACGGACGACAGATTTTTCAAAATGAAATGTTTTGATCCCCTGAGCTACTTCATTAAATACCAACTTTATGTATCATTTTAGAACATCTGCAGTTGGAAAAAAATAAAATTGTCAGTGCTCCCTGGTGGAAAACGCTTCTTTTGTATGGAATCTCCTGGTGTTAAAGACTCTCTTATCATCATTTGATCTATTTTCAGTGGTCTTTTATTATGATTTTATTATTTTTATAACCAAAACTAAAAAATAAAAGCTGTAATTTTCTTGGGCAGTTTCTGCAGAGCAGCGATTGTTCACTAGAAAAGTTGCATTACCTGCCATGATGCTAATGTGAATGGTTTTTGCTGAAAATGGTGAAGCAGTTTACTTTATTTGCTATAAGTGCAAAAGCTACTTGCAAAATGTTACATTTGGTTAAAGACTGGAAATGAATGAAAGAGCACTTAAATTGACCTAAATTTCTGAAACTTTGGAGTAAAATTGCTTAAAAATCCCTAATGCATGCCAATTGTGCAAGAATATTTAGCGTTACTTACATATTGAGCTATACTCCAAATTAGCCCAAAAGAAAAACTAGCTTGTTGCTTGAATACTTAAACTAGCCTAAAATTCCTCAGTAAACTAAATTAGCCAAAAACGTTAGCCTGTTGCTGAAATATTAGCCGATCTCCAAATTTGCATAAAACAAACCTCAGTAGAGGCCAAATATTCAAATAAAAATCTAGTACATTGCTTAAATACAAGCCAAACTCCAAAATAGCCGAAAATTAATCAGTAAACTAAATTAGTCAAAAATGTTAGCCTGAAGCTAAAATCTAAATTAGCTTGTAAAAATCTCAGTATATAAAAGAAAATAGCCAAAATTATTGCTAAAATATTTGCTACACTTCAAACTAGCATCAAAAAATCTCAGTAGAGGCCAAATTAACCAGAATAGCTAGCATGTTGCCTAAATACTAGCTAAACTCCAAAATAGCATATAAATCCTCAGTAAACTAAATTAGCCAAAAACGTTAGCACATTGCTTAAATATAAGCCAAACTCCAAAATTGCCTAAAATTAATCAGCAAACTAAATTAGTCAAAAACGTTAGCCTGTTGCTAAAATCTAAATTAGCTTTTAAAAATCTCAGTAAATAAAAAAAATTACCAAAATTATTGCTAAAATATTTGCTACATTTCAAACTAGCCAAAAAAATCTCAGTAGAGGCCAAATGAACCAGGATAGCTAGCATGTTGCCTAAATACAAGCTAAGCCAAACTCCAAAATAGCATATAAATTAGCAAACTAAATTAGCCAAAAAACGTTAGCATGTTGCTCAAACATTAAAGTCCAACTTTGCATAAAATAAACAGTCAAGGCCAAATATAAAAAAAAAATCTAGCACATTGCTTAAATATAAGCCAAACTCCAAAATATCCTAAAATTAATCAGTAAACTAAATTAGTCAAAAACGTTAGCCTGTTGCTAAAGTTGAAGCTAAAATCTAATATTAGCTTGTAAAAATCTCAGTAGATGAAAAAATTACCAAAATTATTGCTGAAATATTTGCTACATTTCAAACTAGCAAAAAAAAAAAATCTCAGTAGAGGCCAAATTATCCAGAACAGCTAGCATGTTGCCTGAGTACAAGCTAAACTCCAAAATAGCATATAAATCCTCAGCAAACTAAATTGGCAAAAAAACGTTAGCCTGTTGTTCAAACATTAGCTAAAGTCCAACTTTGCATAAAATAAACAGTCAAGGCCAAATATTTAAAAAAAAAAAAAAAAAATCTAGCACATTGCTTAAATACAAGCCAAACTCCAAAATATCCTAAAATTAATCAGTAAACTAAATTAGTCAAAAACGTTAGCCTGTTGCTAAAATTGAAGCTAAAATCTAAATTAGCTTGTAAAAATCTCAGATAAAAAAATTACCAAAATTATTGCTAAAATAATTGCTATATTTCAAACTAGCATAAAAAAATCTCAGTAGAGGCCAAATGAACCAGAATAGCTAGCACGTTGCCTAAATACAAGCTAAACTTTACTTAAAAAAACATAATTTATTTAAAAATGTTAGTCTGTTGCTAAAATAGAAGCTAAACTCAAAGTTGGCCCTAAAAAAAAAAACCCAGTAGATAACAAATTAGCCAAAAACCTTAGCATGATGCTAAAATTTTAGGTAAATTCCAATAAAAAAAATGTATAAAATACTTTAAAAGATTAAAACAGTCGATGAATACATACATAAATTTCATATGGGACATATTTTTCTCAATATTTCAAAAAGAATCAAGTTCATGAACACCAAAAATACAAGCAGTAATGTCCTGAACAGGTTGAACGTTTTGATATCAAGATTGCTGAAAGTGAGTTTTTATGTGCCAAAAAACATTTCCAAAAAGGATTTAATTAATTAAGATTCCAGCTCAGACGAGGAAAACAAAGACGTTCATGGATTTATTTATTAGTGCATGGAAATAGAGTGGAGCAGGGAGCTTTCTTTGTCACAACAAACTTTTTTCAAAGAACATGTTTTTCTCCATTCCTAATTCACTTAATGGATAAATGCTCAGAAATGCAAATTTAAATGTCCTCCACCAACAGAAAAACCCCACAAGAACTTGTTAAAACCCCACCAGGCCGTGCTTTAAACGCATCCTGCTGGAAAGGAAAACAGCGGTCAGACTTGTTTTGAAAACACCCCACACCTTTTATTCCACGTCAAACAAAAGCTAAATGGAAAACTTGTTTTTGTTCATGATTTTATAGATCATGAGCAAACATCGTTCTGCTTACGAACAATCGTCCTCCACCAGCGCAGAATCAAGAGGATTAATCCTGAGCTGCATTACTGCAGGATTATTGCAGATGATTGATTTGCAAAAAATACATTTTTAGAGTAATACAGTAATGTTTTTGCAGTCATGTGGGAGTGTCCTGCAGGTAAACGGAGGCAGAATCCTCTCAGGATGAGGTAAACATTCATGCGGGAGAATCTGCAACACCTGAATTGGATAAATCAGTCTTAAAGCTGAATGATGCCCACACATCATCAACACAACAGTCATGCGTCCTTCTTGGCTGGCGTTCCGCCGCGGGCCAAAAACACCGGAAGCGCCGCTACCGCGGCCAGAGCCGCCGCCACCAGCGGCCGGTAAAAGAGCCAGCCCGTCGCTATGACGACGAGAGACAGCGAGCAGGAGACGCACAGGGCGAAGATCTTCAGGCCGACGGACACCAGGTCCCTGACGAAGGGAATCCAGACCACTGCGGACACAAGGGAGGGATGAGGAGCTGGGGGGTCACGGGGACGGGGGGGGTGTCGGTGAGCGGACGTTTACCCAGCGTGTGAAGGATGCGCGTGACCAGCTGAATGCTGATGAACATGAGCGCCCAGCCCGCGGCGCGGAGTCCCCACGTCTTCATGCTGTTCAGCTGCTGCTGCCTCGCGAACACCTCCTGCACAGAAGCATCAGTCGCCGACGCGCTTCAGCTGGAAACGAAGGAAGAAAACCAACTCCAGACCTCTGCAGAGAGCTCCTCCTCGTACAGGATCTCCAGAACGTCGCCTGATTTGGTTTTAAAGGACACCAGCTGCTCCCCTCTTTGCATGGCGACAACACTGACCTGAAACAGTTTAGTGTCAGAACCGTTACGGGGTCAGCAACCTGAGGAGCTTCTGGCTCTTCAGTTCATGCAAATACATGTTTATTAAGTTTTGACATTAAAATTTAAATATTAAAAAAACAGGCCAAACATCAACATTTTGACAGGAAAATTTATGAGAAAAAAAAAACAGAATTCCAGGACAAATGTCAAATGGACAGCGGTGGTTTTAGGAGAGAAATTCTTATTTTTAGTAGCTCAAAGGGTCAAAAATAAAAGCTCTAAATGTACAATGTTGCTTGTGATTTCATATTGTGATTAATTGCAGATTATAAGTGGCTGGTAAATACTGCAACTAAAAAAAAATTAAATTGCGATTATTTAATTTTTTTTTTTTTTTTTTTAGTTGCAGTATTTGCCAGCCACTTATAATCTAATTAAATTGCGATTAGGGCGGCACGGTGGTGTAGTGGTTAGCGCTCTTGCCTCACAGCAAGAAGGTCCTGGTTCAAATCCTGGCTGGGGGATCAGAAACACCAAGTGGGGACCTTTATGTGTGGAGTTTGCATGTTCTCCCCGGGTGCTCCGGCTTCCTCCCACCGTCCAATAACATGCTTCATAGGTTAATTGGTGACTCTAAATTGCCCCTAGGTGTGGATGTGTGTGTGAGGCCCTGTGACAGACTGGCGACCTGTCCAGGGTAAACCCTGCCTTCGCCCATCAGCAGCTGGGATAGGCTCCGGCATCCCCAAAAGGGACAAAGCGGCTAAGGAAAATGAATGGATAAATCGAGATTAATTTTTTCCAGTAAGTTGCGTTTTTTAAAATCGATGTTTGTACATCACGTGGAACAAGAATTTAATGTTTGAAAGAACATTGCAGGCAGGATTGGAACCACAATAACCTGAATGCTTACAAACGTTAAATGATCGCTCCAACTACTTATATGGGGCCCCCTAGAGGTACGGTTCGGTACTGTTTAATGGGTGGAAACGCTAAAATTACCGGACCGGATCGCTGTGGAAACGAGGCTCGAGTGTCTCGCACTTTTCCCAAGAAGAACTCCAAGATTTACTGAGTGAAACACGAAACCCGGCTTTCGTTTAAGTGGAAGTGAAGGCGTTTCTCTGGAGCACTTACAGTTTGAGCCGGGCCGAGGGGATTGGCCTCACCGCTCAGTCCGGCGAAGGAGAAGCGCACACGAACGTCCCCGACCTTCAATCAAAATTCTTTTCAGTGCCAGGAGAATTGAGCCAAACGCTAACGTGAGAAGCTGAGCCGTCCCCGCTTACCTCCGGCCGGAGCGGGAACTGAGTGTGATAAAAGTAATCGTCGTGAATCGAGAGGAAAGGGTCCAAGAGGGAGCGGGGAAAGTCCCGCAGACTCAGAGTCTGGAACTTGTTGATTTGGTCGACCAAACCTGAGGATGAGCCACGAAGAATGAATCGCATCGGTGAGAGCAGAACAGGCTGAGTCGAAAAACAACCGACCTTTAGACAAAAGGAAAGGCCCGGCTTGGACTGCAGGAGCCACCACCGTCACACTCTCAACTGCCATGGCGCTGCCACGAAAAACACGTCAGGTCACATCGCATTAGCACGCTCATCGTCATCATGAAGTACCTGGGATTTTGATGACCAATTTCTTTATCAAAGTTCCTGCTGTTGACCAGCTCGGATTTCCATTCAGTGTCTGGAGAAAAAAAAAAAAAAAGGAGAAACACGGCGTTAGGTCAAAGGTCAAAGCCAATCACATCTGAAGAGGACAAATGAGGGAGGAGCCACTCACTGTAGGAGTACGTGGTTTCTGTTTTGGTTTCCCCGTTCTCCTGATAGTCTCTGAAATTCATTTAAAAACCTCTAATATGTTCCGTAAATGTATAAACGTGAACCTGCAGCACTAACCTGCTCTCTCTGGACTCCACCCACTGATACATCTCCACCTGCCTCCTCAGCTTCACCGCCTGCACCGCCACTCTGTAGTTGGGGTCATGAAGAGGCTGCAAGCACAAACATGCACAGCAACATTTAAGCTAAGAAAATTGCACATGTGATCATTAAAAACTTTTTTTTTTAGTTATTATTATTGTACCACTTTTTTCACATTTTCAGTGTTTTCATTCCCCACAGTTGGACTTCACTGTAGTGAATGAACATCAATGTGGACTCTAAAAAAAAAAAAAGTATAATCTGAAATCAAATTGATATTTTCTTAGAAAATATATTTATTAGTTAAATTCAAAACGCAATTTACTCTAAAGACCCACTCTGATCATCTTTTCATGTATTTTCCCAGTGGTCTTTTAATGATGATTATGCTGTTTTTAGCCAAAATGTTAAAAAAAAAAATGTTTTTTTTTAGGACATAGTTTCTGCAAAGCGGCAGGAGTTCATTAGAAATTCACATCTGAGTTGTCAGAGGAGTAAGCCCGCCCTCACTTCCTGCCATCCATGTGTTTACAGTTTCAACCTAACATTAACAGTGCAACAAAATATTGGATTCGCTTTAGTTTTGATCCAGATTCCTGCTCAGAAAAGGAAAATGAAGACGAACATGGATCCATTTGTTCTACAAGTGGATGCATTGGAATGGAGAGGAGCAGAAATGCAATTTTAAGCTTAATTTTATTTACAAATGTCCTCTATCAGAAAAAAAACACAAGAAGAACATTTTCAAAACACAAAATCAAATCAAATCAAACTTTATTTGTAAAGCACCTTTCCAAAAAAAATCAATTCCACTCAAGGTGCTAAAATAAAACATAATCAAGTTTTAAAAACAAAGAACCCCCCACCCCATCCCCACCCATTCTCCAAACACCCACACACAAACACTGTACAACATACACCAAATGTTTGGTAAAAAAAAAAAAAAAAAGATTAAATGAATAATTAAAAATAATAATAAATAAAATAAATACTAATCAAAGAAAGTAGAAATCTGGCTTGTACTGAAGTGAAAAAAACAATATTTTAGGGACCGCTCCACACAAGTGACCTCCCAATCAAATACACACGCGCTACTACAGGACCCCCCAGATCCAAGAAAATAGCCAGACCCGGGAGATCCCACTGCAGCGAGCCCGTTCATTCAGAAAGGTCAATCACTGATGTGGAGGATCCCTCAGAGGAAAACAGTAGTTATTTAAAGTACTCTAAACTGTTAATGAATGTGACAATTCTTATTGGAAAAACTCCTAACTTTGAAAACAAAGAATCTAAAATCTTTATATCACTTGTTCAAAAACAATTGTTTGTTTGTTGGTGCAAGAGTTAATACTCTTAAATCTTTGTTGAGACGTTTTATCTATGGTGTTATTTATTGTCTTAACACTTAAAATAACCAAATAATTTAACCCTCAACAATGTGAAATACAGCACTTACCAGTCTGGTATGGTCGCCTCTTTAAAACTTTATAAGTTTTTAAATTTTAAGTCTGCAATTGTTTGCAATACTTGGTAATTTTATGTCATTGTTTTTATTGGCTATGATACTTTTATTATCACGAGTCTCTCTTTTTATTTACTTTATTTTTACATTTTTATTATATTTATATGTATATATTTTTTTTTTTTAATTTTTCTTTTCCTTTTTATTTCTTTTTTTCTTCTTTTTTTCTTCTTTTTCTTATATGTATATTTATTTTATTTTTTAAGTCTTTTATCTGTTGTATCTTTGTGGCAAATGGAGCTTGAGTCTGTAATAACGTATCTTAAATTGATTTGGGACAAAAACATTTTTAAAAAACTGATATTTATAAATTGAACTGGATTGAGAATTTGTGAGTCAAAATGAAATCAGTGATGCTGAATCAAAATAACTCTGGAGTTGTACCTGGACGGTGTGCAGCTTTGCAGACAGGTGAACCAAACGCTGATTGTTCTGCAGTTCGAGGTAGGGGTAAGGCCCCAGAGACACCACCTGAGAGAGGCCTTCATCCAGGGAGGATGCGGTCCGAAGGGCTCGACCCTGAAGAACAATCCAGGACGGAGAACCCCATCAGAGGAAGACCCAGAACCACGACGGCTCCACCTCGATGACGCGTGCTCACCTCGTTGGTGAAAAGTATATAAATTGAGAGGAAAAACAGTCCAACGCCGAGAACGGTTCCTCCGGCGGTGTCGCCCAGTTTCTCCAGGAATCCGGGGTTGTGTTTGGTGGTGACCCGCTTGTGTTGATCTGGACCTTTACCTGGAAACTAACAACACCTGGATGTTAGTCACTAGTTACAATAAGCTATATATGTATATATAAATACACAACCTACAGCATGAATAAACAAGAACTACAAATATTGTCCCCTTAGCAATAATTAGTACATTTTAATTTTATTTTATACTTGAGTATAAGTATTGGAAGTATCCTAGTATAGACCTTTACATGTAATGTAGGAAGTATACTAACTGAATACTTCTTCAGATTAAATTGGAACATTTTTAATATAAAACATAAATGGTAAATAAAAAGTAAACATATTTATACTTACATACTTATAATAAACTTACTTTTAGTACAATTTCTACGTGTAGCATCGACAAGTTTTCGCTAATGGGCGTTAACTCACGAAGTTGAACACTTCCTATAACACCCAACTCAATTTATTCTCACTCAGTTGGGACGTTTGTGTAAAAAAAATAATACAAATATTCTTATTTTTGGACTCTACTTGTCTTGTGCATAAAACGACATTTAAAACAGGCTAACTGGTTCAACTTAACATTTAAAACGAAAGACGAAACTGTTCAGTCCATAATAGCGTAAATAAATACTAGTAATTGATCAAATAAAACCCCAGAATGTAACTAAATTCACTTACAGAGTGTGTAGAAGACATGTTTCCGGTTTAATCACAACTATTTTAGCTAAAGTTGGGTTGATGTTAGCGAACTGAACGTTCGGGTTTGTTTTTTGCTTCACAGAGTATCCCGTCATGCATTACACGGAGGCGGGGCTTAAAAAACAATCAGGGAAAATTCCGGGCGTGCCTTCTCCAGCCCATGACAGAACAAATCAAGCGTATCCCTCAAGGGATTATGGGTAATGGCGTTTAATGTACGAAAGCACTGCGAACACACGATTTCTTTAGCTTTTTAACAGAACAAAATTATTTTAAAACATTAAAAAACCTTTAAAAAATGTGTTTTTATTTTTCTCTTCTGTTTTTTTAACAACTGCCATTATAGAGACTGAAACTACTTATGTGGAGATGCGTTCAAGGTTAGCTCAGAATTTTAAAATTCACTTTGTTCTTCAAGTACGTGTTTGTCTTTGGTTGGTTTTCTTGAACTTTTTTTTTTTTTTTTTTTTTTTTTTTTTTTACTTGTAGGAGTAAACTTCTCTTTTGTCTTACCTGGAGAGGTGGAGCTTTGTTGTTCAGAAACAGCCAGGTAAACCAGTTTTACCATGTACTTCTAAAGTTGAAACGCCCCCAGGGTGGTTCCCTTAAAAAAATAGATTTTTCATCTAAACAGGACTTCCCTGGATAAAGAAAATTTGAATGCATCACTTTGTCTTTTTTTTTTTTTTTTAACTTCTGATAGCTTGTTGGTGGGATCAGAAAATTATCTAACTTACTGTTTGTGTATTTTAAAATCTTTAGGGATTTTATTAATCCTTCTGTGTCTTTTTATAAACTTAACTTTTGGTTTTCAGTGGTAATCCTCCACCAGCAACCACATTGGTGTTTCATTGTCAATATTTCACTGTCATGGAAAACTAACTGTCCATCATTCCCTCATGTATACTACTGTGGATGAGGGAATGGTCATGTAAAATTCAGAATATTACCTAAAAACAAATCTTGGAGGTTCGGGAGCAGCGTAGGCCTCTTTTATCCTTTTATTGTGGCTCTCTGGCTTTGAAAAAAACAGTAATAATTGGAATAAATAATTGGTTTGTGGGTTTTATTAATTTGTTTTAGCTTAGTTAAGTTATTTAGATTTCTAAAGACCCACTCCAATGAAAATGGAGAAGTTCATGAAGTTTTTTCTCATAAAGAAAATTAAACAAATATTGCATTATTTAAGTACTTCTTGATTCCAGTCGTTGCGAAACAGGAGCAGACGAAACAAATTCCATTTGAAAAAGCTTGTAGCAGTGACCTACATCAGTGGGCCACAAGCTGCTCCGCTCTATTCCGATGCATCTTTCAGACACATAGATCCATGTGCATCCTTGTTTTCCTCGTCTGAGCTTGAATCTGGATCAAAACTGTACAGCTGGAAAGCTCTGATATAGCTAGCTGTTTTTGTTGCACCAGTAATGTTAGCTTAATTTCTAATATTTCTAGTATGACTGCAGAAACTGTACTAGAAAAAAAAACAAAGGCTTTTTGATTTTGGCTAGAAATAACTGATAATGTTAGCTGTAAACTAGCGGGAGAGCATGTAAACTAAGGGATGATGGGAAGTCAGGGCAGGCTTATTCAGAAGTGAATTTCTAATTACATCCTGCTGCGCTGCAGAAACTATGTTCTAAAAACCCACATAGGTTTTTTTTTTTCTTTTTTAGGCTTAAAAATGATGTAATTGTGATTAAAAGACCACTGAGAATGTTTTCACAAGAGACGATCAGAGCAGGACTTTAACAAGTTACATAACTGATGCTGAAAAGTTTAATATTGAAAATGTGATACAATATCAATCTTAAAATTATGGCTGGGAATCCATTAAACAAAGTTAATTAATTAATCGCAAAAAAAACTGGGAAAAAATTAATCACGATTAATCACAATTATTTGATATAATATTTGCCGAACACTTATTATCTGTGAATAATCCCAATACACACAAAACTCAACATTTAGAACATTTATTTTTAATTAAGGCTGTCAATCAATTAAAAAAAAATATAAATTAATCAAGTAAAACAAAGTAAAACATTGTGATGATTTTATAAAAACATGCGGCTTTTGAGCAAAAACCGGCCAGGGAGAAATTTTTCCTTTATTTTTATTGCCTGAAATTTTTACATATATCAAGTGTTAACACAGAAATGTAATTTGAGTGTACAAAACCCATCAACAGCATGTATGTCAGCAGTTTCACTCCAAGAAAATAAAAAATGTTGACACAAAGGTGTGTTAATTAAGTTGCCTAAATAATATTAATTTGTAAATTTGAGTTAGATAATCGTGTGCGTTAATGTTCACAGCCCTACTTAAAACACATTCTTCTCTTCTGCTGCACAAGTGCTACTCAGAAACAACATTTTTGATGTATATACTTGCATTCACATACGTGTATAGATTTTTTTTTAATTATTTTACAGCAATATTTTAAATGTTATGTTTAAGTAAAAGGAGGAAAACACACAATCACTCATAAAGAGAGAAATGATCATGTTTGACTGTTTTAAATTATTAATCGTAGTATGTATTTTAAATTGACACAGGATGTGTTTTATTTTGAAACGAACTTGTTTGTGCTAATATAAAAAGAAATGAAGTCAAAATGGTTAAATATTGAACAAAATATAATTTAATAATTGCAAATATTTAAAAGCTTCATATATAAAACAATGTAATAATGACCACAAAAACAGAAAAAAATTAGCTGTAAAGTGGGACTTTGCAGCTCTTTATGGGTTTTAGTCTTAAGGAAAGTGGACCTAAAGTTAATGTTAAAGGTTGCAGAGCCCCTACTTAACTTTTCCCAAAGCTAAATGATGAAGCCATCATTTCAATAGATAATCAATAACTGTCAATCGTGTTGGTTTTCCTCACAGACGTGCACACTAGCACACATTGCTAGACGTGCTGGTTCTAAGAGGATTATTTCAAAGAGGAACACAAAGTCATTACTGTCCATGATCATCATCACAACGGCGTCTGCATGAACACACACACACACACACACACACCCACTGGTTCTGTGACGGACAGAAACCAGAGGACGCAGTGAGGAGGAAGTCCAGACACCATCAGGATGCAGGAGTATGATATTATAGTCCTGGGAACTGGACTTAAGGTAAGAAGATTTACTTTTGTTAAAAAAAAAAACAATTATTTCTTTATATAAAAAGTAAAATTTACTTTTATTAGTTTTTTTCAGGGCAGTCATAAAATATGAATGAGAACGTGTTTTGAAAATTGACCCAAAAATTATGCAAAAGGAAGACCGGTTTATACGTTATATACATCTATATTTTTTATTAGTTATTTGTGCAAAGATTACCCCTCATTATTTAAAAAACATATTTTTCTTTTACTTTTATGCTCCAAAACAGGCATTAGTTTGATGTTTTATCAAAAAACGTTAATATTTTTAATTGACACAGCTTGTAATAAACAAAAGTTTCATGAAAATGCCAGCTTATCAAAGACCCACTGAGCTCCTGCCGGCTATCAAAAGGGATTTATTACAATGACATCATTGCTTTAGTCCAGATCCGCCTGTTTAAACTGCTGAACAGTATTTGATCCACTCTTTCAGGAATGTGTCCTCTCCGGTTTAATGTCCCTGAGTGGGAAAAAGGTTCTCCACATCGACAAGAATCCTTATTATGGAGGAGAGAGTGCCTCCATTTCTCCTCTTGAGGAGGTGAGAGTGAACAAATGTGAGCGATCACTTAAACTGGATATTCACACGTTGACCTTCCTCACAGCTGTACAGGAGGTTCAAGGTGCACGGTCCCCCGAAATCGATGGGCCGTGGGAAAGAGTGGAACGTTGACCTCGTCCCCAAGTTTTTTCTTGCAACCGGTGAAGGCTGTTCCTTTAATAAATCATCGGTGACTGTTGAGGTCGTTCGACTAATGTTGGGACGCTCCTCCCTGTGATTTTGATCCAGGTGATCTGGTGAAAATCCTGCTGCACACTGAGGTGACGCGCTACATGGACTTCAAGGTTGTTGAAGGCAGTTATGTGTACAAGACAGGCAAACTGCACAAAGTCCCCGCCACAGAGGAGGACGCCCAAACCTCAGGTGACTCAATTATTGCACCTTTTCAAGGCCCGGGGGCCGGATCCGGCCCTCCGGGTAATTCTATCCGGCCCTCCGGATCTTTTTATTTTGTGTTATCTTGGACTTGTTTCTAATTTGAATAATTTTTAAGTTTTTCTTCTTTCTGTCCCCTTTTCATTTTTTTTCCTTTTCTATCATGCTTGAGTTTACAACTCAAGTTTATATTGTATGTTTTTTAATGAATAAAAATGAAATAAAATAAAAAAAAAAAATAATAATAATTTTGACAAATTATGTTTTTATCAAGAATAAAATAGTAAAAGTTGTTTTAAGGTTTAAGTTGATTTATTCTGGAATAATATTCCTCCCTTTTTATTTTAATGAATATGTTAAAAAGTTATGGTTTTAAAGTTCTAAAAATTGGCATCCTGCTTGCTCTTTGGACTATTTTGGCATTTACTAAGATTTTGTAAGTAGTTTTGGACTTCAGCTAATATTTCAGTTACATGCTAGCTGTTTAAGCTAATTTAGGCCATTTTTTTTAGATGTTTTGGAGTTTAGCTATTTTAACTACATGCTAGCTGTTTTGGCTAATTTAGGCTTTTCTTTTTAAATTTTGTAGGCTGTTTTAGAATTAGGCTAATATTTACATGCTAGCTGTTTTAGCTAATTTAGGCCTTTTTTCAGATGTTTTGGAGCTTAGCTATTTTAACTACATGCTAGCTGTTTTGGTTAATTTAGGCTTTTCTTTTTAAGTTTTGCAGGCTGTTTTAGAGTTAGGCTAATATTTACTCGCTAGCTGTTTTAGCTAATTTAGACCTTTTTTTTTAGATGTTTTGGAGTTAAGCTATTTTAACTACATGCTAGCTGTTTTGGCTAATTTAGGCTTTTCTTTTTAAGTTTTGCAGGTTGTTTGAGAGTTAGGCTAATATTTACTCGCTAGCTGTTTTAGCTAATTTAGGTCTTTTTTCAGATGTTTTGGAGCTTAGCTATTTTAACTACATGCTAACTGTTTTGGCTAATTTAGGCTTTTCTTTTTAGGTTTTTTGGGCTGTTTTAGAGTTAAGCTAATATTTACTCGCTAGCTGTTTTAGCTAATTTAGGTCTTTTTTCAGATGTTTTGGAGTTTATCTATTTTAACTACATGCTAGCTGTTTTGGCTAATGTAGGCTTTTCTTTTTAAGCTTTGTAGGCTGTTTGAGAGTTAGGCTAATATTTACTCGCTAGTTGTTTTAACTAATTTAGGCCTTTTTTTTTTAGCTTTTTTGGAGTTAAGATAATTATTTACACGCTAGCTGTTTTAGCTAATTTAAGTTTTTTTTTTCAATTTTTAGGATATTTTCTAGTCTAGCTATCTTTTCAGATACATGCTAGTTTTTTTTTAAGGTTTTTGGCTAATTTGGTATCTAGCTATGTTTTAGCTGGCTATCAGCTCCAGCAACTTCAGCTTTCAATTACAGTATCTTGAGCGGCCAAATTCAGCTTATAAAATTGTCTGATTGCTGAAAGCAATCAGAGTATGTTATCCACCTTCTTTATTGTCTGATTGCTGAAAGCAATCAGAGTATGTTATCCTAATTCTTTATTATATTTTATTATTATTCTTATTATTATTATTCTTATTATTATTATATTTTATTCCGTCCTTTTTTACGGACCACTACTCCTCCTACAGTTTTAAAGATATCAAAGTGCTTTCAATTGTAGTTTGTAAAGCTCCATTGGGAGATGGATGGCATTACTTTTGGTATGGTTCAGAATTATGAATGATTTTATATTAATATTTTTATGAGTTTTTTTTTTAATGGAAAGTCAATGGGAGCCACTTTTGAATGTTTATAGTTCAAAAAGTATTAAAGATATTTGTACAAGACTTTGACATATAAGTTCATGAGATTCTCTACAAGTTAGAATAATTTTGGCTCAATTGCGCCACCCAGGTGGTCAACAGTAGTACAAAAACCGTTTTGGCTAGCATTCGTATACGCCGTGTAACGAAAAATTTTTCTGTCTGTTCTCATGTGTTCTTTAGATGCTAGAAAAAGTTTTTGCCTCAAGGACCGCCCACTTCCGTCTACTTAGATTTTTTGCAATTTTCGATTTTTTGTAAAACACGTTTTTGGCTCCCTATTCGACGTAGTTTAACCAAATGTTACGAAATTTGGTACATAGAGTATTTGGACTACCCCGAATCCAATGGTACCACTCACTTTGCAAAATTCTTTACCGTTTTCGAAATAATCGTAATGCTAATGAGGTGGGTGTGGTCCTAGATTTTATGATACTGTAAATCCTGTAAAGATTGTCAGAACTTTACAAATTTTGAAATATAACTTCATCCTACAGTGATAAAGAAGTATGAAAAGTTTTATAAAAATATTCCAATAGGTGGCGCTATAATTTAGGAAATTGTGTTTAAGCCTTTATCTCAAAAACTACTCAACCTAGCTACATAAAATTCAACACATATGTTGTAGGAGGGGACTTGTATAACATACTAGAAAAACAGCTCTGCTGCGCCACCTAGTGGTGACTTAAGAAGGACAAGCTAACTTTGGATGGTTCCTCCTATCTTCCAAATAATTGCAGATATAAACATGCAACCACTTGTAGTTTGTTAAGCTGTCCTACGAAATGTTTGGTTTAAGATTTCATACCGTTTGGGGTTATAATTGATTTTATATGAATTTCTGTTTTTAAAAAATCCCTATTCAAAATACATGAGATAGATTTTAAATCTCCATATCTTAAAACGTGTTGGACATACTGGTATGAAACTTTGTAACAAGATACTATAAAGCAATCTTTATATGTTCTATTAATCTTAGCTCTATTGCGCCACCAGGTGGTCAGTTTTAAAACTAAAGTATATAGGCCTTATTCTCCAAGAGCATTTGTCTTAAGCACTACCTTTTACTGCTTTGTGATTCATTGGATAGTAAAAAAATAGCTTGTATTCATCAGCGATCTCTGTTGTGTAAGACTTTTTCGCAATTTAAAATTTTACGCAAAACACTTTTTTGACTCCCTTTGTCACGTACTTTGACTAATCTTTGCAGTTTTCTGCACGTACCCTATTTGGACTACCGCAAATCCAATGGTGTCATGCGTTTTGCGTAGTTCCGTACGGTTTTTGCAAAACACGTCGTGCAAATAAGACGGAATGAGATTGTAATGTTTGCAACGCTGCAGCTCCTTGAAAGTTTCACATAACTTCACTAAACTTTCAAAACCTATTTCACTCTGTAAGATGAGTCAGCGCAACAACTTTCACAACGGTGCTCCCGTAGGTGGCGCTACAGCCAATTCCTGACGTTTCCTCTAATGTCTCCAAAAGTGCTTGACGTACGCGGACGAAACTTGGCGTGCTCGTCGTACGGAAGGTCTTTAACGCTTGCAGCTGCAGAATGTTTTAGATCAGTATTGCTTTCAGCAATCAGACGCAATTTCTTCAAGGAATTGCAAATCTAGTTATATTTTATTATTCTTTTTCTTATTGTCTGATTGCTGAAAGCAATCAGAGTATGTTGTTGTACAAATTTATTATAGTTTATTATTATTCCGCCGCATTTTTGACGCGCTTCTCCTCGTAGTCAAAAGAAGCTATAAAGATGGAATCAAAAGTACTTTGCAAAGCTCTATTGTGAGAAGTGTGCTTGTATTTTGTTTAGCAATTTGACTTATGGTTGATTTTATATGAATATTTTTATGAATTATTTTTCCCATTGACTTAACATTGTGAGCACTTTTAAATGCTTATATCTTCAAAAGTACTAAAGATAATTTCATGAAACCTTCCAATATCATAGGGTATAGTAAACTACACGTTCTATTAAAATTGCAGCTCAATGCTGCTCTATAGCGCCACCAGGTGATCGTTTTAGTAAGCAGTTTGTTTTTGGCCTCTATCTCGAATACCGTAAGTCAGAAATTTGTGCTTTCTTTTTCTGTGTGTTCCTTGGATGCTAATGAACGTTTTTGAAAATGGGACCATGGAATTCTGCCGGTCTAGATTTTTCGCTATTTGCGATTTTTCGTAAAACACGTTTTTGGCTCCCTATTCAACATAGTTTGCCCAAACTTGACAAGATATCTCACATACCCTATTTAGACTACCCCGAATCCAATGGTACCACTCAATTGGCGATATTCTTTACCGTTTTCGAAAAAACGTAATGCTAATGAGGTGGGTGTGGTCACTGATTTTTTAACATGCTCTAAATCCTACAAAAATTGTCAAAACTGCACAAATTTTGAAACATAACTTCATCCTACAGTGATGAAGAAGTATGAAAAGTTTTTTGAAAATATTCCTATAGGTGGTGCTATAATTTAGGAAATTGTGTTTAAGCCTCTATCTCAAAAACTGCTCAACCTAGCTGCATAAAATTCAACGCATAGGTAGCAGGAGGGGACTTGTATAACATACTAGAAAAAGGGCTGTGCTGCCCAACCTGGTGGTGACTTAAGAAGGATAAGCTAACTTTGGATGGTTCCTCTTATCTTCCAAATATTTGCAGATATGAACATGCAACCACTTGTAGTTTGTTAAGCTGTCCATAGAGATGTTTGGTCAAAAATGTCGTACCATTTGAAGTGACGGTTGATTTTTTTATGAATTTTTAAATATATTTGCTTCTCCTAAGTACATGAGACGAATTTAAAATCACTATTATATTGAAAAGTAATAGATCAACTGATATGAAACTTCGTATGTAGATACTTCCGACCAATCTTTAAATGCTCAATCAATTTTGACTCTATTGCGCCACCAGGTGGTCAGTTGGATTACTAAAGTGTAAAGGCCTTATTCTCCAAGTGCATTTGTCTTAAGCACTACTTTTCACTCCTTTGGGATTCATTGAATACGAAAATACTAGTTTATATGAATTTGCGATCTCTATTGTTTAAAGGCTTTTTCGCAATTAACGATTTTTTGCAAAACACTTTTTTGACTCCCTTTGTCACGTGCTTTGACGAATCTTTGCAGATTCTTTGCAGAAGCTTGGTCTCTGCTGAATAAACAATTTATTCTCAAAGTTTAAGAGTTTGCACATAAAGACTTTAGGTTTCTGTGAACAGTGTTAATGCAGCAAAGCCAAGTTCTCTGAAACTACAGGAGATAAAACAAAAAAAAACACTCTAATGTCTTGAACACTGAATTTGTTTTTTTATGAAATGTCAAGTTTAAAATCTTTGGCGTCATCTAGTGGTGGTCTGATGAAAGTTTGAAAGGCGATTTCTCTAGAGCTGGGGAAACTGATATATGCGTACATCTATAAAGTGGATATTTTTGGCTTTTGATAGTAACAGCTTTAAAATTGCTTTAATACGGTATTGCTTTCAGCAATCAGACGCAATTTCTTTATAGGAATTGCAAATCTAGTTATTATTATATTTTATTCCGTCCCTTTTTTTGGATCGCTACTCCTACAGTTTAAAGATATCAAAAGCTTTCAAAATAGTTTGTAAAGCTCAATTGGGAGAATTGTGTATTTGTAATGCTTCAATTGGAGATACTTTTGGTATTGTTATGATTATGAATTATATTTTATGAATTATTTTTTATTATTTTATAACTTAACATGAGAGCAACTTTAAATGCTTATATCTTAAAAAGTACTAAAGATAAACTCATGAAACTTTCCAATATTGTAGCCTATAGTAAACTACACGTTATATTAAAATTGTAGCTCAATGGTACTCTATAGCGCCACCAGGCGGTCGTTTAAGTAAGCAATTCGTTTTTGGCCTCTATCTCGAATACCGTAAGTCGGAATTTTGTGCTTTCTTTTTCTGTGTGTTCCTTGGATGCTAATGAACGTTTTTCAAATTGGGACCATGGACTTCCGTCTAACTAGATTTTTCGCAATTTGCGATTTTTCGTAAAACACGATTTTTGCTCCCTATTCAACACAGTTTCACTAAACTCGACAAAATTGGTATATACCCTATTTAGACTACCCCGAATTCAATGGTACCACTCAATTGGCCAAATTCTTTACCGTTTTTGAAATAATCGGAAAGCTAATGAGGTGGGTGTGGTCACAGATTTTTCACATCAGAAATCAACGTACAACCACTTGTGTTTGTTAAGCTGACAAAGGAGATGTTAAGTCTAAAATTTGTACCATTTGGTCTTATCGTTGATTTTATATGATTTTTTTTTTAATCCTTAGGATTCTGTAGAAGAGCAATGCTGCCGTCTATTGGAATTAAAAAAAACATGGCACACATTTGCATTGTGAGCATTTTTAAATGCTGATATCTTAAAAAATACTAAAGATAATTTCATGAAACTTTCCAATATCATAGGGTACAGTAAACTACAAGTTCTATTAAAATTACAGGTCAATGCTCCTCTATAGCGCCACCAGGCGGTCGTTTGAAAAACACATTAGTTTTTGGCCTCTATCTCGAATACCGTAAATCAGAATTTTGTGCTTTTTTTTCCTGTGTGTTCCTTGGATGCTAATGGTTGTTTTTCAAACTGGGACCATGGACTTCTGTCTAACTAGATTTTTCGCTATTTGCATTTTTTTGTAAAACACATTTTTTGCTCCCTTTTCAACATAGTTTCTTCAAACTTGACAAAAATTGGTACATAGAATATTTGGACTACCCCGAATTCAATGGTACCACTCAATTGGAGAAATTCCTTACCGTTTTCGTCATAATCGTAATGTTAATGAGGTGGGTGTGGTCCCAGATTTTAACATGCTCTAGATCCTACAAAGATTGACAAAACTTAACAAATATTGAAATATAACTTCATCCTACATTGATAAACACTCACCTAAAATATTGTGGAAATATTCCAATAGGTGGCGCTATAATTAAGGCAATTGTGTTTAAGGCTCTATCTCAAAAACTACTTAACCTAGCTAAATAAAATTTAACATATAGGTTGTAAGAGGTGTGTTGTATAACATACTAGAAATACAGCATTGCTGCGCCACCTAGTGATGACTTAAGAAGGATAAGCTAACTTTGGATGAGTCCTCGTATCTTGTAGATAATTGCAGATATCAACATCCAACCAACTGTAGTTTGTTAAGCTGATCAAGGAGATGTTTGGTTTAAAATCTCGTACCATTTGGGTTTACAGTTGATTTAATATGAATTTTTAAAAATATTTTTCCTCCTATACATGGGACAAACTTGAAATCCCTATTGAGAGTCCACAGGATTCTTTGAAAGAGCAATGCTGCCATCTAGTGGAAATAAAAAACCATGGCACACAGTTGCATTGAGAGCAACTTTAAATGCTGATATCCTAAAAAATACTAAAGATAATTTCATGAAACTTTCCAATATCATAGGGTACAGTAGACTACAAGTTCTATTAAAATTACAGGTCAATGCTCCTCTATAGCGCCACCAGGCGGTCGTTTGAAAAACACATTTGTTTTTGGCCTCTATCTCTAATACCGTAAATCAGAATTTTGTGCTTTCTTTTTCTGTGTGTTCCTTAGATGATAATGGACGTTTTTCAAATGGGACCATGGACTTCTGTCTAACTAGATTTTTCGCTATTTGCAATTTTTCGTAAAACACATTTTTGCTCCCTATTCGACATAGTTTCTTCAAACTTGACAAAAATTTGTACATACCCTATTAAGACTACCCCGAATTTAATGGTACCAATCAATTGGTCAAAGTCCTTACCGTTTTCGAAATAATTGTAATGTTAATGAGGTGGGTGTGGTCACAGACCTTTAACATGCTCTAATTCCTTTCTTTGTGAACAATGTTTTAGATCGGTGTTGCTTTCAGCAATCAGACGCAATTTCTTCAGGGAATTGCAAATCTAGTTCACACTAGCATTAATACAGGAAATGCTAAATGTCTAGTTCATAAATATGTTAAAAAGTTACGGTTTTAAAAATGTAGTTTTAGAGTGTTAAATGAATGTTTATGCTAAAGTGTGTACTAGATTTTGGCCCCATGTTTGATTGACCTTGACACCCCTGTTTTATGGTAATCACTCAATAAATTATTTGATGTAATCTTATTTATTTATTTATTAAGATCTAATGGGCATGTTTGACAAGAGGAGGTTCAGGAAGCTCCTCAACTTCGTCCTGAATTTTGAAGTGCAAAACCCTCGCACCCACCAGGACGTGGATCCAGAGAAAACCACCACCCGGGAGCTGTTCTCCCGCTTTGACCTGGGCCAGGACGTCATAGAGTTCACAGGTCACGCCATAGCTTTACACTGCAGTGAGAGGTCAGTCACAAAGCTCCGAAACAGCAGGCCGAAAATCAGGAAAGATGACACATTCCCGCTTTCCCCTCAGTTACCTGGACCAACCCTGTTTGGACACCATCAACCGGATCAAGCTGTACTGCGAGTCTTTGTCTCGCCACAACTTCAGCCCGTACCTGTACCCTCTGTACGGACAGGGGGAGCTGCCACAAGGATTTGCCAGGTGACTGCCATCATCACTAAAGGGTTGTTTCATAACATTATTCAACCAGGAGAGACAGATTTCTCCCTGATTGATTTATGAAAATCATTTTACTTTCACTTCTTGTTCGGGTTGGCGACACCCCCACCGCCATCTGCTGAGGCTTTCCTGTCGAAGCTTCATCAGAAACGCTAACATTCACAGTTTAATGAGCTGGAACGAAACCGCAACAAAGTAGAGACAAAAACATGACATAAAAGATGAAGCTGAAACATAAAAAGGAAAAATAGTTTACCCCGTAAAGCACTGCATCAAAGATTTGACAGAATTTTTTTTTCTCAGTAATTACGATGTTTTTTTTTGATGAAATCCACAAAAAAATGTTTGCAATAGAAATTTTTAATAAGAAATCGATAGTATTCATTTGGTTTTTGCGCACAGCAACGATAGTTTAATAGGCAAAAGTATTGACGAGTCCCCAGAAAAAAAACACCTTATTTACCCACCATCTCAAATTTGGTCCACACATTTTTAAGTCTTTAAAACTAGAGCACCAATGTTTATGTTCTTTGATTTACTATAATTTTTTTTAATTGTTTACGTGATAAAATTCCAGCAGATTCTGACTCGGCGCTTTTCTCCTTCAGAATCTTCTGGAATGATCGTGATAAAAGTTACAGTTTGTTGAAGATTTTGTGTTTAAGCGTCACCAGGTGTTAAAGGTGATGTCGCTGTATTATAGAGAAATCATTCGTCAACACTCATCAACATGTTCATCGTTGCAGAAAATGAAAAAATGACTTGAACGGACATTTGCGCCGAGCGGGTGCGCTCAAGTCGAGTACAACATAAACCCAGTTTGAAAGGATTTGTGATCATTTCAGTTTTATGTATAAATGTTTATTTGTATTGAATTCTTTTTGTCAGTAAGAAAACAGACAGTTTGACTTAAGGGGCAAAAGGAAAACATACTTGACCTTAAAATACCTTTTTATTCATTGTGTTGGAAAAAAAAAATCTGAAAAAAATCGTAATCATGACTTTAAAACTGAATTGAATCAAATCGTGGCCTGACTGAATTGTTACATCATTTAAAATGAGCAAAACTTTTCTCACCAAAACTGTTTTCGGAAGCAGCCATTTTGAAATTAGCAGAAAAAGCCCTTCTACTGCCACTAGTGGAATGTTGATGAACTACAGAGCCCTTCTACTGCCCCTAGTGGTATGCTGGTGAGCTACAGAGCCCTTTTACTGCCCCTCGTGGTATGTTGGTGAACTACAGAGCCCTTCTACTGCCCCTAGTGGTATGTTGATGAACTACAGAGCCCTTTAACTGCCCCTAGTGGTATGTTGGTGAACTACAGAGCCCTTCTACTGCCCCTAGTGGTATGTTGGTGAACTACAGAGCCCTTCTACTGCCCCTAGTGGAATGTTGGTGAACTACAGAGCCCTTTAACTGCCCCTAGTGGAATGTTGATGAACTACAGAGCTCTTTAACTGCCCCTAGTGGTATGCTGGTGAACTCCAGAGCTCTTTTACGCCCCCTAATCAAACGATGATGAGTTACAGAGCAGGAACAAATTATATCCAATGGGCTTTAAGGAAAGTTTAGATCATGCTAAAGAGATCGGGTTTTCACAAAAGATTTTTTAAAATATTATATGAGTGGTTTTGTTAAGCGTGTCCAACATCCGTTTTCAGTAAACATCCTACTACAACAAAATAATTGACGTAAAACATTTAAAGAAGAAAAAACATTGAGCCACATTTGATGCTGAGATTTTACTGCTATTTTTTCTTTTGTTAACATGGTTCAGTTCTATTTTAAGTTAAGTTTTTCCCACAACCTTTCACATCTTTTATTTTAGGTTTTCTTTAAGGTTTTAATGCACAGACGCCGTTCAGATGATGCGTTCTCTCTGAGTCGCCTGCTTCTTTATGTTTCAGACTGAGTGCAGAGTACGGAGGAGCTTTCCTGATGAACAGGACCATAGATGAGATTGTGATGGAGAACGGCAAAGTCAAAGCTGTCAAGTCAGAGGGGAAGGTGAAGCTTTAGACCAGGTTCTTCTGGTCGACCCGGTGGAGTCTGCGTGTGCTCACGACAGCGTCTGTCATCTTCTGTCATCAGGAGTTCCACTGTAAGCAGCTCATCTGCGATCCCAGCTATGTCCCCAACAGAGTCAGGAAGATCGGACGCGTCGTTAGAGCCATTTGTTTACTAAACCATCCAGTCAAAAACACCCACGATGCCAGCTCCTGTCAAATCATCCTTCCTCAAAGTCAGCTCAACAGGAAGTCAGGTCGGAGGACGAGCAGCTGCAGTTTGCCTCTTGTGTTTGTAACCTTCACACTGATCTCCTCTTTGTGTTCCCGCAGACATTTACATATCTGTAGTGTCCTACAGCCACAATGTGGCGTCGGATGGACTGTACATCGCCACAGTGAGCACCACCGCCGAGACCGTCACCCCGGAGAAAGAGGTGCAGCCGGGCCTGGAGCTGCTGGAGCCTATCCTGCAAAAGTCCGTCACTCTCATTTTGCTGCTTCACGTCATTTCCAAAACGATATCTCACGTTAACTTTCGACTCCTAGATTTGTAACCGTCAACCACCTGCTAGTTCCAAACGAGGACGGCAGAAAGAGCCAGGTACGGACACGTCAGAACGTGAAAGGACTTCAGGAGGTTTTATCCTCATCGCCGTGTTTGTCTGTTTCAACCAGATATTTGTCTCCCGCTCGTACGACGCCACCGACCACTTTGAGACGGAGTGTGAGGACATTAAGGACTTGTACCACCGGCTGACCGGAGCTCGGCTCTGCTTCCTGAAGTCTCGCCATCAGTCCCATAACTCTGACGACGACTGAGGACCACGCCGCTCCACCGCCGGGGAGCAGACGGCGTCGGACGTAGCCCGCCGTTTGTATCGCTCTCTTTTATCACGTAGGTTTCATTTGAATTCGGACCCGTTTCTTCTAAATGGAATTTTGACACGTAAACGTCAGGAGAAAATGACCGACCTCAGGAGTTTAAAACATTTGTAAAGTTTGGTTGTGAAACCTCCTGATGTTTTGTTGTGTAGTTTTTGTGTTCATTCTTTAGTGAAAGTATCAGATCTTTCCCCACACTCGAATAAAACATTTGATGAAACCAACTAAATGTGCTTCCATTAATCCATTTATCCCTGTTTTTTGTTGCGTTTCTAGTCAAAACAGAAGGAAATGTTTGAGGATCAGAGAAAAAGGGTTTATGGATCGATCCAAAACGTTTTCTTTGTTTGCTCCACATAAATGTTTCCTTCTCTGATGTGGGGCCGCGGTCGGTCGGTTTCTAGGCTAACGTAGAAAGTGTAACAATCACAGCCTAAACATAAATATTTATGGTTTTCCAGAAAGCCACACATAGCCAAGTTTTTAATAATTAATTTCTGTAATTTTCACAGAAAAAAAATAATACAAAAACATTTAAAAAATTAAACCAAAATCCAATAAATCATCAAAATCATCAATTTGAATCGATTTAAGCTTAAAAGATCGTTAATTAATTCATAAAAATATAGATTGATTTAGCACAAAAAACTGAAGTCTGCTAGCTCAATGCTAACATTTAATGGAATTTCCCACTGGACGGCTAATGCTAATGCTAAGTCGACGTAAATATATATTGTTGACTAAATTAGGGCTGCCACAAACGATTATTTTAATAGTCGACTAATCACCGATTATTTTTTCCGATTAGTCGACTAATCGGGTCATGCGCAAACTGGATGTAAAGACGCTGAAGTTGATAACCAGCTGAAATATTAATTAAATGCCAAATTAGTCTAAAAAATAAAAAGAGCCAAAGTTAACCAAAATAGCTAGCATGCTGCTGAAATATTAGCTAAACTCAAAATTAGCCTAAAAAAACCAGAAAAATCCTAAATTAACCAAAATAGCTATGTCGCTGAAATATTAGTTAAACTTAAAAATAGCTTAAAAAACTAAAAAAAGAAACCTTAAGTTAGCCAAAACAGCTAGCATGTAGATTAAATATTAGCTAAACTCCATAAAAGGCTAAAGAAACTTATTAAATGCCAAAATAGTCCAAAAAGCTAGCAGAATGCTATTATAACTTTCAACTTTACTACACTCTGACTTCATACAATATAAAGTAACGACTAATCGACTATTAAATTAGTTGTCGACTATTTTAATAGTCGATTAGTCATCGATTAGTCGACTAATCGTGGCAGCCCTAGACTAAATAAACATATATATAAACTCACGGGTATGAATTTTTTAAACTCTTATTACTGAATATTTCTTAAATTAACCATTTGTGGTCTAAAACAGTTTTTTGTTCATACTGTCTTCTTCTTCTGGATTAAGGTGTAATGCTATAGCGCGATCGCCACCTAGTGGCCAAACTGAAACGCCCTCCAGGAGAAGCAGAACAATGTTTACAATATTAATGATCTGAACATTTTTGTGAGAACTTCAAACACTTCATAATACTGTATTATCGATCTCATTATTTCACTGATACATTTTACAGTATGTGATTTTATTTTAGATAAATATATTCAAAACATATAGTGGATTTATTTATTTCTAAACAAATTTGTATAAATGAGTAAACTCCAAATTGAATTGAAGGATAAAAAAATTAGAATTAAAGGCTCTGGTGAATCAAATCGAATCTGTAAATAATAATCGATACCCAGCCCTAATAAATAGTCTGTCCTCTCCTGTCATAGTTCAGACTCCAGAAAGGTGGAATAAAAAATGACGTTCTATGTGGGTCTGGATATGATCTCTGATAGTGATATCCATCCATTAAGCTTTAAATAGATAAAGGAAAAATGTGTAATAATGACAAACACTGGGGCAGTGCAATACTACGTGGTCTTACTGCAAAGTACAATACTCACTCATTCTGTTGTCTCATTATTTCTTGTATTTTCTTTATTTCTTATTTATGGTTATTGTGTTTTTTGTAACTTTTTTGAAGAAAAAAAAAAAAAAAAAATCCTGACTTGAGAGAAGCCAAGAAAAAATTCCAATGTACCTGTTCTTAACATGTGCAAATGGCAATAAACTCCTTTAATCTTTAAATGTTGATGGAAATGAGGAAAAAGCAAAATATTAGATCCTTGTCGGATATTCAAACACGTCCGCCTCTTCAGTCCGTTTCTGCTTCATCATTACCAGCGTGCGCTCTCCTCAGGATCAGCCGGTGAGAGCGCCGCGCACGTTCCCGTGTCCAGACCTGGACGCGAGGAAGATGATTAAAGATGAAGGGCTTCGGCGTGGAGAGGATTTGTGGATTCTCCTCTCTGCGAGGCTTATGTGTGAGAAGGACAAAGCCTCCGAATGATGTCACACGCTGCACCGGCAGCTCGATGAGGGAGGAAGAGAACCGACACACATCGGGTAAAGAGGATTTATTCAGATCCAGGACAGCCGCCGCACTTCACCTCCACACGTAATACAACTTATTCACATATTTAACAGCATAAAAAAATCATTATAAACACATTTCACTGCAGGGATTTACTGAGAATAATTCACTTTAACAGATACATAACGATATACGAGGAAGGAGACATGATGCACCAAATTCCCTCTCTCAGGACGGACTGACCTCCAGAGCCGTGCTGGGAGAAGGAGGAATCAGACCGGCAGCCACCAGCCTCCTCTCGCTGGTCAGGAAGTTGAAGGTCGCACAAGCGTTCGGCTGCAAAGACGGTCCGAATTAACCCTCGTTTCACCTAATTAAGATCAAATCTGGAATATTCAGTTACCGTGTCCTGCACCTCCACGGCGATGCCTTTACGCTTCAGCAGAGCCAGGACGGACGGGTGGATCCGCTGAAGCTTGGAGCCCGTCCCCAGCACCAGGATCTCTGGACGAACAAAGGAAAAAGAACAGGATCCTGCTGATGTTCATGGTAATCTCATGTGGTCGTGTGCTCCTGCAGGGTCACGTCTCCTCCCTCATCCGTTAGAAAAATTACATTTATGGTTTTGATACTGACAAGATACATTGAAATACATTATTGTGGGTTTTTTATGCATGGATAATAGTGCTGCCACAAACGATTATTTTAATAGTCGACTAATCACCGATTATTTTTTCCGATTAGTCGACTAATCGGGTCATGCACAAACTGGATGTAAAGACGCTGAAGTTGATAACCAGCTGAAATATGAATTAAATGCCAAATTAGCCTAAAAAATAAAAAGAGCCAAAGTTAACCAAAATAGCTAGCATACTGCTGAAATATTAGCTAAACTCAAAATTAGCCTAAAAAAAACAGAAAAATCCTAACAGCTATGTCGCTGAAATATTAGTTAAACTTAAAAATAGCTTAAAAAACTAAAAAAAGAAACCTTAAGTTAGCCAAAACAGCTAGCATGTAGATTAAATATTAGCTAAACTCCATAAAAGGCCAAAGAAACTTATTCAATGCCAAAATAGTCCAAAAAGCTAGCAGAATGCTATTATAACTTTTAACTTTACTACACTCTGACTTCATACAATATAAAGTGACGATTAATCGACTATTAAATTACTCGTCGATTATTTTAATAGTCGATTAGTCATCGATTAGTAATCGTGGCAGCCCTAATGGATAAAACACAAATATGAAGAGAAAATAGCTTTTTAATAAAATATGAAATAGTTTATAACTTTTCAGAGACGTTTGCGTGACTTCCTTTCACAATAAAAGACATATTACACCATAGAATCACATCAATGCTGAAAATGCAGCAAAAAGTTCTTTTTTGTTTTTTTTTTCCTGTTTTTGGTGCATTTCAGCCACAAATTCATAAATATAATCAACAAAAACTAATTAAATACCATATATTAAAACCATTTTAAATCCTTGAATTTGTTCAAAAATAGAAAAACTGCTTTATAATCCAGTGGATTATGATTTAAAATAGCTTTAATTCTGGTTACTGACAATAAATCCATTTTCTGTGATAAAAGAAGCTGAAAATGGAATCCAAATGTGTCAGTTTGATGTTGATAAGATCAGATAGGATTGATGGAGAATTATGGCTACTGTGGTTAGAATCCTTGATTCAACGATTTATATCGTCCTTCATCTGTTTATCAATGAGTTGAACAAAAAGTTTAAGATAATTTACCTTTTTTTTTTCTTACTTTAATACTAACTTTTCCCATTACAGTTAATTTTAAAACATTTTTTAAAACATTTTTTATTTTTAAACAAAGAGCCACAGGTTGCAAACCCCCGACCTAAGGAGACATAAAAAAAAAATAAAAAGGAAGTAAAAATTTTTTTTTTTTCTAAAAATTGAATTGTTTTTTTCCTGGTTTCTTACTGGTGCGCATCTACAACAGAATATTAGGGCCACCCAAAAAAAGTAATGAGCTTTTTTCACATAAATTTACCATTTTTAATCTAATAATTTTACAAGAAAAAAAATCGTAAATTTACCACTTTAAATCTAATAAATGTACTACTTTTATCCTCGTAAATTAATCAATAATAATTGGTCGTAACTTGGAAAATTGTTGCAATTGGTTGTAGATGTTTTTATGTCTTTCTTGTTTATTTTTTAGGTATATTGCACATAAAAAGGGCAGAAAAATAAGTTCTCTTCATCCTTCTCCCTCTCATTTCATCAGCAAAAGACGCCTCGTGTTGTTTTAATGTGTTATGTTTATGTTTTTCCTATGGAAATTAATAAAAATGAATAAATGAATGAACATTTAATCTTGTAATGTTTGACTATTTTTTTTCATAAATTTACAACTTTAAATCTTATAATTATATAACTTTTAATCTGGTAAATTTATTTTTTGTCATAAATGTACAGCTTTTAATCTTGTAAATTTACTAGATGTAGTTGTACATTTATGAGAAAAAAGTCATAAATTTAGCCTATGACTTTTAAAGCTATAAATATACTACTTTATTCTCGTTACGACTTTTTTCTGATTAATTTATGAAATTTAAAGTTGTAATTTTAACATTTTTTATGTTTATAAACTGGCCCTAATACTCTGGCACACACATCAATTAGTACCTGGATTTTTTTTTTTTTTTTTTTTTCTAAAAATTGAAGTAACTTTTTTTTTTTGGTTACTAACTGAGGCGGACCAGATAGCAACTGAGAAAAAAAAGTTTTTTTCCAAAAAATTTAAGTTAAAAAAAAAAAAGAAAAATTCTAAAAATTGAAGAAAAAAATTCTGGTTACTAACTGATGCGCACCAGTTACTAACCAGAATTTTTAGGGAAAAACTTCTTTTCTGCATTTTTTTTTTTTTTACTTGAATGTCCCTTTAGGGGCTCCGTATCTACATCTGTCAGCTGAGCTGACAAAACAAACAAAAGTGTGAAGCTTTACAAACACCTAAACTCGTCCATTCTAACATTTCTTCATTGGCGTGTTTTCTTCGTACCTATTGGAGGCTCAAGCATGTGGAAGAGTGAAATGCTTTCTTCCGTGATGTCTGCGTGACTTCCAACCTGCAGAAAGAAGCACCGACAGTTATTCCTGGTTCACATTCAGAACCTGGACTCGATGAGGGTTCGGATCTCACGTTCCACTGCAGGATAGCGGGAGGAAGAAGAGCGCAGGGTCCAAACACGCGGTTCCCATCCACGGTGAAGCCCGCTGGGCCGTAGCTGTGGATCAGGATGCCGCTGTCGGCTTCCTTCTTCATGATGGACACCGACGTCCGCTGGTAAAACTCGTCATCTCCAGGCTCTAACCGATGCGCGCGGGATAAAAACGGGCTGGAAGAGCAAAACACTGAAGCTGACTTGAAGGACAGCACAGATGACAATTTTATTCCAATAACTGTGAGGATTTGTTTGTTTTTGGCGGCTGTTGGTTGAAGATACTGTGCGGGTTTTAAGCACTGAAGATATTTTAAAAGAATTGCTGATAAAAAAAAAACGTTTGACTTGTCATCTTAAGTAGAGCTGTCACAAACGATTATTTTAATAGTCGACTAATTACCGATTATTTTTTCCGATTAGTCGACTAATCGGGTCATGCGCCAACTGGATGTAAAGCTCACATCTTCAACATCATTGGCGTTAAATTTGAAGTGTTGAAGCTTTATTCTATCTAAAAATAAATACGATATTTTATTAAACCTTCAACGAATCATGCAGCTTCTTTACTTCATTAGTTTATGCTCGACATGGTCACTATTTGTGGCAGCCCAGCTTAACCATCATTAGCTTTAACCTAACTAGAACCAGATAATGCTAGTGTGAACGCTGTAAGCTGAATTCGGTAGCAAGAGACGCTAGTGCTTATAGCTGAAAATGCTAAAATTAATACCTAAAAACACTGAAATTGATATCTGAAATCACTGAAGCTAATAGCTGAAAATGCTAAAGCTGATAGCTAGCTAAAATATTAGTTAAATGCCAAATTAGCCCAAAAAAAACTGAAAAAAGCCCAAGTCAGCCAAAACATCTAACTCACAGCTGAAATATTAGCTAATCTCCAAAATAGCAAAAAAAAAAGCTAATTTAGCCAAAATAGCGAGCATGTAGCTGAAAAATTAGCTAAACTCCAAAATAGCCTAAAAATGGAAAAAAGCCTAAATTAGCTATAATAGCTAGCATGTAGCTGAAATTTTGGCTAAACTTCAAAAAAGCCAAAAAATATCTTTTAATTAATGCCAAAATAGTTCAAAAAGCTAGCATAACACCATTATAACTTTCAACTTTACTACACTCTGAATCCATGTAATATAAAGTAACGACTAATCGACTATTAAATTAGTTGTCGACTATTTTAATAGTCGATTAGTCGACTAAACATGGCAGCCATAATCTTAAGATAAATATTTTTTAAGACGTTGAAGGCAGTTAAACTAATCTCTTTTTTACTAGCAAAAGTTGCATCAATAATTATTAAACTCAACAAATTAAATAGATCCACATGATGAATGGATAAATGTTTGTGATTTTTATTTTTTATTTTATGCAGTTTTATCAAAACTGTGATTTAAAGTCCAACTTTGATTATCTTTTGATCTATTTTAAAAGCAGTGGTTTTTAATTATGCCATTTTTAGGCAAAATACAAAAAAAAATGTTGTTTTCTAGGACATAGTTTCTGCAGGAGTTCATCAGAAATTAACCTCTAAATTGTGGGCGGGACTATCATGGTTATTGAGAGCTCTCCGTTAACACTCTCTCCCAGCCCCTTACAACCCCAAAGCCTACCATTAGAAGTGCAACAAAAATGGTGAACAATAATCAGAGCTATCCAGCTGTAGTGTCGAGCCAGATGCCAGCTTGGACGAGGAAAACAAAGACTCCATAGATCTATTTGTCTACATCGGAATAGAGCAGATCAGGGAGCTTATAGCCTGCCTACATTAAAAAAAAAGGCCTTTTTCAAAAAGCCTTTTTTTTTTTTTTGGTCTGCTCCTGATTCACAACAATTTGAATTAATAAATACTCAGAGATACAATTTTAAACTTGACTGTCCTTTTATATGTCCTTCATCATCAGGTTTTCAAGGAAAATAAACACATTTTATTTGAAATTTTCTTTAAAAAAAAAAGGATATAAATCAATGAAGATATTATTTTGAAAAATAAAAGAATGAAAAAATTATCAAAATGTGTTTAAGAGAAGCTGGATATATTCAAAAAGATCAGAAATGCCAACATAATTTAAACAGTTTCTGAAAGCTTTAAATGGGGTTTTGAAAGATTTGAAGCTTTTCTGTTTATTCTGCATGCTCATGAGACAGTCTAATATTATAATAACTTAAAAAAAAACTATTAAAGTCTGCAAATTAAAGAAAAATAGATACATCTCCTTCAGACGTTCCCTCAAGTTATTTAAATGTCATTGTTGCTTAAGGTTGTCACGTGTTCAGAATGTCACAGTCAAAGTTATTTATAAATAAATCTCTCAGTTCATATCGATACAGATCTGTCAGAGCTCCCGTCATACCTGGAGAAAGCGGGCGCTGCCCTGAAGGAGGACAGAAAGCCCTGCGAGGACTTCTGCAGCAGAAACCTGCTGCAAACCGCCGCGGCCATGTCCGAGAGGAGCCGGCGACACCGAGGGGGAAGATTATTAGTGTAACACCAGCCTCAGCGTCGAGCACCACACAATCGAACTCTTCTTACCTTTTTCAATATAACAAATAAATAAGACCGTTTTAATATGTTGTACTTTAGCCAATCCTTCAAGAAATTAATTAGAGCGTATTTTGTGACTCACAAAAAAAATTATCAATAACATTTTTCAGAGAGAAGCTGTGTTCGTCATTGTCCTTAATCAGTTTTCAGAAATGTTACGTTTTTGTGGTTGATTTTGAGCATTCTGACCACATATTATCAAAAAAATCCGATTTGAATGATAAAGTTGGTTATTAAATGGCTTTTAATGTCAGATTTTACGTTTTTGCGTGAATATATATCTTAATTTTGCGAGAGTCGCTCTGAGTTTGATTAAAATGTCTGGTGGGCGTTTCCAGCAGAGCGCCCTCTTGTGGCTCGCAGTGGTACGACTCGGTCAGGTGATCCTCGTTGTAAATAGACTTTAGCGACCCTCCGCAGACAGACATGCCTTTTTAGTCCCTTTAACCCGCCAACAGCAGAGCACGTACATCCGCTCGGGCTCCATTATTCTCCTCACAGCCGCTCACCGGCAGAGCTGTAGGGAATCATGTACCGCTCTCTGTATCCCTTCCGATCCACGGAGCCCAACTCGCTTTACTTCGCGGCCGGAGAGAGCTTTCTCATCCTGGAACGGAGCAACAAACACTGGTGGCTGGGGTCCCGCTGCAGCTCGGGGGAAACCGGATATATTCCCTCCTCGTACATCGAGAAGATACAGGTACGCCGCTCATCCCGAACCGGGACTTTCTGTCTGCGGTGCCGGTGAATGCACGGACGAGGCGGTGGGGTTTGACCGCTGCTCCGGGGGGGTGGAGGCGGATCCAGAGCTGCAGAAGGCCGTGTCCGAGCCTCCGAGCCGGCTGGAAAACGCAGAGACACATGGAAACGAGGAATTCTGGGAAGTTTTTCCAAAGAAAACAGCAGCTTAAATCCGTCTCTGCACTTTAGTGTGTTGACTTCATTCAGAAAATACAATAAAATCACATTCACGATTTCAATTAATCAAGATAAACACTATTTACATTTTTTTTACCAAAACTTTATTGACAACAGAACATAAGACAACACATCACTTACTACAATGCACCATCATTTACAGACTAGAGGTTTACATTATCTTATCAAATATATAAGGAAAAAAATAGTTATTTTAAAAGATTAAAATTTATTATAGCTTTAAAATGTTTTTCTATTGCTTTTTAAAATATGATATAAAGTCCAAATGGAATAAAACATTAAAACAAGGTTCTAAATTGGACTATTTACACATGTAAATGTGGAATTTCCCCGATATAAAAAACAGTTGAGTCATAAATATTACGTTTCAACAACCATGTTGATGAAAGTGCAATATCACATCAAATAATTAATTAAGATGTTTATTTTCAATTTCTTTGTATTCAAATTGTAATAAAACAGATGGAAAATTGTCTCTTTACGTGTTTGGCAAAAAAAAATGTTTATTTTATATCTTCAACTTCAAATGACCAAATTTGTTGTACAGTTTCGTATAAAACTTCTTTTATTTTGTCATTACAAGTATCATTTGCCTTCACGGAATTGTCAAATTCAAGGCCCGGGGGCCGGATTCGGCCCTCCGGGTAAGTATATCCGGCCCTCCAGATCATTTTATTTTATTATAATTAATGGCATAATGTAATCTTGATCTAATTTCTAACTTGTATCATTTTGACAAAATATAATTTTATGGAGAGTAAAATATTTAAAGTTATTTAAGGTTTAGGTTGATTTATTCTGGAATAATATTCCTGGCTTTTTATTATTTATAATTAGATTAAAAAGTTACTGTTTAAAAGTTTTAAAAGTGTATGTTCTGCTAGTTTGTTGGACTATTTTGGCATTTACTAAGATTTTTTAAGCTATTTTGGAGTTTAGCTAATATTTCAGCTACATGCTAGCTGTTTTGGCTAATTTAGGTTTTTCTTTTTATGTTTTTTTTTAGGCATTTTTGGAGTAATATTTATACTCTAGCAGTTTTGGCTAATTTAGGGTTTTTTTCTGTTTTTTTTAAGGAAATTTTTAAGTTTAGCTATTTTTCCATCTACATTCCAGCTGTTTTGGCTAACCTAACTTTTTGTTTTTCATGCTAATTTTCCATTTAGCTAATATTTTAGCTGGCTATCAGCTTTAGTGTTTACAGTTATCAGCATCTTCAGCGGCCAAATTCATCTTACAGCACTCACACTTGCATTATCACAGGTAATGCTATATATCTAGTTCATAATTATGTTAAAGCAACAAAAGTTATGTTGATAAAGTTTATAAAATTGAGTTTTAGTGTTCAATAAATGTTTTTCTCGACATAAGGTGTGTTTTGGGTTTTGGCCCCTTGCGTGATTGAGTTTGACACCTCTGTCTTAGTTTAAATTCTGCTTTTACTACGACAAAAAATACATTTTTAGAGGCATATTTATGAATAAATATCTAAACTGGATTTATTTTTTTGTGTCTATGTATTTTAATTGCTTGAAATAGTCAAATTTTAATAACAAAATCTGGAAACGTTCACTGTTTTGCGGGCAGATCGGATGGATCTTGGTTTGTCTAAATGTTCTTAGCGGCTGCCTGTTTCCTCCGTCTGGCTGTTTGGATGCAGTCATTCGGTGAACTAGTCGGAGCTTGTGTGGATGACAGGCCAGCAGAGGAATGCTCTCCTCCGTCATGATCATGGAGTCGGTTGGAAAACTGCTCTCATTTTTTTTTTTTTTTGCCCAGAAGGCGTTAAAGCCCTGAAACAACGTCCTGATAATTCAGCCGGCTGCTGAATCTTTTATCTCTTTTTCTGTGTCTCAGGCTCCTGAGCAGGATGAGGTGCTGCTGTCCATCGACAGAGCCATCGAGGGAATCCACAACGTGGCCTTGAAAAACGGTGGCAAATACAATCTCGAGCAGCGTGACGTTTTGCAGTGAGTTGAAGCGCTGGACGTCACGTTAAAGGTTGTTTTTTTTTTAATTCTCTGCATGAACGTTGAGTTTCCCTTCTGCCGCAGAAAGCTGATCCATCACAGGAAGGAGACTCTGGCGCGCAGAACTTCCTCCTCCGTGGGGCACAAACCGGGCCTGCCGTCCTCCAACAGCGAGATCTCGCTCAGCCAAACCCCTCCTCCCCCTCCCAACGGCATCAAACGGGAGTACGGACGGCAGGGCGGCGTGCCGTTCTCGGGCAGCATGGACAGCATGCAGGGAGAGCAGGGCTTCTACCAGGTAACGTCTGCAGCTGCTGATCCAACACTGCTGCAAAATCAGACTTTAACCAACACTTAAGATTGAAGTCGAGTCACGGCGAAACCTTTTATTAAGTCACATCACCTGAAAATTAATCAAAATACTGAAAGTTAGATTTCAAACGATAAATATATATTTTTTTAAAGTAATAATGTGTACTAAAAAACTAATTTTTTAAAATATAAAATTCAAAATATTCTAATTTTGGTGCTTTTGATTTTTATTTATTTTTTGCAAACTTTCCTGCTGTTTTATTTTCCTCATTTGCTGTCTGGATCACAAACAGTTTTATTTCACTTTTTGAAAAATACTTTTGGATTGGTTCCATCAGGAGGGGTTCACTTATAAATCTCAAAATCTTCTGAATTCCTGCCAAATTTTTCCTCCTTTTTTAGAAGAAATTTATGTAAATGAGAAATGATTATGTTTTAATTTCATTCATTTATTAATTTCCACCACCAACCAAGGAGCCCCAAAGTGCTGTAAACAATGTCAAATCAATGAATAATACAAAGATTAAACATAAAGGATGAAAAGACGGATCCAGAGCTGCAGAAGGCCGCGTCCGAGCCTCCGAGCTGGCTGGAAAACGCAGAGACACATGGAAACGAGGAAATTAAACGAGGAAAGCTATAGAAACATGGAAATTTTTGGTTTTCCAGAAAGCAACACACAGACGAATTTTAAATAATTAATTTCTGTAATCTTCACAGAAAAAATAACATTAAAGAATTTTAAAAACTAGATAAATAGCATTTAATTAATTATACATTAATAGCTGAAAATGCTGGTTGATAGCTAGTTAGCATAAACAGCTCGCAGAAAAATTAGCTAAATGACATATTAGCCTAAAAACTGGAAAAAATGTCTAATGCCAGAACAGCTAGCATAAAGCTAAAATATTAGCTAAACTCCAAATTATTAAATTTTTTAAAAAAAGCCTGAATTAGCTGAAACAGCTAGCATGTAGCTGAAATATTAGCAAATGCCGAATTGGCCTAAAAAAATGGAAAATGTCTAATTTAGTCAAAACAACTAGCATAAAGCTAAGATATTAGCTTAACTCCAAATCAGCCAAAAAAACGGAAAAAAAGCCTAAATGAGCTGAAACAGCTAGCATGTAGCTGAAATATTAGCTAAATGCCAAAATCAGTCTTAAATACTGGAAAAATATCTAATTTGAACAAAAAAGCAAACAGTTTGGGGGGGTTGTGGACCCCTGCTTTAGAGCAGGGGTCCCCAAACGTTTTCTTGTGAGGGCCACGTAACTGTTTTCTTCTCGGATGTGGGGCCGGGGTCGGTTTATAGGCTAACAGGAAAAGTGTAACAGTTACAGCCTAAACGTCAAAATTTTTGGTTTTCCAAAAAGCGACACACAGACGAGTTTTAAATAATTCCTTTCTGTAATCTTCACAGAAAAAATAATATTAAGCATTTTAAAAACTAGATAAATAGCATTTAATTAATTATACATTAATAGCTGAAAATGCTGGTTGATAGCTAGCTAAAATACTAGGAAAGTGCCAAATTGGCCGAAAAACAAAAAAAATTCTAAGTTAGCATAAACAGCTAGCGGGAATATTAGCTAAATGACATATTAGCCTAAAAACTGGAACAATCTTAATTTAGCCAAAACAGCTAGCATAAAGCTAAAATATTAGCTAAACTCCAAATAAACCTAAAATTTTTTTTTTTAAAAATCCTAAATTAGCTGAAACAGCTAGCATGTATCTGAAATATTAGCAAATGCCGAATTAGCATAAAAAACTGGAAAATGTCTAATTTAGTCAAAACAGCTAGCATAAAGCTAAGATATTAGCTAAACTCCAAATTAGCCAAAAAACTGAAAAAAGCCTAAATTAGCTGAAACAGTTAGCATGTAGCTGAAATATTAGCTAAATGCCAAAATCAGCCTTAAATACTGGAAAAATATCTAATTTGAACAAAAAAGCAAACTGTTTGGGGGGGGCGTGGACCCCTGCTTTAGAGCAGGGGTCCCCAAACTTTTTTTTGTGAGGGCCACATAACTGTTTTCTTCTCGGATGTGGGGCCGGGGTCGGTTTATAGGCTAACAGGAAAAGTGTAACAGTTACAGCCTAAACGTCAAAATTTTTGGTTTTCCAAAAAGCGACACACAGATGAGTTTTAAATAATTCATTTCTGTAATCTTCACAGAAAAAATAATATTAAGCATTTTAAAAACTAGATAAATAGCATTTAATTAATTATACATTAATAGCTGAAAATGCTGGTTGATAGCTAGCTAAAATACTAGGACAGTGCCAAATTGGCCGAAAAACTAAAAAAAATACTAAGTTAGCATAAACAGCTAGCGGGAATATTAGCTAAATGACATATTAGCCTAAAAACTGGAACAATGTCTTAATTTAGCCAAAACAGCTAGCATAAAGCTAAAATATTAGCTAAACTCCAAATTAATCTAAAAATTTAAAAAAAAAAGCCTAAATTAGCTGAAACAGTAACATGTAGCTGAAATATTATCAAATGCCGAATTAGCATAAAAAACTGGAAAATGTCTAATTTAGTCAAAACAGCTAGCATAAAGCTAAAATATTAGCTAAACTCCAAATTAACCTAAAAAATAAAATTTAAAAAAGCCTAAATTAGCTGAAACAGCTAGCATGTAGCTGAAATATTAGCTAAATGCCAAAATCAGCCTTAAATACTGGAAAAATATCTAATTTGAACAAAAAAGCAAACATTTTTTTTTGGGGGGTGGACCCCTGCTTTAGAGAATTTTCCCATCTTTCCTTGGTTTCTACATTCTACCTGGGGTGTCCAAACTTTAAATCGAAGCGTTTCCTCATTGTGAGTGTGGAGGGGGCGTGGCTGAACCTGGATGTTCTCCTGCAGGTGCCGCCTCAGCCTCGCCGCGCTGCTCCCATCACTCCACCCCCCCCTGAGAAGCGAGGAGACGGCCGTCGTCCAGGTGAGCTCCTGCTGCAGTTTTTCTGCTGACCTCCTCCTGCTCCTCACCAACACTATTATTAGCCCCCCCCCCCCTCCGTCCTGCTCCTCTGTAACCAGAGCTGTCTCCTTCTCTGCAGAGCCAGAGGTCCCCTCCCGAGTCTCCTCTCTCGCCCCGTCCCCCGCCCCCTCCCTGACCATCAGCACCACCTCTGCAGAGTCCGGCCCCTCCCCGTCGCGCACCTCCTCCGACGTCAGCCTGCCGAGCGCTTCCAGCACCCCCCCGCCTCCCGTGCCGTCCCGCGTGAAGCCCCCCTCAGAAGTGAAGCCCCCCAGCTCTCCTCTGCCAGCTCCCGCAAAGAAGAGCCCCGCCCCCGTGATCACCTCACTAACATATAAAAATAAAAGCTCCAATAAACTCCCCAAGAACAACAAAAATAAAGTTTCCTTATTTTTTATTTATGAGTTTACTGGGTAGCCCCCATGTCTGTAGCCCCGTTTCTGCCACCATCGGGGAAAACCTGGAACCGGTGCCCTCCAAGCGAGGTGGAGGCCAGTGTGGCAGTCGTCGCCTGGGTGGTGCTCACACCTGCAGCCGCCCCTCCTGCCGCCTCCTCTCTGGAGCGAGTTCTGGTCCAGGTGGAGAGTAAGGTCCGATTCATCAATGGGCCGGGTGTCTCCCATGTTCCACGTGAACGTTTAAAAAGCACTTTTATTACCCCCGCTTCCCCCGCCACCTCCACCCCACAACAATCACACACAACTGATGGTGTAAAAAAAAAAAAAAAATTTAAAATATCATTGTTTTTTGACAATTGTATCAAAGTACATTGTGTATATGAAAAGTAAAATGAATAACTGACAATATGTGTGGTGTGTTTATTTTTTGGTTTAGTGAGCTCATTTATGATGTTGGTTTATGTGTGAATGTGTGTGTGTTTGCGTTTGGTTGTAAATATATTGTTTGCATGTCGGAGTGTGCGTTTATGAAATTTAGTGTGTGTAAATGTGTGCATTTATGAAATTTAGTGTGTGTGAATGTTTGCGTGTTTGAAATTGTAGTAATTGTTGCATGTCGGAATGGTTTTAGTGAAGTGTGTGATGTATGAATTGAAATTAATAGTGTGTGAATGTTTGCGTTTATGAATATTTGATGTGTATGAATGTGTGCGTTTATGAAATTTAGTGTGTGTGAATGTGTGCGATTATGAAATTTAGTGTGTGTGAATGTGTGCGTTTATTAAACTTGGTGTGTGTGAATGTGTGCGTTTATTAAACTTGGTGTGTGTGAATGTGTGCGTTAATGAAATTGGGTGTGTGTGAATGAGTGCGTTTATGAAATTTAGTGTGTATGAATGTGTGCGATTATGAAATTTAGTGTGTATGAATGTGTGCGATTATGAAATTTAGTGTGTATGAATGTGTGCGATTATGAAATTTAGTGTGTATGAATGTGTGCGATTATGAAATTAGTGTGTATGAATGTGTGCGATTATGAAATTTAGTGTGTATGAATGTGTGCGATTATGAAATTTAGTGTGTGTGAATGTGTGCGATTATGAAAATTTATGAATTTGATTGTGCCTATGAAATTAGTGTGTATGAATGTGTGCGATTATGAAATTTAGTGTGTATGAATGTGTGCGATTATGAAATTTAGTGTGTATGAATGTGTGCGATTATGAAATTTAATGTGTGTGAATGTTTGCGTTTATGAATATTGATGTGTGTGAATGTCTGCGTTTATGAAATTTAGTGTGTGTGAATGTGTGCGATTATGAAATTTAGTGTGTGTGAATGTGTGCGTTTATAAAATTTGTTGTGTGTGAATGTGTGTGTTTATGAAAGTGTGTCTGTGTGAATGAGTGCGTTAATGAAATCTGGTGTGTGAATGTGTGCGTTTATGAATATTGATATGTGTGTTTATCAATGTGTGTAAACGTGTCGTTTATTTGTAAGTATGTGTGTTTATGAATATTGTTGTGTGTGAATGTGGGCATGTGTGTGTGTGCTCAAAAGATGTGTGTGTTGCCTCTGCAGGACCTAAGCGCCGCGCTCCCTCAGGGTCAGGTGTGTCATGACGAGCAGCGTCTGGAGGTGATCTTCAACGACCTCGCCCGTCACCGTGACGACTCCCAGCAGCGCAGCTGGGCGCTCCACGAAGACCACGCCCTCATCGCCTGCTACCTGGAGGAGCTGCTGAAGATTCTGGTAACAACAACATTATTTGTGATGCAGGTGTTTGCAGATTCTCTGACTGACACTGAGAGCGCAGTCAGACGTGAGAGTTTGGAGGGAAAGAGGATGAAGATGAGGAGGAGGAGGAGGAGGTAGTGATCTGCTGTTTCATCCTCAGACTGACGCAGATCCAGAGGTGTGTAAGAGGATGTGCAAGGCCAACCACTCCGAGAACGTGCTGTCTCTGGTCTCATATTACCAGATGGTGAGAAATTTGTCCCATAATGCACTGCGGTCCTGCAGAGGAAGCCTGTTGTTCGAGATGACCTTTGCGGTTCTTGCAGGAGCACCGCGTGTCTCTGCGCCTGCTGCTGCTGAAAGTTTTCGGCGCCATGTGCAGCCTGGACGCCGCGCTCATCTCCACACTCCTGAACTCCATCCTGCCCATGGAGCTGGCCAGAGACCTCCAAACGGACACGCAGGGTGAGACCAACTCCCTCCCAGAAACCAGGAATGCTTTAGGAAGCTGCAAACTTTTCCTTTTTCTCTTCAAAAGAGTTCAATCTCCTGCAGAACCAGACAGGAGGCCAACACAACCAGACCTCTTAAAACAGCAAATATATACATATATATATCAATTTGAAAAAAAATAAAGTATCCAAAAACTAATGAAACTGAACGAAATTAACACACTGAGAAAAAAAAAAAAATAAGGAAAGTAGGGTGATCTGAAATTATTTAAAAGGCCCTTCTGCCCCTCCTGTTGCTAAGCAACGCCTCCATCTGTTGCCGAGGATCAAATGTACTTTTTTTTTTTTTTCAACTTTTTATTTTTAGTTTTCACCCCAGAACATAGCACAACAGAACAGAACAAAACATACGTCAGTTAGATACATCACACCAACAATTGTTAAAAAAAAAAAAGAAAATAATTACATTCATAAAAATGAGTAAGTGAGACTGTATAGGTATTGTAGCAGATCAACCTTGAGTACTTATATTTAACTATATCTTCATAGGTGTGTACATTTGATTATATAGAGATATTAAACAACCTGTAATTTAAATATTTAAATAGTCTTTTACACTTTTCCATTTCTCATTAAATAAGTCTGTTTTCATTTGAAGAGAAGCTGTCATTTTTTCCATCACGTATACTTGTCTTACTTTATTTTTCCAGTTATTTATTGTTGGTGGTTTCATATTTTTCCAATTAAGTGTTATCATTTTTCTTGCAATTACTAATAGTATATATATAATCTGTCTTTGGTCTTTATTTAGGCTATTGTTAGGTAAATGGCCAAGTCTAAAGAGCAGTGTATTTGTTTGTATTACTTCAAATGTACTTTTTATGACTCGAAAAATCAGGATTTAATTTATTAAAGCAGAAAAAGAATTTAAACCTGTGAAGCTCTGTATTAAAGACTCAGACTCTAAAGCTTCCATGTTGATCATAAAACCTGTTTCCTAAACCTGCTGGGGAGAAGTTTTACAGTTTTGGTTGTTAAAATGTCTGATTTTTTTTCCCACCAGAACACCAGAAGATGTGCTACTCTGCTTTGGTCCTGACGATGGTCCTCTCCATGGGGGAGCAGGTGCCGTATCGTCACTACGGTACGGAAAAACCGGATCCCTAACTTGTTCCTCTTTAGTCTTGGAAATATCTACAAACTGGTAGAAAAATAGGAAATAATCGATTATAAACCAAATAGAATCCAAAATACAGAGATTGTTTTAGATTTTTGTTCAAAAGAATCATCAGGAAACTTAACAAAACAGGCCTGAATAAAAACAATGGTTTCCTTAAATTAATGTTAGTCTGGTCATCTTTTGTTAAATCGTCTTTAATTATGATTATGCTGTTTTTAGCCAAATTTTTTTTTTTTTTATTGTCATTTTATGGAAAAAGTTGTGCAGAAATTCCCCTTTGAGTTGAGGTGGAGCAACCCCGCCCCTCTTTCCGTCCCCGTTGCTGAGCGGAGAGCTGAGCGTATTTTTATGCAGGAATTTTAGCTAGTATTTAAGCAGCATGCTCGCTTTTTGGTTAATTTGGCATCAACTAAATTTTTTTTAGGGCTAATTTGGAGTTTAGCTCAGATCAAAGCAATACTAAATAGTTTTCAAAATTGGCATGGATTGAAGATTTTTAAGCAATTTTACTTTTACTTTTTCAGAAATGTTGGTCAACTTCAGCACTCTCTCATAGTTCTTTACTGAAAGTTCCAGTAATTTAGCTAAATTTAACATTTTGCAAATAACTTCTGCATTTTCAGTAAATCACTTCAGCAATTAAATTAAACTGCATCACTATATTCAGCCAAAACCTTCAGCATCTTCAGAGACTAAAAACATTCACATTAGCATTTTTGAAGGTAATGCAACTTTTGTAGTTTACTGTTACTGGTCTGTTTTAAACTATTTCTGTAACCAATGTGTTTTTTTCTTTTATTAATAGAAGTGTACCAGCAACTCTTTCCAAAGTAGGGATGCCTCTATTAATAAACTAATCGACTATTAAAATAGTCGTTGACTAATTTAATAGTCAATTAGTCGCTACTTTATATTATATGGATTCAGAGTGTAGTAAAGTTGAAAGTTATAATGGTATTATGCTAGCTGTTTGGACTATTTTGGCATTTATAAAGGTTTTTTAGGATATTTGGAGTTAAGCTAATATTTTAGCTACATGCTAGCTAATTTGACTGATTTAGAATTTTTTTTTTTTCTCAGTTTTTTAGTTTAGCTAATATTTTGGCTACATGTTAGCTATTTTGACTGATTTAGGATTTTTCCAGTTTTCAGGCTATTGTGGAGTTTAATATTTCAGCTACATGCTAGCCATTTTTTTTTTTTTTGCTAATTTGAGCTTTTTTGTTGGTTTTTTAGGCTATTTTGGAATTTAGCTAACATTTGAGCTGCATGCTAGCTGTTTTGGCTAACTTAGGCTTTTTTTCAGTTTTCTTGGCTAATTTTGCATATTGTTGCTAGCTTTAACTTTAACATTTCCAGCTATTGGCTTCAGCGTTTTTAGCTATTAATTTCAGCATCTTCAGCTATCAGCTCTAGCTTTTTTAGCATCCAAATTCAGCTTCCAGCATTCACACTAGCATTATCGCAGGTAATGCTATATATCTAGTTTTTAGTTAGTTTAAAGCTAATGATGGTTAAGATTTGTGTTTTACATCCAGTTTGTGCATGACCTGATTAGTCATTAATCTGAAAAAATAATCTGTGATTAGTCGACTATTAAAAGAATCGTCTGTGGAAGCACTAGTCCAAAGGTTTTTTTTTTAATTGTCCTGTTTGGAAGTTAAAAAAACTAAATAAAAATTAAGCAAAAATGAACCCTTTAATAATAATAATAATAAATTTATTTTTCAGGGACAATGCACTTTAAAAGCATTACATGCAATGAGCCAGAATTAGCCCAAAGGCTAGTTGTCCCTGGACAGATGTTAAAATTGTCAACCTAAAAACAATCAATAAAAACACTTAAAATGTCAAAGCCCATAAAAAGAATAAACAATAAAAATACAAGTATAAAACAATAACCTAAAAATCATTTTGATAAATAAAAAAAAAAGCAAAAATGTATATATATGTGTACATTACAAAGCATTAAAACAAATATAAAAGACAAGATTACAGAACACATTTAACACTGGAGCTCCAGTGTTTATGTTCTTTGATTTAATGTAAGTTTTCAAGCGTCAACACAACAATTCCAGTAGATTTTGAAAGTTGAAAAGTTACAGCATGTTAAGGATTTTGTGTTAAATTAAGTGTTTGGATTCTTTTTTTATTTTCAGAGCACTTAAATGCAGAATTCATCCGGTTTGTTCTGTCGGTGGTGGAGGACGGACTTCCCTCTGATCCCACAGAGCAGCTCCCCGACATCTTCCTCAACCTCCTGCTGGCCTTTAACCTGCATCACACGGGTCAGAACAACTATCGTTATTATCTTTTATTTTATCTTTATTAGTGATGATTTCTAAAGCCGAGCCTCTTGTTTCAGTCCCCAGCAGCAATGTGCTGATGCAGGAGCTGAACCAGAAAAACGTCAAAGTCCTGACGGAGAAAGTCTTGCTGCTCCTCAACAGAGGCGGTAAACAACCAGAAAAGTTCTTTGCTTTCCCGTTATTTCCTGTCTCATAAACTTCTGCTCCGCAGACGATCCGGTGTGCATGTTCAAACACACTCCCCCCGCGCCGCACGCCGTCCTCAAGTTCCTGCAGGACGTCTTCGCCAGTCCAGAGACCGCCAACATCTTCTACCGCACTGACATGATGGTGATGATCGACATCGCCGTCCGACAAATATCCGATCTGTCGCCTGGAGACAAGGTAAACCTTTGTAGCACATCAGCGCCGCTCCTGAAACCTGACGTCTTGTTTTTGCGTTTCTCTGTAGCTGAGGATGGAGTATCTCTCCCTCATGCACTCCATCATCCGCTCCACGGACTACCTGGAGCACCAGCACCGCCTCCCCGACCTGCAGGCGTCCCTGCAGAGGATCCTCACCGAGGAGGAGGATCCGGGAGAGGACGAAGGGAGCGCCACAGCAAAGCAGATGGATAAGCTGATCGTTCAGCAGATCTTCAAGGAGTTCCCTCAGATCTGCGAGGCCTGACGCACGCGCTGCAGTCCGCTTCCGTTTACAGCAGAGGGCGCTCTGCCTCCATCTCTCAATTTATCCTCTCAAAATATCTTATTAGATGAAAGAAAATATTGCAATTGCACAAAAAATGAGTAGATTTAAAAGCTAACTTTAAGCCAAACACCTGATCTGCTGTCAAAGTGAATTCTGAGCAATAACCATATCCATGGACTAACTGCATGTGTTCCACACGATTTCAGTGTTAATCACCTTCTGGCTGACTTCAGGGGAAGAGTGAAGGTTCGGATGAAGCCGGTCTGTGAGGACAGGAGGTGCCATGAGTTCTGTTTGAGAGTCCTTGGAGCGGGACCAAACTACTGTGTTACTGAGAGGATTATTTTCTTAGCTGGATACTGCACTCTTAACCACTCTTCTCTTATTTCATTCATATCTTGAATTCAGGTTAGTTAGAAAACATGAGGAAGTTTACGTGTCCCGAGGCAAAGAGGAAACAAAACTGACACTGCTGCTGCGTTAGTCTGTTGAGCTTCTGCTGCTGCGATCGGAATCTATCCGGCTTCATGATCTTGACTGAAATGTTCTGCAGGTATTCTCTGTGCTTTAGCTTCGTTCAGCTAGAGCTCAATCATCCTGCTGAAAATCAGAGCAAAAACATCAGGCATTTGTTTGTTTGTTTGTTTACGATGGTTCCTGAACTTTAACGTCTTCTTTTCCTTGTTTTGATCCAGTGATGTTGTTGCTCCTTGACTTTTACCCCTGGCATGACTCCATATTAATAATATCAAAGTACGACTCATTTTTGTGTGTTTGTGTGTGTGAGAGAGAGAGAGAGAGAGAGAGAGAGAGTAACACTTAATGTTTTAGTTATTTTGTCTTTTTTTTTGCCTGTGTTACAATGAGACTAATAAAGCTCTATTTTAACAGTGAAAAGTGTCTCTTCTGTTTATTCAGAACTCAAATATGAACATGTAGCTCGCTAAATGCAACATGTAAAAATAAAAAAAACTTAAGAAAATATTTAAATTTTAAAACCAAAAGAAAGTTCTATGTAATAAATGGTCAGCTCACTTTTTTATTTGTGTGTTTTGGAGGTGTGGGTTTAGTTCTGGAATTCCTAAGAACTGGATTTTTACTGGATCTGATGAAATGTAATCATTCTGAGGATCAAACTTCTGAATTGAAAGAGACGGATGAATCAAACAGGCCAGACAGGCTTTGTGTTTGTGGTGGTGGTAGCTGTGGTTACTTGTTTCTGGCTATTTGCATAAATTCTAATTTTGTGTCTCAGGTTTTTTATTTTGCATGTTTGTTTCTGTAAAAGTTTTAAATAAAATGTAAATTGTTTTATGAGAAGTTGGGGTTAAATTAATATTTAATTTAGGGGATTTTTCATGCTATTTGAACGAAATGTTTAGAATTTGGTTTAATTTTTTAAACAGTTTATTTCCTAATTCTCAAAAAAGGAAAATACATGAGGATTTTAATGAAACTAGAACATTTGGATTTTGTTTAAATTGTCAAAACATTATTTGTAAATAACAAAAATAGAATGAAATTAAAATATTTTAAACACTTCTTTTATAACATACAAGAAAACATGCCATTATTAGAACAAGAAGTGAAAAACCCAAACATGTACAAAGGAGAAGATGCAAACTCCACACAGAAAGAACCCTGTTGGGATTTGAACCAGGGGCTGCTAACATGCTGTGAGGTGAGAGGGCTAACCACTACACCACCATACAGCCCTGATTAAATATTTATTGGATATACGTAATGATAAAGTCTTTGCAGTATTTCGATTCTGTTTAAAATGTCACGATTGTCTAAGAAGAAAGGATGATGGACCCAGTCCTCTTCACAAATGTCTTTATAAGAACCAAACAAAATGAATGACAATCCAAAAACAACATCTGTCTGTTTTTTTATTTAATACTTAGATTTTCACTAATATAATCTCCATTTTTCATGTAGGATGTGCACTTTGAAATTCTAAACACAAGTATTCAGATTTAGGACCATTTATTTGTTATATTCTTTTTAATAAACAAAATTGTTTTAACCCAAACAAATCGGTTTAATCAGTGAAAAACATCTTAAGGAGTTCACTTGGTTTGAGTATATATTCAAGGACAAATCTGAGTTCTCATGGATTAAAAAGGTTTTTTGTGTTGTTTTTTTATATTATTTATTCATCTAGTATTACATCTATAAACAAAGGGTCTCACTGTTTGTGTTATCTTAAGTGAGAATTACCTGCAAAGTAGAAAACTAATGTTTGTTCCTGAAACCCACATTCTTTTAAATGGCAAATGAAGGATTTAGGATAGCAAGTATACAAAATAATCTCAATTTAATTTTTTTTCAGTAGCTTTTACTCTTTTATCTGTAAAAACAAAAAAAAACTCAGATTTATATGTTTTTTTTTAAATTATTATTTTAGGTAGTAGTAAGTATATATTTATTATTATAGATATTCTTCTGTTTTACTCTGCTCAGATCTGTTTTGAGATTCTTGAATTTAAATAAAATAAGTGTAGCGAAATAAAAAGAAATAAAGAAATTAATTAATATTTTTTTGTTCTGTGTCATACAGCCTGAAAGTTATGTTTATAAATAACCACACTACTATTTTTTGCTTGCCAACTTTACTTTACTTCGAGTTTTAATCAGTCATTACTAAACTACGTTGCTTTTTAATAGACATATATTTCGCAAAGTTTCTGCCTCTGAATGTATTTATAAAGAAGAAAGTGACTCGGGTCGAACATATTTCATAATTCAGAGACAGATGTGTCGTAACATGAGAAATTACCTTTATTTAACAACTACAGTTCATATTTAAAATACTGTAGTTCAGAAACAACCCGTTAAACGCTCGATTATGTTTTTGTTTTCTTATTTTAAAGCTAATTTTCGTCCAGGTGGTGCGTTCAGGGCCCACCTGGAAGGTTTCACCCGGACATAATTCCCAGACGGACCTTGTCCCACACTGAAAGAGCTCCGGCCGGAAAAGTGGGTTAAAGGTCGTGCAGGAACTGCACCGAGTCATCTCTCCTGAAGAACCCGACGGGTTAGTTATTGCAGACTTATTCGTTTTCAATTCTTTGTCATCAGTTTTCATTGTAAATGTTCACTTTAAAGGATCTCTTGCGTGTGTGCGCGGGTTTACTCATTCGCAGCTTTCCAGGGTTTCATTTTCTGCTTTTCTTTCAGCGGGTCCAGAAGTGAAAATGTCCAAACAGCCGCAGCCGATCAGCCCGCTGAAGAACTTCTTCGCGGGGGGGTTTGGAGGGGTTTGCCTGGTCTTCGCCGGACACCCGTTGGACACCATTAAAGTGAGAATCCGGGCGCTGCGGGGAGTTGTCTGTTTCTGTCAACACAATGACCGTGTTTGAAGCTGCAGAATGTCAGATCCGCGTCTGCAGCCTTTGACCCGCATCCACGCTGTCATGTGATGCGTTCAGGGCCTGCTGGCCAGGTGAGGAGATCACCTGGCCTTTTGACCTGCTTTCAGGCTGGTAGTTTGATCATAAGGGTCAACTTTATAGGGACATTTCAATATTTACTTTTGCAGAAGTTTCACACTTCAGTTGTGTGGTGGACAGAAGGACAGACTGTCCTGTGATCTCAGTCTGTCATAACATAAAGAAAACATCCCATAAACAAACGCATGTAAAATATTGTGACAAAGTTCTGTCTGTTCCTGCAGCAGTTGAAGGTGGAGACCGCGATCTGATCGGGGTTTGGATTGTAAATTCCTGAAGTAGCTCTGTTTTCGGTTCTGAAAGGTCCGGGATCAGATAGAAGAAGATTTATTTTAGATTTTTGTACATCTATTTCCATTAGTGACAGAAAAATCATGCTGTAAACACAGGAAAATGAATGTAATAAAGAGCAGAAATATTATTGGATGATTTAATCCAGGGGTCAGCAACAGCGAAAAAACCCATTTGGGCTCGTTTTCGACTGATCAAAACCTAGGAGGAGCCGTTTAGTTTGACATTAGCCTTTAAGAAATTTGAATTTCGTCAGCAGTCTCCATGACTTATTTTATGTTTGGCCGAGGAGCCGCAACGGAGAGTTAAAAGATCCACATGTAGCCGCAGATTTCAGCAGATCTATGATCTAGAACATGGGTCTGCAACCTGCGGCTCCAGAGCCACATGTGGCTCTTTTATCTCTCCATTGTGGCTCTCTGGATGAAGAAAAATAAAATAATACTATTTTTTTTTTTTTTTAAGTAAGAATCACTTGATTATGATTTATTGTGTGAATGCTTTAAAGCTTTCACACATTTGTTAGCTACTGAGGCTTTTAAGGTCAATTTAGAGTTTAGCTTCTATTTTAGCAACATGCTAACGTTTTTGGCTAATTTGTTAGCTACTGAGGCTTTTAAGGTCAATTTAGAGTTTAGATTCTGTATTAGCAACAGGCTTTGACCAATTTTGCCTACTAAATTTTTGACCACTGCAGTTTACTTAGAAATTTTAGGAAATTTTGAAGTTCAGCTAATAGTTAAGCAAAAAGCTAGCTTTTTGGGAGCTAATTTGACCTCTACTGAGTTTTTTTTATTCAAACTTCGAGTTTAGCTAATATTTTAGCAACATGGAAACGTTTTTGGCTAATTTGTTATTTATTTTTTTATTTTTAGCTTAAACTTTAGGGTTTAACTTCTACTTTAGCAACAGGCTAACATTTTAAACTAATTTAGTTTACAGAGGAATTTTAGGCTATTTTGGAGTTGAGCTAGTATTTAAGCAACAAGCTAGCTTTTTGTGTGGCTAATTTGGCATCTACTAAGGTAAAAGTTAAAATATTATATTATATTATATTATATTATATTATATTATATTATATTATATTATATTATATTATATTATATTATATTATATATATATATATAATTTTATATATTTTTGTTTTGTTCATGCCAAAAATATATACATAATTTATATTTAAAAAAGAAGGTAACGAATGCAAATCCAGATTTAAAAAAAAAAGTTTAAAAATAAAAAAAGACTAAAGTAAGACTCCGCGGCTCCTTCTAGGTTTTGATCACTAGAAAATGAGCCCGAACGGCTCTTTTACTGTTAAAGGTTGCCGACCCCTGATCTAGAACATGCTTCACACCCTGGGTGTGCATGTGTGGCACTGCAAGAGACCGGTGACCGCCTTCACCCAACTGTAGCTGGGATAGGCTCCAGCAACTGAAAATGGACGGACAACATAAACGGAGCTGTGAAGCAGCTGCGAGAGTTTGTAGAAGACACCCAGACTTTGCTGGGAGTAGATGTCAGTGAGTTTTAAACGATTGATCTGCTTTGTTGTGGATGCAGATGAGACCAGTAGACAACAAACGCCATCAGAAGGTTTTGTAATTGATGTAATCGATGGTCTGAGGACAAAAAATGAGAAAATGATGAAGCGTTTGCTTTTTTTGTTGTGGTTCTTCTGTCATAATTTTCGATTCATACTTATTTTAAAACAGAGAAATGATCTTTAACATCTTAAGCTTTAATGTAATTATAATTTTCGTCTGGATCTTTTCACTCGTGTCACATGCTGTGTTAGGTTTAGTTGAAAAAAACTGTGTGTTTAAGTTTTTATCAGAATTGTTTTTGATGTCAGTAAGGCGCTCAGCTCCTCTCGTTTCTTCGTTTTCCTCTCAGGTCCGGTTACAGACTCAACCCAAACCCAAACCCGGAGAGCGCCTGCTGTACGCCGGAACCCTGGACTGCTTTAAAAAGACTCTAGCCAAAGAGGCGAGGCTTCATCCTCCTCACCTTTCAGAGAGCTTTCCCGTTTCCCCTCCCTGACGTTTCCGCGTCTGCTTCCTCTCAGGGTGTCAAAGGGCTCTACAAAGGCATGGCCGCTCCAATAATCGGAGTCACTCCCATGTTTGCCGTTTGTTTTTTTGGATTCGGTTTGGGGAAGAAGCTCCAACAGAGGAGCCCCGACGACATCCTCTCGTGGGTGTTCCCGCCGTCCCGCCGCGCCCCGCGGCCGGACTGCGGCTCAACGCTCTGCTCTCGCCCTCTGCAGGTACCCGCAGCTGTTCGCCGCCGGGATGCTGTCGGGCGTGTTCACCACCGCCATCATGGCCCCCGGGGAGCGCATCAAGTGCCTCCTACAGGTCAGAGCTCCACAAGAATGTTCACTTCAAGCATTTAGAAGAAACCGGCTCGATTTAAATTAGGGCTGGGCGATATGGCAAAAAAGAAAATCACGATTTTTTCAATTTTATTTCACGATTTCGATTTTATCACGATTTTTTTTTTAATAAAGTCACATTGACACAAAAATTGAATTATGATTTTAGTTGAAAGAAGTAAACACATTTTGAACAAATATTTAGATTTTTCAAAATTTAATTTCAAATGTATTACAAGCATTAAAGTTTACGGTCTCAACTCCTTCCCTAACATCTTCTCTCTGCGGTGTTTATGTCACTGAGCAGAAAGCTAGCGTTAGCATTAGCGCTGTATCTTCTAGCCGGGCTTTCTCCGGTCTGTTGACCAAGAAAAAAGATCAATCGATCAATCGTGACGGCACGGATTAAAAAAATATGTGCGAACTCACTTATACTTCTTACAAAGACAAAACAAAGAAAGTGCGACTGACAAGATATGGGCTCTTAAAGTAGCTAGCTACGAGCTAGCAAAACAATGCAGCAACGTTCATTTTGACCGCATATTTTACGTGTTTTCAACATGAATTTCCATCCGTTTTTGTGCAAGTTGAACGTAAATACGAGCGATTAACATCCGCCATATTTTAAAACATGAAATATTAATAAAAAACAAACGTCGAAGAACCAAGCTAGCATGCTATCTGTGAGTTGCTAGCACCCACTTTAGCACACAGTTCAGCCTAATTTATCTCTACTAAAATGTGATTGCTGTCATGTGATGATTCCTCTCCATCGGATTATTTTGTTTTCAAGGTTTTTGAAGTCGATTGCAAAACACCGTTGCCTTTTGTGCTTCTTTTCGTATTTTTTTCGGACCTCCGCCATTTATTTACTCTAGAAGACTCAACGCATACTGACGCCGGCGCCGCACGTCTGAAATGCCGTATGTCACGTCACTTACAAGAAAAAAGACGAAGGAGGAGGAGGAAGAGCTCGGATTTAAAGTCACAGGCAGTCAACAAGCTTTTGCCTTCTCGCTCTTGGAACTTTCGTAGAAGATCGCGATAAAACGATCTCTCAAAAAATGACAGATCGTCAGCTTTGGAGATCGTATCACGGTTTTATATCGTCATATCGCCCACCCCTAATTTAAATGTTTTGGGTGCGTGCTCAGATCCAGGCCTCCACCGGGGAGGTGAAGTACGCGGGACCGATGGATTGTGTCAAACAGCTGTACAGAGAGTCGGGAATCAGAGGAATCTACAAAGGCACGGCCCTGACCCTCATGAGAGGTGGGATTCCACACCATCAGCATCATTTCAGTTAAATGCAGCTTCTAAAAACTGTTGTTTAATTTGAGTGAGTTTGGATGCTTTTGCGGTTCCAAGGAAAAAATTGTATATTTTTGCTTTTTTAATTTTGATTTTTGTTAGATGGTCCAATTAAAAAAAAATTGAAATGCTCCTCTTACAAGTTATTTAAGTAGTTTGTGAAATCCAGAAGATGGTCTAAAAGCTAAGATGAAGTTACGTTTAAAATTTGGGAACAAATCAGGTTGTTTTGTAAATAAGAACATCTTCTATATCTTGTTAAATAAAGGTTTAACAAAAAAAAAAAGAATTTATTCCTGCAAATGTTCATCTAAAAAACCTTTCAGCGGATCAGAACCTGTGCTTTTTAAAGCATCAATAAAAATGGCTCCAGAATTTTATCCATTTTGAGTTTTATTTTTTTTATAAAAGCCTCAAATTTTGCTATAAATATATATAAAATGTACTTATTAACCTTTATTTGAGGTTAATGTACAGAAAAGTTTCTGATTCTTAAGAGGAGTTTTGTTATTTTTTATGCAGATTTTTAAAATTATTTTTTGAGGAAGTTGAAGTAAATACTGTACATTTAAAACTTTCTCCAAAGTATTTTTACTATCTTTACTGATCAAGTAAATGTCAGTTTTTGGTGACATTTCCTTTTAATTTTAACATTTTTAAGAAGTAAAAAGTGTTTCTAGTTTCTGCTTTTGTAGACAGGTGAGTACAGGAGCTTCCAAAGTCATGTGACTTGGTTGCTTAGCAACGCAGCAGAGGCAGCTTCTTTTCCCTTCTGGCCTTTTTATTTTAGTTTAAATGTTATGAGTCTATAATAGTTCATTATCTCGGTTTTAAAGAATCCTTTCTCTTTATTTTTTGTTTTATTCCACTGTACTAATTTTGCTGAAGCTTTGCTTTTATTGTAGTGTGAAGGTTCTGTGTTGTTGTGTGCGCAGACGTCCCGGCGAGTGGAATGTACTTCATGTCTTACGAATATCTGAAAAACCTCCTCACGCCGGCGGGCAAAAGGTGAGCGTTTGTGGTGTGTCGGCTGGTCTCTGGGAGCGGACCCCCATGCATGTCCCGTTCTCTGCACAGCCACAACGAGCTCAGCGTTCCCAGTGTCCTGTTTGCCGGAGGGGTGGCCGGGATCTGCAACTGGGCCGTGGCGATTCCTCCCGACGTCCTCAAGTCTCGCTTCCAAACGGGTTAGTGTGACCCGAGCGGTCGGTCGAAGTTCTGCGCCGTCTCTGGTGGTTCTCGTCAGTTTGTGTTCGTTTCAGCTCCGGAAGGAAAATATCCCAACGGCTTCCGAGACGTTCTTCGGGAGCTGATCCGGGAGGAGGGCGTGGCGTCTCTGTATAAAGGCTTCAACGCCGTCATGCTCAGAGCGTTCCCTGCAAACGCGGTGAGTGGACTTTCCATCATCCACATCCGTAGAGCTTCATGCATGAAATAACGACTACAATTGAAAATAAATTATTTTCTTGCCTGGATAAATAAAGGTTAAATAGATATAAAATAAAAAGATCCACTCCAATCATCCTTTTATTCATTTTCAAAGCTTTCCCAATGTTTTTATTTAATTATGATCATACTTTTTTTTTTTTTTTTACCTATTGGCTCTGTCTGAATTCCTTCCCTACTCACTACATAGTGCATTCGCCATTTTCTAGTGTGTCTGAATCTACATTTTCAAAATGAAGTGCACTTGAAATTTCCCAGAAGTCTTTTCAAAATACTGGTGTGCATCGATGCTCTTTAAATTAGTGAATACAGACCATAATCCATTGTGGTTAAACAATTTTTGTGAAAAAAAAACCTTAGTTAAATGTAATTTTTTAGTAAACTGTCCACATTTTCACCATCAGAACACAGTGGATTCATAAACGGATGTCGTGAAATGTTCGTATTTATTCGATTTTCACTTTGTGGAATCAGTGACGTCATATCCGGCGTTTAGAAAAACAAAAGTAAAGTTTTAAGGTTGATGTCTGAATTCCCTTTAAAATCCAGGGTACTAGATAGTCCCATACTATATAGTTTGTAGTGGTTAGGAATTCTGACATAGTTTCTGTTTACACGCTTTCCTGCTAGCTCACAGTCCCTCACAACTCCAGGTTAACATTAGCAGTGCAACAAAAATGGCGAGCAAATATTGAAGCTATCCAGCGGTACATTTTCAATCCAGATTTCTATGGAGTGATTTTCTTTGTGCCGCCATATTGCAAGAAAAAGTCACAGTTTTGAGATCAAAATTTTCTAAATTGCAAGCAAATTGTAAAGAAAAAAATCTTCAGAATTTGATAATGAAAATATTTAATTTCAAAAACTTTTTTTGCTTTCAAAAAATAGTTTTGCATTTGCAAACTTTTTGCTTTCAAAAAATAATAGCCAGATTAGGAACAACTCATTTAAAAACATGTGTGCTGCAAAAGCAAAAATATTTTCTGACAGCGAAAAAAAGTTGCAAACGCAAAAATACTTTTGAGAGGAAGAAAACGTTTGCAAACATACATTTTTGAAAGTAAAAATAACATTTTTGAAAGCAAATAAAACATATTTTTATTAGCAAATTATGAAGTTTTATTTGCTAACATTTTGTTTGAAATTTTGATCTAAAAACTATGACTGATGCTCAACTCATCTAAAAACATTTGTGCTGCAAAAGAAAAAATATTTTTTGAAAGAAAAGAAAAGTTTGCCAATACAAAAATATTTTTAAAGCAAAAAAAGTTTGCAAACGCAAAAATACTTTTGAAAGGAAAAGAAAGTTTGCAAACACATATATTTTTTTTTATTAAAAATAATATATTTGAAAGCAAATAATAAAAATTTTATTTGCAAATTATGAAGTTTTATTTGCTAACATTTTGTTTTAAATTTAGACAATTTTGATCCCAAAACTATGACTGATGCACAACTCATCTAAAAATATTTGTGCTGCAAAAGAAAAAATATTTTTTGAAAGAAAAGAAAAGATGGCCAAAACAAAAATATTTTTAAAGCAAAAAAAGTTTGCAAAAGCAAAAACATTTTTGAAAGCAAAAAATGTTTCTAAAGCAAAAACAAGTTTTGAAAAAAACTTTTTAAACGTATGCATTTTTTTAAAGCAAAAAACAAGTTTGCAAATGCAAAAATATTTTATAAAAGTAAAAAAGAATTTTGAAAGCAAATAATAAACATTTTTATTTGCAAATTATTAAGTTTTATTGGTAACTTTAGACAGTTTTGATCTCAAAACTATTACTTTTGCTTCCAATACGCTGGTACAAAAATCATTCCATACATTCCAGCTCAGATGAGGAAAACAAAAATCTTCATGGATCCATTTGTTTGCAAATGGATGGATCAGAAAGGAGCAAGCAGGAATCTTGTGGACCACCCTGTGTATTTTTTTCTAACTACTCTGTTTTCTGGTTCACAGTGATTTGAATAAAGAAATACTCAGAAATTTAATTTTAAGCTTCATTTTCTTTATATATTTCCTCCATCATGAGAAAAGAATATGATTAAAAACACAGTTTTCATCAGAGTGGATCTTTAAGTTAAAAACTGAAACCATCCGAAGTTGTGAAATGTATGACAAAGACAAAACAGCTCCAAAAAGTACTGAAACCAGTTTCTTTAGAGTCTTCATTGTATAACCATTTTTGATGTAGAATTCTTTTTTTTTTTTTTTTTGTTCTGTGACTGAACTCCACACTTGTGTTTTTCTTTTGTCTTCAGGCGTGTTTCTTAGGATTTGAGATGGCCATGAAGTTTCTAAACTGGTTAGCTCCGAATCTGTGATGGAAACTCGGAGGCGCTGGAACCGACACACACACACACACACCAAATAAAGAAAAGATTTTAAAGATTTTTTTATGTACCTGATCATTGTTGAATCATGTTGTACAGTAAGTAGGACAAAAGGAGGACTCAGACCTGCTGGGAGTTTGATGCAGCTGTGATTGTCACACACTAACGCATTATTAGAATGTTCTGACTCTTTTGGTTCGGCTTCATAGTTTTGCTTGTTTTGTTTTTTAGATAAAGTGACAGGAACATGTGCCTTACCTTTTGTTGTCTGTGCGCAGCTGTGCGTATCAGGGAAAGGTGTGTTTTGTTGCATTTTTATGTGTGTGTGTTCCATCTCTCAGCGACGCACATCTCTGTTCTGTACTTGTGCTCCACACATGGTGACCACACATCCCAGGCTCTGACCGACATCGACTTAGAGGAGCGACGGAAGTGAGAATGATTGAAGGGTTTTTGAATGTCAGCATGTACAGAGAATTAAAAATATAATCCATCTTTAGAAATGATCTTGTCTCCAAACTTTTCTTGCTGTGTTTTGTTTTTTTGAACAGTTTCTATTAATTCTTTTGATTCAGACGGACTTATGGTTACATTTTCAAAAATATATGATGTTATGACATATATTTCTAGAATTCTAAATAGAAAAGTTGCATTACCTGCAATAATACTAGTGTGAATTCTTTTTTGGTGAAAGTAGTCACTGAAGAAGCTGAGGGATTTATGGGGATTTGATGATGAAAAAGCATTTTGCAAAATGTTAAATTTGCTAAAATACTAGAAATTTCATTAAAGAACCATGAAAGAGAGCTGAAGTTGATCACAAAAACATGCCAATTTTGGACAAATATTTAGAATGTTGCTTAAATAGGAGCTAAACTCCACATTATCCTGAAAAACCTTAGATGCCAAATTAGCCTTAAAAGCTAGCATCTTGCTTAAATACAAGCTAAACTCCAAAATAGCCTGAAATTCAGCAATAAACTACATTAGTAAAACGTTAGCTTGTTGCTAAAATTGAAGCAAAACTCTAAATTGGCCTTTTAAAAAAAAACCCAATGGAAAACAATTTATTCAAAAAAGTTAGCATGTTGCTAAAACAGAAGCTTAACTCCAAATTAGCATAAAAAACTTAAGTAGATGCCAAATTAATCACAAAAAGGAAAGCTAGTACAATGCCTAAATACTAGCTAAACTTCTGAAACTCCCCAGTAAACTAGTCAAATATGTTAGCCTGTTGCTAAACTTTCGCCTATCAAAACTGCAGGAGATAGTAAACTAGCCAAAAACGTTAGCATATTGCTAAAACAGAAGCTTAACTCCAAATTAGTATAAAAAACTTAAGTAGATATGCCAAATTTACCAAAAAAAGAAAAGCTATCACAATGCTTAAATACTAGCTAAAGTCCAAAATAGCATAAAAATCCTCGCCTAGCAAATTAGCCAAAAACGTTAGCATATGGCGAAAATATTAGATAAACTTAACTTTTTTTTTTTAAATTACTATAAATATTAAAACAGTCCATGAATATATTCCAAGCTTTTTTTCTATTCTACTTAAAATTTTAAAATTTGAAGACTTTCTCATTTCCTATGGTGCACACTTTGCTCAGTATTTAAAAGACTATAAAGTTTTACTAAAAATACAAGCAGTAATGTCCTGAACAAGCAGGAGAATCACTATAGTGTGAATGCTTTAAACTTTAAAGCATTCACAAACTTGAAAAAAATGTAAAATAGGCTTGCTAAAAGTTGCCAACATTTGACCTAAAATGGTTGCAACTCAAATATTTTTTACATATACTAAAAAACAAAGATGAGTTAATTTGTTGTATTTACTTTTTCTTTGTAAATCTGAAGTGAAGCATCGGCTGACATTTTGGACAACATGTCTCTATGCAAACCAGGAAGGCCTGATACTGAATCCATCAGTTAGAGTTTAATCGGGGATGAAGTGAAAAGTCCAGGTCGATACTTTCCGACAGGCTGTTCTAAATAAAAAGATCAATACTTTGCTGGGGGGGTGCTGCTGCTGTGATATTGGTTCAGACGGGAACCATGTGTATTCATTTTTGGATCATCTGATGTCGTCAAAGCATCAACAGTTTTCCAAAGTCGCGCTTTGAGGCCTGAAGCTGAACGATGAGTAAGTTTGAGATCCCGGCGGGGCTGAAGGAGCTGCTGCAGGGCTACACGGTGGAGGTTCTTCGCCGCAGGCCCACAAACCTGGCTGAGTTTGCTGTGCAGCACTTCACACAAGTTCTGGAGAGCCAAAGAAATGAGCAGGCAGCTGAGAGCCAGAACACTGGACCTGCAGAGGAGGAGGAGGAAGAGGAGGAGGATGCCTTTGAAACAGCCTCAAACCCCAGCGTCAGTGACGACGATGAAGAAGAGGAGAGAATCATCGTTAGTGAGTATTCCCGCAAATCCCTGAGCACGTTTGACCTTCATCCACTGTTTGAGGAGTTTGAGTGCTTCCTGTGACTCTGCAGAGGCCTCCGCCGACAGATGCAGCCGCAGGGTTGCAGGTCAGTAGCAACAGCGTGATGGTTCGCCGCTTCATTTTGGGGAAAGTACGACTTGTTTGCACGTGTTTTTGGTTCGCTGCAGTTTGTGCAGAAGCCTACGACCCCGATGAAGATGAAGACAACGACGCGGAGCCTCAGGTCGTGCATCCCAAAACAGACGAGCAGCGCAAGCGGCTGCAGGACGCATGCAAAGACATCCTGATATTTAAAACTCTGGCAAAGGTACAAGAAAGAAAACAGTCTTCCTTATTAAGGAGTTTTTGAAATTCAATCAAACATGTACAAGACAGAATTGATTCTTTACAAATACTGTAAAGTTTTCTGTATTTCTGTAGAGATTTGCAACAAAGCTTCAGAATTTTCATGCAAACTTGAGACAAACATTAATATTATTTTCTATTGACTGACACTAATGTCAGTTTAGACCAGAGGGGACAAACTCAATTTCAGTTTACAAATTCATCATTGAGAAATGCACAATACTTTGAATTAAGGCTCTAAAAAAACTTCCGACCTACATGAGGATGTGAAGGCTTCATCCAGTTTAAGAGGTTTTTAAGAAAAATGGACATTAGTCTCTTAGTTTTTAAATTTCTCCAAGATTTAATTTGTTTTTATTAATAATTTATTTATTTTAAAAACAATACATAGAATCAAAAATAATAATAATTAAAAAAATGAAAGTATGATTCCATAAAAATATTTATAAATTAGTAAAACAATTTTAAAAATTAAGGATTTCAAAATTGGAGTAATAGTGCTCCTCCTTTCTGGTTTCAACCCTTTATGTCTGGAGATTCATTGAATTGTTATTTTATTAACTGTAACTTTAACTGTTAAAGATTTTGTGTTTGTTTACTTTTTAAAAACTGTTCTTCCTGGGGTCTGCATTAAAAGAATATACGCATTAATACACAAAATATACAAAATACATTAATCATTAAAACCTCATAAAATATATACATAATAAAAACCAGTACATTCATTTTATTAAATTCAGCGTCACTGGCTACACTTCAGGTGTATATATAAAGAATATATGTGATAATATAAATTTCAACAAAATTGGAGATTAGCTATTTTTTTAGCAACATACTAACATTTTTGGCCAATGTATTACCTACTGGAGTTTTTAGGCTAATTTAGAATTTTACCTTCTATTTTAACAACATGCTAACGTTTTTGGCTAATTTGTTATCTACTGGGGTTTTTAGGCTAATTTACAGTTTTAGCTTCTATTTTGGCAACATGCTAACGTTTTAGACTAAGTTAGTTTTCTGAGGAATTTTAGGCTATTTTGGAGTTCAGCTAGTAACTAAGGTGCAGCTGAGTAACTAAGGACAAGCTACTTTTTTTTTTTAATCCGCTTCCTCCGGATTTTGCCGCTTTGTTGTAGAACGGTGAGCTTATAGCAGCAAATGCAACATTAGCTAAAGTTATCTACTGTGGGTTTTAGCTTTTATTTCAGCAACATGCTAACATGCTAACATTTTTGGATGATTTAATTTATAGAGAAATGTTATGCTAATTTGAAGTTCAGCTAGTAATTTAACAAGCTAGCTTTTTTGCTACTAAAGTTCAAAACGTTAAGAAATTCCCTTTTTGAGAGTTTCTTTTTATATATTTTTTTGCTTTTGTTCGTGCCAAAAATAGACATTATTCACATTTATTAAAAAACAAAAATAAGGTTATGAACGCAAATCCAAATTTCTTAAAGGCTAATGTAAGTCAATGCGGCTCCTTCTAGGTTTTGATCAGAAGAAAATGTGCCCAAATGGCTCTTTTACTGTTAAAGGTTGCCGACCTCTGGTATAAAGTGTGAATTAATATTTCATCTCTTGCTCTGGAGAGAAATAGTCTCACTCTGGCAACATTTTGAAGACTATAAAATGTCATTTTTGTAACTTGCTTTGTGTTCTTCATAGGTTGTTGACTAAAACTGGTGTGTGTCTCTGTTATATTTCCAAGCTGGAACAGTAGCTTGATTAGATCCAAAAATGATGGACGGATGTGAGGTTTTTGCAGCCGTATGAGGTCAAAATGTTTGCACCCTTAAATTTGATTCCAGGAGCAGTTCTCCGAAGTGTTGGACGCCATGTTTGAGGTGCTGGTCAAACCGGAGGAGCACATCATCGACCAGGGAGACGATGGAGATAACTTCTACGTCATTGAGAAGTAAGCCCGCTGCTTCCATCAGAATCCCGTCTCGTGGTTGGGCTCCATCATTCCGGTTCTCCTCTGCTCCTCTTCCAGGGGCGTGTTCGACATTTATGTGCAGAAGGACGGAGGGAACTTGTGTGTTGGGAAATACAACAACAAGGGGAGTTTTGGCGAGCTGGCTCTCATGTACAACACGCCGCGCGCTGCGACCATCGTGGCGAAGCAGGACGGCGCCCTGTGGGCCCTGGTGAGTCATGGATGAAGATCTGATCCTTTACCTAATGAATATAAACAAGCCAGACAAACCTCTGCTCTGAGTCCTTTATTTTTCCTTCCTTTTTTGACTTTAAAGGGTAACCAAACCCTAAATTACATTTTTTTGGCTGTTGATGTCTATAAATGGGGCTTTAAAAGTGCTGTTGGTCATAGCCAAATTTTTTGACAAATTGAAATGAAACTGTTTAATTCTACAAAATATAGTCAAAAACCGTCCGTGTGCTGCCCCCCACTGGTTGAATTGAGGTAATACAGTTGAATGTTGTGATTGGTCAAACCATGTAAGTTTCAGAAGTCTGACGTCATGATCTGCAGTCATGATAATGATAACAGTCCTCCCCCCAACCCCCATCCCTCTAACTGGATTTTCAGAATTCGGCAGTCCAACTTCCTGGTTTGGTGACCCTTTAAAGCTGTCCCTGAGGGTTTGTTTTGCAGCTTTTTCGAGGGGCTTCTAGTCACACGCAAGATGGCGTCAGATCATTCTATAGCTGGACGTGGAAATTTCCTCAACTTTAGAGAACCCCTTCAAAATAAAATGTTAAAACTTTTTCAGAACAATCAGCTTACGCCTTTGAATGAGAATGAGTATTTTAGTTTAGGCAGGCGGAAAAAGGGCAGATGAAAAAGAGAAAAACGGGGAAAAAGGTCGAAAGGTTAAAATGAGATTTTTGTTTCGGCCAGCTCTGGCAGGGACTTCCAGCTATTCATTTCTGGGCGCCATATTTTTTCTCTGTAGCCAGATACCAGATAGCCTTTTTTGTCCTCAAAGTTTTAAAGAAGCAGTGACCGCACCCCCCCACCAGACAAAATGATTATGTCAAATTTTTTAGTTATTTTGTTTATGGTTTTAATTATTACTTAAAAAAACATTTTACACGAAACAAGTTATCAAATTGTAAAAAATATTTAAATTTAAATATTTAAATTAATATATTTAAATATTTTATGTTTATATTTAATATATTTTAATATTTTATTTTATGTTCACTTTAATCCAGGAATGTCATATTTAATTTAATATTTAAATTTGGCGCCCCCTTCAGCAGATTGCAACCTAGGCGGCCGCCTAGCTCGGCTCTTTTTACCAAACTCAAATGAACTGACAATCTCAATCATCAGGACCGAGCCACCTTCCACCGACTGATTGTGAAGAACAACGCGAAGAAGAGGAGGATGTACGAGGCCTTCATCGAGTGCGTCCCCCTCCTGAAGTCTCTTGAGGTTGGAAACTCAAAACACCTCCAGATGCAAATGGCTGACGTTTGAGGCGTTCTCTTGACCTTCTGTCCTTCAGCTGTCAGAGAGGATGAAGATCGTTGATGTGTTGGGAGTACGGACGTTCGGCGACGGGGAGCGCATCATCACTCAGGTTTGAGACTTTTTCCTTCCTCGTTACGACTCACAAACATGTTTGGACCAGAGTGTTTCTGCTGCTCGCAGGGAGACAAAGCCGACTGTTTCTTCATCGTGGAATCAGGAGAGGTGAAGATCATGATCAAATCAAAAGTAAATCCGTGTTCACTTCGTAGATTCAAAGGTCACATTTGAATTATTTCGTGGATGGAGATGTTCAGCGGGTCGTCTGTTGTGGTGCAGAAGGCCGGGCAGCTGGACGGCGTGGAGGTCGAGGTGGCTCGCTGCTCCAGAGGGCAATACTTTGGAGAGCTGGCCCTGGTGACCAACAAACCCCGCGCCGCGTCGGTCTACGCCGTCGGAGACACCAAATGTTTGGGTGCGTAGCGGAGATTTGACGCTCACGTGTCAAGAACAAACCGAAACTGTCTCTGAAAGTAAGATTTGGTAACAACTGCAATCGATCGTTTGCAGAAATGATTATTAGTCTGTGACAAAAATGTCGAGGATTCTTGACAGAATCTCCATTTTGTTCACTTTAATCCAGGAATGTCAAACTCATTTTGAGCTGGACCAATAACATTATGGTAAAATAACCTTTGGTTATCTTGTTATCTGTAGATTTGTTTTTTCTCAGTTGGAAAAAATGCCTCAAACAACCAGATGGTCTAATCCCTTTTTATTATTAGAGCTATTATTATCTTTTTTGACAACATTTTAGTTATTGTGGTGTCTCACCAGTTTAGTTTTTATAGCAACTAACTGTATCTTACCCAGACACCTCCTTGCAAAAAAAAAAGTGCTGTTTATTTCTTGATCTGGGTATTTATTTTCCTTTGCTCCCCCTAGTGGCGGAATTGCTCATTGCGGTCATTTCTTTAAATAACCACGACTCGCCACAGGAATGGGATAGAAACTTGCTGTGAGACCACAAACTTTTATTGAGGCGTCTGATTGGTCAGTTTGTAACTTTAACCAGAAATAAAAGTTTTATCAATGATGATTATTCTGACAAACAAAATGTAACCGTTTGTTTCTCTATAGCAGTCTTTGGGATTTTGACTTCTTGGAACCAGTAGGTACTTCCTGTTTAGGGGGGAGTCCACTCAGTCCAGTTCTCATTTACAGTCAATGGTTCTAAAAAGCAGCTTCAGACATAATATCATCTCCACACATTAGACTGTTGGTTTCTTGTCTTTCTGTTGTTGCAGTGTGACTTTTCAGTGGTCAGTTCACTAAGTTTTCTCCAGCTGGCTTCATGTTTTCTGGCAAAAACAATGCTTTAGTTTTGTTTTTTTTGTACCCTGAGACTACACAAATCTGCAAGTTTTACATTTAGTCAATATCAGGGCTTCAAACTGTCTCACATTGGAGGAAGTGCATCCCGAGTTGAACTATTAGCAATTTAGAGGCAAAAACTAATGCTAACACCTTTTAGCAGAATGCAAATTTATACTTTCCCATTTATTTACTTCTTTTTTTTAAATCACATTTAAGTTTTTTTTTGTGTGTTTGAGGCAAATACTGACAACCAAAAACTTTTCATACCACTGGCTACAGAAGTCCCTCATGAATACACATTAATGTTCAAACTACAACCAGTCACTTTACTGTTTTCCTGCCCTGTAGGAGCCATCATCCGGTTGCCATGGCGACACAAAACTTACTCATTTTAAAGTTGAAGCCAAAGATAAAAAAAAAAAAAGCTTTTTACTGTTGACTTGAAGCCACAGACAAAAAATGTGGAGTCTTCTAAACAAACTCATGATTTGAAATGAAGCAAAACATTCAAGTCTTTGTGATTTTCACCTCTCAGTTCTAAAACACAGCAGCAGGTCTGTCATTTTAGAGGGTTTTTTCATTCACTTTTAAGCTTCTAAAAAAATATCTGCGATCATTTCTCGTTTTCTTACAGTAATCGACATCCAGGCTTTTGAGCGTCTGTTGGGACCGTGCATGGACATCATGAAGAGGAACATCTCTCAGTACAAAGACCAGCTGACGGCGCTGTTCGGCCACGCCGAATAGAAACGCCATCTCGTTATTGAAAATGTAAAAACATGATCCGAGGCTGTTCAACTCTGCACAATAAATCCATTTAAAATCGTTAGAAAATGTAACTGAATATTTATGAGTGTGTGGAAAATGCAGAAGATTAATAATTAGTGCAAGAAAAATTATTGAAAAGAATTTCTGACAGTTTTAAAATAAATTCATACAGAGAAATTTAGATCTCAACAGAATAAAACAAAAGTAACTAGTTTCTTCCAATAAAAGCCACTTTAGCATGCACAGACACAAATCAAATTTTGCAATAGAATAAAAAAGTATTAAATTTGTTGCTAAAAATAGTTTTGCAGAAAATGATTTTTTTTTGCCATGTTCAAGTTTTTTGCAGTTTCTTTATTTGAGTTACAAAATATGAAGTGCCATCAGCAGACTCCTTCTTGAGTTACAAGTATTTACACCCAAAAATTAAAGGATCCATCTAAATTCCCACTCTGCATTCTTATATCCCCCAGTTAAAGTCTCTGTTAAGTTGTACAAGTTCCATTGATGTTTAAATATTTAAAATATTTACAAAGTCCCGTATTCAAAATCTCCCAAACGGTGCTGAAGGCGGATGACGACGACGGCGGCAGCGGCAGTAGTGCGAGGAAGGGCGGTGGAGTTGAAGTGGTGCTCGACGGGGGACTCATGATTTACACGTCGATTCTTCCTCCCAGAAAGAAAGCCGAGGTGAGCAAGTCTGTACAGAACCATTTAAAAATCACAAAGTGAAATGTCTGGAGCCGTCGCAAAACAACAGCTCCTCCAAATTAACACGACGATCACAAAAAAAAAAAAAAAAAAAAAGATGGGCCACAATGTTTCGCTCAGACATCTTGATTTTGTCTTGGGAGCATTTCCATACACAAAAATAAAACGTCAATAAATAAAAAAAATACAGCAGAAAATGGTCAAGTAAGACTCATTCTGGTTTGTTCCATCCCTGAGTTTTTTTTTTTTTTTTTTTGAGAAGGACAAATATACCAGACAGGAGTAACAAAAAAAAAAAACTTCATTAGAGGGGGGAAAAAATGGTTTCTTCTGGATTCCTGAAGATTCTTGGCAAAACATCCATAATGGGACTGGTCCCAGCGGTGAGGGTTACACGGAGGTGATGACGATCATGAGGTGAGGAGAAATGCTGGAGATCCGGTTCAGGAGGTCGGGGGCCAGCTGGGACAGGTGGCTCTCGGAAAACTCGCAGGGTGGGAAGATTTGAAGCACGTAGGCGGGCTGCGAAACACAAACATCTGCATCAGATCCACATTTCACTCTCCGGATTAACCCATTCATACTGGAACTTCAGATCCAGGGTTTAAGTAAAGGATAAAACTCAACGAAGAAATGAAAGAGCGACGTGAAGGCCTGAAGCGTCGCTTCATTTCTCCATAATGTACTCTTTGAAGGGTTTTATCCGACCTGGTGATTTACAGAAGAAATATTCAATCCACATTTAATACTTTAGTCTTGTTATTTTTTCAGTTTAGATCGCTTTTTCCACATAAAGTGTACTATTGGGTGGCTTGTTGTCACAGTAACACGCAACAAGCCGACACACAGACCTTAGCTGTAGCGGTGAAGTGTATCAGATTTGACAGGAAGACTCGGACAAAAGAACTTCCTTTTTGGGTGTGGTTTATCACTTTTTAAACCTCACCTAGCAGCCAATCAGAATCCAGTATTCCCATGACCATGGTATAAATTCTATTAACTGTAGTTACTCTTCAACTGTTAATGCAATTAACATTAATTTAACAGATTTACAGTAACAAAACTAACGTAAACTATGGCGTTACATTTTTGCCAAAAGTCTCCGGTGAGCATTTATCAAACTCCACGCGCGCCATGAACGCATCACGATCACAGCACAGTCTCCATGCCCGCTCCTCTCCTCCTGCACGCTCGTGGGAGTATTCTTACGCTCCCAAAACTGGTTCCGCCCCGCATGGAGGACAGTGCGCTCGTGGAACTTCTCCTGCGCGTCTGTGTAAAACTCAACATTGAAGGAAAAAAAACCAACCATAAAACAGTGAATATCTTGTATTTTATTTGCATATCTATTTTCTTTTTAAATTAAAACTAAAAATGAAAAGACAGGGGAAAATGACTGCGCTACTTATCTATCGATTTCTAAACTACTGTAGTAAAACAAATACTTTTTGATATTTCCATTTTTTAAAATATCAAAAATGAATCAAACGTATAATGAACGTTTAAATTCATTTTCTGAAAAAAGCGTTCAATCACAGGGAAAACAAAAAAAAAGAGGAACTCTTAGAAAATGAATTTAAACGTTCATAATAGGTGGAGCAAAAGTAGTTCGTTGTCAAAAATCTTATAATATTCAATTAAAATTTATTAGTTTATTTGTCACACTTTAATGAGAACACAAGAATTCATCCGTTTCTCTAAAATAATCCAGAAAATAATAACTAAACTCTCATTTAAAGTTCTTGCGTTAGCATACACCAAAGAACTTTCTGGTGAGGAATCTGCACCACATTTGGGGGGTGTCCTAAACTTATCCGAGTATGGGTGATATCGGGGAGAAGCTGAAACCGTTTTCCGAAGTGAGCGACGAATAAGAAAACTGGTTTTGACCATGGATTATTGAAGAAAGACAGAATGGTTCGCCTCTCCAGGAAAAGGGAAGAGGATTTTTTTACACAGAGATTTATGATGCGTCAAATAGAGCAGAAACGTTCCCAGCCAGTGCTAATCCGAACAATGTTCTCATCATTTCAATAAATCTGGAAATGTTCATCTAGTGTTGATTTCGGCATTTCTTGACCAAATTTCACCACAAAATGAATCCATTCGTCATAATTCTGCGTATGATGGAAGAAATGCCGGTCTCTAATAAACACCAGGCCGGCTGAGAAGTTTTTGGAATAAACTCTGAATGGAATAAACATTGTAAGACCATTTTTGGGTTCTAGGCACCAAACGAAAAGCCATAGAAATTTAAACTAGATCAAGCAAACTTTGACCAATCAGGAACTTCAAAGAAATTCATAATTTCTGGACCAAAATTTAGAAGACTTCAACTTTTTGGGCCAAGGATCTTCCAACTGTAGGTGGTGGACACGCGCTGGTAAACAGTAGAAAAAGAAGAAGAAGCCCCTCCCTGCTTGACCAGTGTGAACTCCGTGGGCTAAACGCTCGTTCAAGAACCCGCGTTTGGCAAGTTTTTGAACTTTCTGTATTTTATTTTGTATACTGTATTTTAACCTGTGCTTTATAATTGTATGTGTAGTGTTTATCTCTTAAACTATGTTTTATTTCTTTTAAACTTAACCTGCCAAGAGACTCCAGATGGAAATTAGCCTGAGGCTAGAATCTGGCATATTTACATTTGTTTTAATGTTAATTAATATGCATTGTCCCTTTCTCAATAAAGTTATATACAAAACGTGCGTCACATGGCCAGTGTGAGCGAAGCTAAAGTTATAAAAACTAATTCCAGTCTTTTAAACTGCATTTTGTCTGTCCTTTCACATTGATTTTAGACTCATTCTGATCCCAAAGTTTTTCATTTTTGTCTTAAAGACACTCTAATGACCAAGTTTTTCAGCTCTGAAAATCTGTTAACACAGAAAGAGTTTAATCTCGACACAGAACAAAGCTCAGAAAAACCCTTACAGTCTGGCCTCACCTGATTGGAACCTGGGTTGGGGATGTTGATGATGCCTGCTGCCAACTTTTTCTGCAAATAATTAATGAAGGCGTCTTTAAGAGCTTGAGTTTGTTTGAGGACGTCGTCTTGATCGCGTCCACACGGCAAAGCGAGAAGAAGACAGTAATCGCTGTCGCCCTGCAGGAGGGGGGAGACAGACGGCAGCTGGTGAGGTTTGACCAAACGCTTCCTCCCGCGGAGAGAGAGAGAGACGAGGCGTACCGTCATTCTCCTGGCTACGCTCTCCAGCTGAGAGGCCTCCAGTCTCATCCTCTGGACGATCCGCAGCAGAGCTCCGCCTTCCTGCATGGGCAGCGATCGGTGACCCAGAGCCTTGTTGCCACAAACAAAGTGCAGCTGGACGGCGGCGGTGTCGTTTTTCAGAGCGAGCAGGCCTTGCCACACGATGGGATACTTCTGTTTGAACCACACACACGCAGAAAGAGGCGGGTCAGGGAAAAAGACAACAACATGTCCGATTGGCTCCATGACTTCAGCGGCGAGTGTCGTTACCGTGAGCAGCTGCACCATGTTGACGGGCTGGGCTGCCTTGTCATCCGGTTTGGTTTGCAGCTCGGAACCCTTTAAATGTAAGACAAAAGGGCGGAGTTAGTAAACACACACAAACCACAGGAACACACACGACTTCAAGCTGGCAGGTTTAACATAAACTGACATCATTTTCATATAAAACCTCAGAGATGGAAGATTTCGACTTATGCAGCCAAATCGTACAAAACTGATCAGCATATTTTTACATCATTTATAAAAGATTCTATCCTCTGTCTTAAAACAATTTAGCAAATACATGTCAGAATTTTATCTTCTAGGGCACATGTGTCAAAGTTGAGGCTTGGGGGCCTCCACTACCCTCTGGGTAATTCTATCCGGCCCTCCAGGTCTTTTTTTATTTTTATTTGTTTTTTAAGGCTAATTTGGCCTTTAGCCAATATATGGGTCAGTGTTTTCAGCTATCAGCTTCAGCGTTTTCAACTTCAGCCATTTCAGCTATCAGCTTCAGCCTTTTCAGCTTCCAACTTTTTCAGCTATCAACTTCAGCGTTTTCAGCTTCAACTTTTTCAGCTATCAACTTCAGCGTTTTCAGCTTCAACTTTTTCAGCTATCAGCTTCAGCGTTTTCAACTTCAGCCATTTCAGCTATCAGCTTCAGCCTTTTCAGCTTCCAACTTTTTCAGCTATCAACTTCAGCGTTTTCAGCTTCAACTTTTTCAGCTATCAACTTCAGCGTTTTCAGCTTCAACTTTTTCAGCTATCAACTTCAGCGTTTTCAGCTTCAACTTTTTCAGCTTTCAATTTCAGCATCTTCAACAGCCAAATTCAGCTTACAGCATTCACTCCAGCATCTACTTCACAATTATGTTAAAAAGTTACATTTTAAACATTTAGTTTCAGAGTGTTCCATAAATGTTTATTCTGTTCGGCCCACAACCTAATGCGTGTTTTGGATTTTGGCCCTGGTGGGATTGAGTTTAACACCCCTCCTCTAAGGGGCAAAACAGACCTACATGACAATCCTGCAACTGCATTAAAATTTATAAAACGGTAATATTTAGGCAAAATTTACTCCAAATTAAGAAAACAATCAAACTTTAAAGACCTACTCCTATGAAAATTGTGTCTTGGTGTTTTGCTTCATTGTTTTGGAAAATGAAGCTTAAAATTGTATTTCTGAGCATTTCTTTACTCATATTGTGAATCAAGAGCAGATGAAAAAAACGCAGTTTAAAAAATTATTTAGGTCAACTGTCCCGCCCACGACTCATTTTATCAACCCAGCCCGAGTGAACTTCCAATGAACTACCAACGCTCTGCAGAAACTGTGTCCTAGAAAACAACAAGTTTTTGATTTTGGCTAAATACGGTATAATCATAATTAAAATAGATTGCAGGGAAATGCTTTTAGAACAGATCAAAAGGTGATCAGAGCTGGTCTTTAAAAAATGAAAAAAAAAATCTATCAAGTCCATTTATTCAAGTTTGGCAGTACTGTGATTACTCTTTATGAACGGGTAAGAGTAATTCAATCTAGTACTTTAATGACACAATAAATTAACTGTATCTCTATGCACCAGAAGATAGTCAGGAGAGAAACTCACCACAGCTGCTGAAACATTCAGAGGCGGTTGATTGATGCTTCTTGGGTTTGGGTACATTGCTGAATATTCTGGGTAGGGCCCGCCGGGTCCTGGGGGCATTAAAGGAACTCGCTGAGGAGACGTAATTGCTGGCCCAGATTGTCTCATCATTCCATCCTTAGGAAGAGGAGAATGTGGACTCTTGGTTTCCAGCGGCTTCATGTCCTTTTCAGACACGCCTTTGGCCACAACATGAGCTCGAGGCGATGAAGGCGGTGGCAGAATTTCTTTCATGTGTACGGAGTGAGGGTCTGTGGACGATCGCTCCCCTTGCGGGATGAGCACTCGCATATCTCTTTGTGCCATGTATGTTTCCAGCTGAACAGAACTCCTCAAAGATCCGCGGGGATCTGGCTGCAGAGTAGCAGACGGTCGTCCTGTTTGGTGGAAGTGTCTGGATTCTTCTTGTTCCCCTTCGTGGGTTCTCAGCGAGCCGTGGTTGACCTTGAGAACTTTGTCTCTGCCAACTGCTTGGGGTGATGAAGGTCTTTGCTGCATAGCCCCCGACCAAGGAGAGCCAAGAGCATCACTATGCATCCCGTAACTCATTACAGACAAAGGTGGAGTGTTGACTCGAACATCTCCTTGAACGAGGTGTCCAACTGGGATTGACTGCGTCACACAGTGAGGGGACATCCTTCCCAGGCCTCCGGGCACACTGTGAGGAGGCATGATAACCGACTGCTCCGGGTGGTGGACTGCAGGAATGTACTGCTGCACCCCAGAAAGGCCACTCGATAACATGACGGGAATGCCCTTAGGAGAAGAGGAGCCTATGGGCGAGGGCACTTTGGTAAACGGAGAGTGAGGATGGCCCGACTTCCGCGGAGATCTAGGCTCCTGTTTGATTCCATGATGCGACGGAGCCCTGTCCCCGGTTGACGAAACAAAACCCACATGGTTCCCAGGCGGAGAAGGCAAATGAGGGCTAATTGCGGGACTCACGGCAGACGTCCACGGTGGTTTTGTTCCGTCCGTGCAATGTGGATCGGTATTGTCCATTTTCTTTGGATGCTTTAGCTGCAGGTACTCAGGGTGGTAACCCATTACTTGCTGGTTTCCCTGCATGAGACGTTTGACCACTCCTTGAGATGCAGACTGGTAAGCAGGATCCATCTTATCCAAAATGCCTTCCTGTTTAACTGACATGAGAGCTGGCTGTGGTTTTCCATGATGCCCATGGTCCGACTGTAAGGAAAGCCCTTTCGGGAGTCCTGCCTGAGAATGGCCATACATTTCCTGTTTCATCGGGGGCATGGACACCAACTGCTGCGATTCCATGTCTCCTGCTGTTGCTTGAGGGATCTGGCTGATCTTCGCACTAATCCTCTGCGGGCCCTCTGTTTTCTGTCCTGAATGGCTCAGTACTACCACTCCTTCCGATGTGTTCACCCTAAGACCAGAGCAAGACCCGGCTGCAAGAGTGGGGTTCTCCACTATGAAACGGGAAGCACTTCCACCTTCATCACCAACAGACGGTCCGTGGTACGATCCAATGTCGTCTTTACCTGGCCGATAAGCTGGCTTTGATAGAGCCATGTCTGCACAGGGGTTTGCAATTTTCATGCTGATTTTTTCATCAGGTTCAGTGCAAACGCGACTTATGACAGAAGTCGCAGTAGCAATAACAGAGATCCCGGACTTTGTCTCCGGGGATGTAAAAGGGGGTGTAGAACGGACAATGGGTGAGGCCGAATGAGGTGGGACTTTGCTCTCAGGGAGAACGGACTTGTTTTGCACAACGCTAGCATGTGGCACACTGCTCCCAGAAGGGCTCTGATCTCGAAGGTTTGACAGATTACCAGGAAGAACACTACTGACCGAACTGGTGTTACGTTTCATAAGAATTTGCCTCAGGTCACTTGTGCCAGGATTGACGTCCATACTGGACTCTGAAGGCAAAGATTGGCTCTCCTTGGCTGGTATCAGCACACTGGGAGAGGATGAAATATTTGCATCTTTAGGCTGGTGGGGCCAATCCGGAGGAGAAACAGGAACTCTGATTTGATGAGGTCGGATATTAGACCTATTTGCTCGTGGGGACAAAGTGGGGGAATTGCAGTCAGCTGGTAACTGTTGAGGCTTTAGGTATGCCGGACTTTTAGACTTATGGAGGAAAGATTTGAGGTGCTGGGTCTGTTCTTCGGGTGTCTGTGTTGGCCCTGGGTTCACTTCTACCTTTCGAGCCACGGGCTCAGGCTCTGGTTTCCAGGCTGTAGGCGTAATAACTGTAGCAGCAGTTGCTGGAGGGGATTCAGACACAGGCTTCACATCCAAATCTTTTATCTCAACTGAAGGGGTTGTAAGTTCCTCACTTATTGGCAGCTCTTCTTTTATATCTTTTCTCCCTTGCTTTGGAACTTTAGAGCGTTTGTTGGATTTCGGTCTTCCTTTTGCCCCCTTTTTGGGTGTATTCAGAAGGACCGGCTCCTCTTCAGGTTCTTCTTCCTTGGCAGGATTAACAAATTCCTGCATCTCTGGTTCTGAGGCCACGTCAGCATTTAGTGGCGCTGCTTGAGGAACAGATACGTTAACATCTTCAGCGGTTATGGAGTCAATGGCAGCCATGAGTTCAGTCTCACTGGCAGGATTGGAGGGTTTTTCTTCCTCTACATCACTTTTAACATCTGCGGGCGGGGCAGGTGGTGCCAGTGGCTCTGTCGGAAAAGTTGGGTCTGTAAGTTTGGCAATGTTTTCCACCGCCTGCTCCAATTCCCGTTCTTGGGATATTGAGCTTTTTGACATCTCCAACTCATGCTGATCTTTTTCTTCGTTAGGGCTTTCTTCACTCGGAGCAGTGAACTTTGGGATGTGATCGGTTCCATCACCAGTCATTACTTTTTTTGACGTGTCCTCTTGACTTCCCATCTCTTCCTCCCCCAACTGAAGAAGATCTTTCACCTCTGTGACATTGAGTCTAATCTCAAGGTTCTTGAGGGCAGGAGATTTTGGAGTTCTCGTTTGCTTTTTACCTCTGAAAATTTTCTCTTTTTCTGAGCAAGGCTTCTCCTCAACGATGGGAGAATCTTTCTCCTTTCCATTAGATTTCACCTCACAAGCTTTTTCCTCAAGACCATCTCTGTATTTGCCTAATTCTGTGCCTTCTTTATCTTTCTCCCCTTTCATTTGGTCACTTTTTTGGGATGAATCTTTATCTGAACTTGATGAATTCTCAGCATCCACATGTGTCAAATTGCTTTTTTGACCTTCATTACCAGTCTCGTTATCTCCTTTTCTAGATGGTTCTGATCCCGGGACTGAGGCCATCTGAATAGATGAACCCTTTGTAGAAAACAGGGAAGCTTTCCCTTTGACTCGAACCCGCTCGCCGTTTTCAGATTCATTTGAGTCTGTGTCTTTGCTGTCCGGTTTGGGTTTCTCTACAGTGGTTTTGGTACTCTCTTCACTTTGTCTCCGGTTCTTGGGGGGACGACCCCGTTTTGCTGTGGGAGTTGGAGCAGGCGGCTCCTGTTCAGAACTTTGTTGCACCGAATCTTTATCGACGCCCCTCTTTCGAGCGGCGCGTGGCGACTCGGGTATCTCCTTCCCTGAACGTACTGGTGCCTCATCTTCAACTGGGGTTGCATAAACAGATTTCACGTTTCGTCTTCTGGCTCTACCCAAAGATATGCTCTGCTCCGAGTTATCGGGATCTGACAAATGAATAGGAGACTTGCTTGTTGATTTTGATTCAGCTCTCGGGGACGAGCCACGCTTCAGCTTCTCTTTGTCAATGCGCTCACTCTTTCGTGTGGCTTGTTTCTCAGAAACCAACGAAGACACTGAAGCAACTGGAGCCACTGACTGCTTGCCTGTTTTACTTTTAATCCCTTTGGTTTTTTCCTTCTGTAAGAAGACTGGCTCTTTATTTACGTCACTGTTGATAAGCATTTGGTCTTTACAAAGTCTCTTTTCTCCTTCGGGCTCTAAAGATGTTTTACAAGGGGAATACGTCTCTTTCTTCACTGCATCTAGGTCCTCAACTGCATTCGCTGATGTTGGACTTCTGGCTCTTGGAGCCTCTTCTTTTACTGTCTCGGGAATGACTTCTGGCTTTGAAGGGCCAACAAACTCCTCGTAAGGACTGCGGAGAGATGTTGGCTCTGATACTGGAGGCTCTGCATCCTCAGAGGAAATGTCATTTTTCTCTTCGGGAAGTGAAGGTGGAGGTGCAGGCTCCATCTCAGATTCGGTCTCCATAGGAGCATGAAGCACAGTTTCAACTTGTTCCACTTCTTTAGCCTCTTCTTTTGCTTCTTTGACAAAAGGCACAGGAGGACTCGGATCTGTTACTGGGGGTGGCGATACAGATTTCTCTTCTACTTGTGGAGGGTCCCTGACCACAGGCGGAGCTGCAACACTAGGCACTGGCTTGGCTTCTGGGATCACTTCCACAACAGGACTGATGGGTTTGATTTCTGCCACTGGCACAGGATCTGTTCGCTCAGGAGACTCTACTGCGTTTTGTTCTTTCTCTGGCGATTTTTCTTTTTGGTTCTTTTCATTGGTTTCCGCTGCACCCCCTTTATCCTCAGGTAGATCTTGAGGCTTGTTTTTCTGTTGCTGAAGTTTTGTGAGCTCTAAAAACCGACTATGAAACAGAACAACTGGCCCAGTTTCTAGTTCTCCATCTGTTGCCTGCTGACTAGCTTGTTGATTTTGCATAAGCTCCAGCTCTTCGTGTTTGCGCTCCAGGTGCTGAAGCCGTCTGGAATCCAGCTCAAAGACAGCGCTGTGAAGGAAGCGAGAAGCAAATAGCTCCCTGCGTTCGTGTTCCTCTGGCTTGGGCTCCTCTTTCCTGTCATCAAGTTTGTCTTCAGATCCACTTCTGATCTTTTTCTTTTTCATATACCAAGAAGGGGTGGGTCTCGGTGCTGCTTCCACTTTCTCTGTGTCTTTTGGGTTGCGAAAACTTGCAAAGTGAGAATCATAATCTAAAAATGACCAGTTATCTTCTCGAGATGAAGAGAGGGATTTTGCGCGCTCTAGTAGAGCCTTTGTGTCAGGGGTGATGGTCTGGTCAAGGGCGAATGAGTAGAATTTGTTTTTTTCCAGCTGAGCCAGTTTGGGGTCTGTAAACCTGTCAACTCTTGGCCTTTCAGAAAAAGGCACGGATGTTGAAGGAGCTGGGGAGTGAGGTTTGTTTTCCCGATCCTCTTCAGAGTCTGACCGTACCTCCCCGGGCTCCAAGTCCTGGCAAACCCCATATTCCAAAGGCTTACGGTTGTGAAGGTTTTTACATAATCCTCTCGGGTGACTTAAATTTGGTAACAATTCTTGTTTAACTCTGCCCTCCACCCATCTCTTTTGCTGCTCTTCCTCTATACTGTGCAAGCTCGTTTTGTTTACTTGTGTGCTCTGTGTTCCTCTGACTAACAACTCAAGATCAGGATGAATTTTCTCATCACTTCGCGATACTTCTTTCTGAGAAGCATCCGTGAAGTCTTCCTCTACGTGGTGGGAGAACAGCTGGTGTCCTGGAGACGGGGTGCTGTTCCAGTCTGGGTCTTCACTTTTTTGCCTAAAAGTTCTATAGATGCGCTCTTTCTTAATTCCACACTCTGGCTCTATTTGGTCAGCTTTTTTCAGTTTGTGTGATGGGAAATTATCCGTGACGTCCTCAGGTGGTTTACCAACTTCGTGCACGAGACTACGATGTTCCAAGTCCTCGCTTTCATTCCTCTGAGGACTGACTGGCTTGTTGAGCTTGTCAGACTCGCGCTGCTGCTGCTGCAGCTGATGCAGTCGTCTGTTCTGCTCCATCTGTTTGCGGTAACTCTGAGAGAGGTCAATATCAATATGGTCTTCCTTGCTCTTTACACTTCTGTTGGGTTCTGCATTCTGACCAAGTTTGAATACAGCGTGGGGGTCTTGTTCTCTGGCACCACTTGGATCCAAGCCACTTTCTTGTGAGAACCTTCTGGAGGAACTGCTGCCTGTACTGTGTTTCAGTCCCCGTATGTCCACAGGTCCATCCGATTTCTCTTTTGGCAAACCAAGTTCCTCCAAACTGTTTTTTTGAGTACCGCTTTTGTCCATTTTAGGCCTCGCCTCTCTGCGTTGTGAGTCTTTGTGTTTGTCGGAGTCTGACTCTTTCAAATAAGAAGAACTGGCTCCAAACTCTGAGGACTGGTTGCTCTCCTCTTCCTCATGCTTTCCTCTCTTTTGACGAACTGTTCTTCCAGCTGGATCAACAAAGCGCCTTTTTCTCGGCCCAAGGCGATCTGACTCCACTGGTAAGTCTTTGTCATCACTACCAGTTTCGGGCTTTGGTGGTTTTTTGGGTCGAGATTTCCCATCCAACTCAGAATTTTCTCCTTTGCCCGTGTCAGATCTCTCACTTTTTGCAGAGTCCTGGTTAGCAGTTGTTGTACTTCCAGAGAGTGTGTCCCCCTCCCCCTTGGTTTTCTGTCGGTCATGAGCATCCGGGTCAGATCCTTTCACCCTTCCGGATGCTCCATCCAAAGCCGTTTCAGGTTCAGTTTCAGGCAGTGGGTTGGACGGGGATTGAGCTTTTGCTTTTCTAGACTTATTCTTGTCGGTTTTGTCCTTTTCGGGTTTATCCTTGCGTTTTGTGCGTTTTGCTTTCTCTTGCACCGGTAAACGCTCTGGTTGACCAGTCTTCTCGATTTTTGAGGCATGCTCCAACAGATTCTTTTCCGCCTTGTCAAAATGCGGAGGTGACACTGAGCTCACACTTCCACTCCTCTCAGATGACTGGCTGTAAACCCGCCGCTCTGAGTCTCTGGGAGCGCGGTCGGACGGTGAAGGCGATACAGCGGGAGTGATGGGTCTCCTAGAATGAGACGGGCTCCACCGGCTTCGATCAGCTTCAAAGCGCTCCCGTTCCCGTTCTCTCTCTCTTTGTATGTACGTGTATTTTCGGATGTCCTGCTCGAACGGATCTCTGTAATCTCTGTAGTCTCTCGGATCTTCGTGGTAACGTGGGTCAAAGTGATCGCCCTGATAGTGTTCCAGTTCCGGGAAGCGGTCTCTGCTGCGTGCAGCGTATTCCCTTCGAGCTTCCTCTGGATAAAGCCCAGGTGTCCTTATGTTTTCATAGTAAGCTCTCTCTGCTGTGAATTCATGATAGGGGGGTCTGCGATCTTCCCTGTGAAGAACATAGAGAGAAACACGACATTTAGATCATCTCAGAGATTTATTTTAGTGCATAAACTGAGAAAGAGATATATCCAGAAATTCAAAAAATGTAATTTACCGTCGTTCAGGGGGAAGTTCATAAAAGTCTCTAATGTCTTGACCAGAAGCTTGCATAGCGCGATAAAATGCCATCTGACTTTCCTGGCTCGCAAAATCAACCTGTGACAGAAAAAAAAAGATTACATTCACACAAAAAAAAAAAAAAAAAAAAAAAACCCAAACTGGAATTAACTTAATTTTTTTTTTTTAGGTAAATAAAAAAAAAATTACATGTCCATTTTTTTTTTTTTTAGTTACAGTATTTGACCAGCCACTTATTATCTGCAAATAATCATAATATGAAATCAAAGACAAAATTCTACATTTAGAACGTTTATTTTTAACTCTTTGGAACCTAGGGCCTAAAACATCATTTTTGTCAACTTTTGAATTTACCTCTGTGTTTTCAATTTGAAAGACTACCTGCTTGCTTATTTGGTATCATTTTAATCAGCACAACCTCTCCTATGTGACATTACCTTTATTTTGTAATTTTCTCATGTTATATTCACACACTAGACATGAAATAATGCAAAAACAGAAAATTCCATCTGGAAAAATGGGATTCATTTTGCTTTGGAAACTCCAAAAATGTTTAACAAACTGTTTTTACAACATAGAATGAAAGTTTTAGTTTTAAAATATCATTTGTCAACAAACTAATCAACATGTTTTTGAATGAAAATAATAAAGAATCCAGGCTAAAATCACACCAGGCAGCCCAAAAAAAATAAGTAAAAAAAAAAGAATCTCTGTCTATTTTACATTTTTTCCTGAAATTCAGTTTTTCTTCCTTTTTCAGGGTTTTCTTTTCTTCCTCATACATTTACTTTGTGTTTTTGAAAAATAATAAAACAATTTTTTGGGGGGAGAAGTTTGATCAGCTGGATTCTACACTGGTGGGGGCGTGTCTTTCCATTCTGAACTGTCTTCCGCCACATCGATCAGCTGGACTTTTGTGGTGAACTGCGGAGTTTCTGCAATTTTTAGACAACACCGGGGTTTATTTTTGTGGAAAATTTCTGTCCGCCCACACCCCAAAATAAAATAATGATCTGTTTCCTCTTTGGATTTCTAATAGCCAACAGCGCTGTTTGGCTCCGCCCCTCAAGACTGACATTCATTCTCCGCCTTATTAATTAAAAATAAATGTAATATTATCTCTTTAATTTAATAAAATCTCAATTTAAAAATAAGTTTGTTAATTTTAGACAGTTTTATTACGCTGATCTCACAGCTGCACTGCAGGATGTCTGAGCGTGATTAATAAATATTAACAAATGAATAATGTTATATTAATCGCGTGCGTATTCATGCGTCAACATTCACAGCTCTACTCTCTTTTTACCTTTATTTTATTGCCACCAATCTTCCAGCCTTTGGTCTCTCTCACAGCTGCCTGAGCAAAATCTGTGTTGTTGTACAAAATAAGGGCCATCCCCTTTAATCTATCAAACACAACCTGTGAGAACAAAACAAGAACACAATGTTTCGTTATAACCCATAAGAGCAGAAAATATCACAGGCAACTTTTTAAAGACGCCCTACCTTAACTACGTGTCCATATCTGCAGAAATGGCGTGTGAGGTACTGCTCCGTAATGTTGGGCGCCAAACCATCGAGCCAAACGCATGTTGTTGGCATACTCTTCCCAAAACCAAGCTTGAAGAGAAAACAAAAGATATTTTAAATGAGACAACACACGGATACGTCGGAGGAGGTTGAAATGACTTAAAATCTCACTTTTAGTCTGTTGCTTCCCAGATATTCTCCGTCCATCTTCTTAATGGCCTTACAAACACTGGCGATGTCAGAATATTGTACAAAGGCATACTGGGGAACTCCATTCACTTTCTTAATGTCGATGTCCTAAAGCAGAAAAAAAAAAATGAGCACGGAATTTTGTTCCTACACATGTGCTTAATCATGACTTACCACAATCTCTCCAAACCGCTGAAAAATGTCGAGGAGTTGCTGATAGCTGGTGGTCTTCTCAAGGTTTCCTATGAACAGTGTTCTTGTGGCTTTTGGGTGGAACTCGTCTATTCGCCCATCCAATGGCCTGAACTCATTTTCGCTCTCTGTTTCTGAGGAGAATGAAAGGTTTGTCGAGTTTGCTGAGATAAAATTGAAAAATAAGCTCTTTGGGATTCCAGAACCACAGAAATGGTGATGGGACGCATGAACCGGATCAGTAGTTACTAACCAGGACCATTCCAGGCGGTGACCTCAATAAGCATGCCAAAGAAGAGTTTTCCTTTGGAGACGCTGAGGGCCTTCTCCTGATCTTCTTGCTGTCTGAAGAACACCAAACCGTAACGGTCTTCTGATGCTCCATGGATCTGTACCGATGTCACCTTTCCATACTTCTTGAATTCATGGAAGAGTCCATCTTTCAAACTTGTGTCTGCAAAGAAAACATACACCAAGCTACATAACCAATTTCAAATTTAAAGATTTCATTTTTGAAAACTCTAAACTCTCCTAATCCTCTGGACAGATAAATGTTATGAGTTCGTCACTTAAGCCCCAAATTGATCCCCACTCAGCCGTAATGTGTTCTTGGTGTCATTAGGGGGCAGTAATGCTCCAAAACTGTTTGAACTGCCATGACAAAATAAGGGAAGACTTTACTACCAAGCAGTGCTGCCACAAACGATTATTTTAACAGTCGGCTAATCACTGATTATTTTTTCAAATTAATCAATGTGTAAACTGAATGTAAAGCACACATCTTAACCATCATTAGCTTTAAACTAACTAAAAATAAAGACGATTGAGATGATAGTTAATTAAACTTTTAATGAATCGTGCAGCCTCTGTCCTTCATTAGTTTCTGGTATCAAACAAGATTAAAAATCAAATAAAGTCAGCATTTGAAAGGAACTATTTTTCACAAAAGATAAAGTTTTGATGTCACTGATTCCATTATAATAAAGTACATTTTTTGGTGCTGAACGCTCACAGCTTTGGTTAACTTTACTACACTCTGACTACATATAATATAAAGAAAACGACTAATCGACAATTAAATTAGTCATTAATTATTTTAATAGTCGATCAGTCGACTAACCTTGGCAGCTCTAGACCAAGATCAAGCAAACAGCTGGAATAATAGCCTTTTTTCATGATAAAAACGAAAAACTCAAAACTATAGAAGGTCTCCATAGATTCTCTCTGAATTAAAAAGCTTGATGTTGTGAAAATGTCAGCTAGGACTCGTACTCCAGAACAAGTCATTTAAACACTGGAGACTGTTCATGAACTCTGCATGTGGGTTTTGTCTCCTCCTCCTCCTCTCTCACAAGCAGGTATTTTTACATTTTTATACAAATTTGTGGAAAAAAACTGTTGTGTTATCAAAACAGGCAGAGGCTTTTGTAACAGGGATGTGCATCCTCTTTAAACATTTGGAACTAAAAAAAAAAAAAAGCAACTAAAAAAGGAGAATGTGAAAACTTTAAAGTCAAAGTGAATTTGTTTTCTCATAAGTTAGATGGAAAAGCTACAACACCAAATCCAGAAGCATCTGGAGAAGCACACAGACTCTTAACAGAGTCATCATGGAAATGTTTGTGTCTTGTAAGCTGGTTTTGTTGCTGTGTGTTTCTTGCAATAGACGAGGACAGGATTGGATAAATGACAGCAAAAAGTAAAAGTTTAAGTCATTTGGAGAGAGCGTTTTTGACTTTGCTAAATTAGAGGGAAACCTGAAAAGGTTTATGGAAACTAATGAAGTCAACAAACTAGACTCTGCAATATCAATTCTGAGGAAAGGATTTAACCTAAATCTGGGCAACTTTATGAAACGATTGTGGAGAACTAACTAAAATAAAAAATAAAAAAATTGAACCAATTTTACGGAAACAACATTTAAAAAACAAATGTAAGCAAGTAAAACACTTTTCTGGCTTGTTGGTAAAATATTTAAATTAAAACTGGCGTCTCAACCAACTCACAACAAGAAATACTTTGTTTACTTCACTATCAAACATACAAGTATTTCTGGTTTTTGGTGGCAGCTGTACATGCAGAAATGCGTTTTAAGAGTGTTCCCCAACCTTTTTGAGGCTACGGACCAGAAATTAAGACTATATTTTCATGGACCGTTCAAAAATGAACCAAAGTCGGTATTTTAAGCTTCCGGTTTATGAAAATCTATTTTCAAAATAAAATGCTACTATAAGAAATTTTGTTTTAAAAAAAAAAAGTCAAAGTAAAAAATATCAGTAGATATTTTTATGCAGATGATGAAGTTTCAATTAAACAAAGTTGTTGATTTGTAGAAATTGTTAGTTTTGAAAAAAAATTCCATAAAAAACCCATTACATTAGCTTAGCGATCTAGTTAGCCATGCTAGTTAGCTGCTTTAAGTCACATGACCCAGACAGATGTTGTGAACAGAATGAGGAAGTCTTTCAAAATAAAACTTCCTTCAGGATCAGAAAATAAACTAAACAGAAATATCTAAGTTAGCAAATTTATTGATTTTTTTTTATTATTTCTGTCAGCGGCCCGGTACCAAGTGATCCACGGACCGGCCCGGTGGTTGGGGACCTCTGTTCTAAGACATTAGAAGGCAAATTCATGAAAAAATTAAGCTTAACTAGATATAAATAGCCCAAATCTTACCTGTAGAGCGCACTGGTAGATTTTGGACTTTAATTCCAAAGCTTCTCCGCGGCTCATCAGAATCGAGTACCATGGCGGACTGAGGAGGAGCATGTGCAGCTGATGACTGAACAGAGCGTGCTCGAGATCCATCACTGGAGCTGCTGTTGGAATCACTGTCACAAACAACAGATGCACAATAAACACAAGGCGATCTTCTCCGTGGGTGAAACACATTATTCAGTGTAACAGACCATCGGCTAAAGCTAAAGCGATGTTCTACCTGTCGCTGCCTGTGCTGCTGGTGCTGCTGACAGAGTCGGAGCTCGACGACCTGCTGTGGGATCGTGATCTTGGGCCTCTTCCGGGGGACAAAGTGGTCCTTTTAGGGGAATGAGGGGTTTTGGAGGTTTGTCCTGTAGTCCGCTGAGGAGACGGATGTCTCGACTGCGAGGAATGAGACGATCGGCTCCGGCGATGATGATAAGTTCGATCGACTCTTCGTCCTCTGTCGTCCCTGTATAGGTCGCGCCTTGTTGAATTAGTAAGAGTGAACGGGTCTCGTATCCTAGAGTCAAAGTGTGGGTCCGTTGTCTCAAAGCTCCCTCCGATAGCGCTGCTCCCTGGGCCGGCCGTGGCAAACACTGATCGATCCCGATAATAATCAGCGTTGTAGTGACGCTGTCTTTCAAAAGTTCCACTGCGATCATGGTGTCCGTATGGGCTGTGATCATACGCACGCTCACGGCTTTCCGAACTACTGTGAATTAAGAAAAGGATGGAGAGATAATAAAAGAAAGTTAGACATTATTTTTTTTTCTATTTTGGAAGAAAAAAATGACTTGAAGTGTTTGTAATCATGAGATTTTTCTTGACAATATAGAAACTTGTTTTCCAAACAAACAACACAGGAATGCCATATGAGTCTTATGACCATGGAAATAATATATTAGAGAAGTTTCCAACAGCGTTCTGTTCAGGTCCCCATGCAGGATAAACAGAACAGGGTTAACTGCCCTCTGTGACCCTGAAGCTGTTGGAGGGTGTGCATGTGACGCCACAAGCCAGTAGTTACCAGGCATGCTGACGTGCTGGACGGAAACCTGGAGCGTCGAACAAAACAGAGGCTAAAACTATGGATTATTCCTGTCCTGTCGTGTCATAATTAATGCTCCCATAAACGATTATTTCAATAGTCGACAAATCACTGATTATTTTTTCCGATTAGTCGAATAATTGGGTCATGCGCAAAGTGGATGTAAAGCACACATCTTAACCATCAATAGCTTTAAACTAACTAAAAACTAGATATAAAGCATTACCTGCAATAATGCTAGTGGGAATGCTGTAAGATGAATTTGGATGCTGAAAATGCTAGTGATGATAGCTGAAGATGCTGAAATTGATAGCTGAAAATGCTGAAGCTAATAGCTGAAAACGCTGAAGCTAATAGCTGAAACCGCTGAAGCTAATAGCTGAAAATGCTTACGTTAATAGCTGAAACCGCTGAAGCTAATAGCTGAAACCGCAGAAGCTAATAGCTGAAAACACTGAAGCTAACAGCTGAAAATGCTGAAGCTGATAATATTAATATTACTTAAATGCTAAAATAGCCTGAAAAATGACAAAGCATAGGTTAGTCAAAACAGCTAGCATGTAGCTGAAATATTAAACTCCAAATAGCATAAAAAAACCTTAAATGCCAAAATAATCCAAAAAGATAGCTTATGCCATTATAAATTTCAACTTAACTACACTCTCATGACTCCATATAATAAAAAGTAACAACTAACCGACTATTAAATTAGTTGTCGACTTTTTTAATGGTCGATCAGTCGACTAATCGCAGCGGCCCCCAATTCAAAAAAATAATATTTTAGTGAATATTTTCTATTAACATTTGGGTTGCAGCATTTAACCATTGTTTACATGCAGCTATGAGCTGAGCGCTGTCAGCTAGTAGGGGGACTGGTTATTAGCTGGTTTGTTTACATTAGGGACCCCTCAATTTTCAGATTTTACAGCATGAATAATAGCCGACTACAAATTTGGACATCTTCGACTGGCTGGTTTATTGTGTTTCCTGTCATAGGGATTGCTCAATACCTGTAAAGAGTTGTTGGTGGAATCTAAAGTGACTTTATGCCCTTTTAATGAATAGTATTTCATATTATTTTGATCTTCTGTCACAAATCCTTGTGATACAGTACCGTAACCATCTTTGGTGTAATAAGAATGAACAGAAACATCAACTGTGATACAGGTGTTACAATACAGCCATGGCATAGAATCTTAATTTTTAAGGCCAGAGATGAGTTAAGTGTGATTTAGGATTATTACCAGGTACTAATACATGTCACTCTGGTAACGTGTTGGATTTTTTCTGCAACATAGCTCTCAGTTGTTTCTTTCAATTCACCTTTATTGTATTTTATTGAAGAGTCCCGAGCAGATTTTTTTAGGTAGTGAATCCATTTAGATAGATTTAGGTCTCATTACTTTGAAACATCTTCAGTTGATGCTTTGTGTTTTTGTAACTATTAGGCCATTCATTCATAAAATGTAGCTTTTAAATATTTACAAAACAGTGATATTTTCATTTATTACAAATGTAACGTCTTTGACAGCAGCTTGTTAAAGTTCCTTTCAAAATAAAATACACCTGTGTCAAATATGATCTTCCTGATGCAGCAGATTTACTTATAATAAAAATGCAAGAAAGTTAAACTTTGATTTTTTTTATCATTGTGACTGGTGTGCCATCATCATTTTTCTCTTTTTACTATCAAATATAAACACGATGTTGGTGTAAAATCCAATTATCAAAACACTTCATGTAAATGTAAATACAGGTAAATGATTTGAGACTAAAGCATTCCAGTAAACCACTTTTGACAATGGATTAGAAACTTGCCATGACTGTACTCAGCTACCTAACATTCTAAGAACCTAAACTAAAAACATATTAGCCAAAGCCACAAACCCATTAATTATTTAATTTGTGTGCATTTCTCTGTAAATTCAGAGAGCCACAATGGAGGGACGAAAGAGCCGCAAGTGGCTCCGGAGCCTCGGGTTGCAGACGCCTCGAACTAGGTCTCTATGGTTGGAGGAACTGTGTATTTTTTAGGCTACAGCCAATTTATTTATACATGCAGACAAAGACAGACTGTATAATAATAGTTACCAAAAAAAAAAAAAAAAAGTCAGAGGTCATCTTTTAGTTTTGTCTAAATTGTAAGTATCGCTAACTTTGGACGCTTTTGACACAACTCCAAATTAGGGCTGCTACAAACGATTATTTTAATAGTAGACTAATCAAAGATTATTTTTTCCGATTAGTCAACTAATCGGGTCATGCGCAAACTGAATGTAAAGCAAAAATTTTAACCATCACTGCCGTTAAATTGTAAGTGTTGAAGCTTTATGCTAACTAAAAATAAAGACGATAGTTTATTAAACCTTTAATGAGTCATTACAGCTTCTTTCCTTCATTAGTTTATGGTCGACATAGTCACTATTTGTGGCAGCTCATCTTAACCATCATTAGCTTTAAACTAAGTAAAAACTAGACAATGCTAGTGTGAATGTTGTGAGCTGAATTTGGCCGCAAGAAATGCTAATACTGATAGCTGAAAACGTTAAAATTAATATCTAAAACACTGAAGTTGATAGCGGAAATAATTGAAGCTAATTGCTGAAAATCCTGAAGCTGAATGCCAACTAAAATATTAGTTAAATGCCAAATTAGCTTAAAAAAAAAATCCCATGTAAGCCAAAATAGCTAGCATGTAGCTGAAATATTAGCTAAACTTCAAAATAGCCTAAAAAACTTTTAATAGATGCCAAAATAGTCCAAAAGGGCCATTATAACTTTCAACTTTACTACACTTTGATTCCATATAAAATAAAGTAACGACTAATCGACTATTAAATTAGTCGTCGACTATTTTAATAGTCGATTAGTCGTCGACTAATCGTGGCAGCCCTTCTCCAAATGTGTTTGTGAACAAGTAATAGCAAATATGGAATAAATAAAAGTTTATACAGTTAGAAAAATTAAATGTAAATAAATTGAAAAAATTAAACTTCCACTTAAACCACTAGGTGGAACAATTATAGACTCACTCCAATCATATTTTAATCTATTGTAAAAGCCTTCTCAGAGGTCTTTTACATGATTATGCCATGTTTCACCATTTTTTTTTTAAAAACTTGTTGTTTTGTAGACTTTAGTTTCTCTAGAGCAGCATTAGTTGTTTAGAAATTTGGCTCCAAGTTGTGGAGACCGTTGGCTTGGAGTAAGCCACTCCCCATTTCCCATCATCCCTCTACACTTTCTCCCACAAGCTTACAGCCCCTCACAACTCAAACCTAATATTAGCATTTAAATAATATAAAAAATAATATTGGCGCTATCCAGCTGTAGTTTTAGAGTCTGATGCTAACTCAGTCAAGGAAAATGAAAACCTCCATGCAAGAAGCTTGCGGTCAGTCTTTGTAGGTTTTACTTCATATCTAGCAGCTTTTTTAAACAACATTTTCTCATTTGCTTCTTACGACGGAGTATTAGGGTCACCGAAAAAAAAAAAAAAAGGAATATTACGACTTTTAATCTCGTAGATATACGACTTTAAATCTCGTAAATTTACGAGTTTAGTAATATTACAAGTTTTTTCTCGTAGATATACGACTTTAAATCTCGTAAATGTATGAGTTTTAATCTCGTAGATTTACGACTTTTTTCTCATAACTTTATTAAAATCGAGGGGAGTCTACATTCCACCGAATTTATGCCGTGAACTGAAGCAGACCAACCAAACTGTGAAAAGCGTCTTGGATTTCATCAGGTAAACTGAATGTTTAAAATATTCCAAATATTTGGAAGTTCCTTTATTTGATTTACAGTTTATTCATGTTTTATTCGTTGATGCTGCTTGCAGGATCTCTGCAGATCCCGTTTATGAAGCGGTCCATATCCTCCAGCTGTCCACTTCAGTCATTTCTTCATCTGACAGACCAGATCTCCTCCAACTCTGTGATGCTTCCGTCTGAAGAGGACTAGTTTTTGGAATTTTCAATGTTCTTGTGCTAACGTAACAGATGAACTATTGTCATTTCTCAATGTTGTTTTGTGTTGAGATGGGACGTTTCATTTGGGGAAGGAGGCGTCCGGAGCTCTGTTTACATTCTCTTTTGGTTTCTGAGCATGACAGAGACATGACGTAAGGTGGAGAAAGGAAATGAAAGACGTAATAAAGTGACGGTCCTGATGAACGTGTATCTCTGAGCTCTTTATTTTACATATGAAACTCCGCACTGTTGTGTTTTGAAGTTAGCTGTTTACGAACTGCATTACCCAGAAGGCCAAGCGACTGGTCACATGTTCGGTGCATGGCAAGTGGTAAGCAGCAGATGAGCGCTAGTCATGCACAGTGCAGCAGTAAGAAGAGACTGTTAATAAAAGTCTGTTTAACACAATAATAGCGCCTCCTTTGCTTACTTGAAGATACGCAAGACAACACACGAACCCGGAAATAATTTGATTTTGAATCACCAAAAGGTTCAGAATTTCTTTGCTTTTAACACCGATCTGGACATAATCTACACCAGATTCTCCACGTCTTTCATCTTCAAGCACGGCTCTGATAAACAGACAACTTTGGTTCTTTTCTCATTAAATTACGACTTTTAATCTCGTAGATTTACGACTTTAAATACCGTAGATTTACACCTTTTTTCTCATAAATCTACGACTTTAAAAGTTGTAAATTTAACCTATGACTTTTAAAGTCATAAATATACGACTTTATTCTCATAATTTAGCAGTTACGACTTTTTTCTCGTAAATTTACAAGATTTAAAGTCGTATATCTACGAGATTAAAAGTCGTAATATTACTTTTTTTTTTTTTCGGTGACCCTAATACTCCGTCGTAGCTTCTGATTCAGAACAATTGAAATAAATACTCAGAAATGTAATTCCTAACATAGTTTTCTTTACAAAAGCCATCCATCATAAAAAAAAAAACTGCGATAAGAACTTGTTAAAAACACCATTTACATTGGAGCGGGTCCTTAATGATGTGTTGAAATATATGTGAGCACTAAATTGCCAGAAGTATTTTCCCATTTATTTATGCGTGAATATGGATTTAAACCAGATTTCCTTATAACCCATCGAGTTTATTTGAAGTCGATTTTTGCAGCTTTAACACCTTCAGCTCTGGGGAAGGGAGGTACTTTACTAAAGGTTTACACGACAAAAACTCAATCTTAAACAGTAAACAGACACTGGTTTTAAGAAAACTTCTTATTTTTCATCTTGCAAGAAATAGCTATTTATTGAAGTTTTTCAATAACAAGATAAGTTAATTTAAGAAAACATGTCAGGGACAAAATTTTTGTTTTCTTAAAACAAGAATACAGAGACTCTTCTACAGATCCCGGATTGGCTCCGTTTCTCCTCGTTCTCTCTGCTCTTTGTGTTAGCTTTTCTTCTGCTCATTATTTGCTCCGGTTCAGAGCCAGTCATAACAAGTTGGGGGCTCGTCCGGGATTTGAACCCGAGACCTCTCGCATTAAACATGTTCAGATGGCGATGAAAACCTTTTCACATTTTACGAATTTGTATTTATTCCTAGGGGTCTTGTTTTTGCAGTGTAGGGGTGCATTCATGGGACGCTTTGCCCATTCTTTCAAAAGAGCGATTTGTGAAGTCAGACTCCTTGGACAAGGAGTTCAAGCTCATGATCTGTCAGCTTTAAATCCTTTCAAATGTATTCTGCTGAGATGATGTCAGGACTCTCTGCGGGCCAGTCAAGTTCTTTGACACCAAACTCGCCCGTTTATCTCTTTACGGACTTTAGCTTCATGTATGAACCCTGGTCCACTGCCTAGTGAAGGTCTGTGTTCACACCAGTGTGAATGCAGATGAAGTTCTTGCAGACTAAATAGCAGAAACAAACCAAAAGTAGTAAATAATGTATGTTTTGGGAGTTAATGAGAAAAAAAATGCCCATAGTTTTAAAATACTTGCTGTATAGTCGGGAGGAGCTAATTAAAACATGGTACTGTGATGGGTATAAGGGCTGGGTACCTCACGATACAATGCGATACATGGCTCTCGATGATATCGCAAATCTGCAATAATTGGTAAAAACCAACTCACATTATATAGAGGAACATATTTTTAAAGAAAATATATCACCATTTATTTTTATTTAGCTGCAAAATAATTATAATAAACAACGTGTGTCTTATTTTGTGCAACAAATAAAAGATTTTGTGCAACATTCCTGAAATCAGTAATACTGTCTTCGACGAGCATTGGCACCAACTACATTTGAATTATCTGTAAAATTCAGTATCAACAATAGTAAACATGAACGGCAGTGTCTCTACTTACTGCAAAATTGTTGCAAACAGAAAAAATGTAATAGTCAAGTAGCTCCCAGACACATTGGTGCTCGTGGCAGCCCGTCTTGAAACAAACGCCCCCTAGCTACGGAGCTAAATCAGGGCCAATATTATTTGAAACCGAAATAAAATATTTTAAGAAAAAAATATTAATGTTTGGCCGAAAAAATAGGAGGATACCATCCGCATCGATTTTGATTGGTCCTCATGTTAGCTCCGCCCCAACGGGGCCAAAAGTTTTGAAACTGAAACTTGGAGGTTTGTAAACGAAAAAAAAAGGTTTGAAACTGAAAAAAAAAAGTTTTGAAACTGAAAAACAGATTTGAAACTGAAAAAATAGTTTTGAAATTGAAATTTTGAGTTTTGGAAACCTGTTTATTTCGGTTTCAAATAATATTGGCCCCGATTTAGCTCCATACCTATCTACCTCCAAAGGTAAGCCTCACCAGAGGATAACTAATATAATTTTACCAGCCTCTTCAAAAAAAAAATAAAAAAAATCAATACTTGGTGAGAACCAATCGAGAATCAATCGCGGGACTATATAAAACAATATATGGCAATATCGATATTTTACCCCTAAAGGCTATTGGGTCAAGTTTCCTCTTTATGCATCTTTTTTGGTCAGAACTTGTGCTAAGATAAACCACTACATAACTTTTAGGTTAACAGGTTGTCTTCAGTCTGGTTTGCTTCTCAGAGAAAGACATGTGAAAGCTTTAAGTTGTAATCAATGAGATACAACTGCTCGCCAAAGCAAACACATCGAGTGAAGCCCTCTACACTTGTTCTTTTATTCTATAAAGCCGATTACAGTTCGGATCTCTGTAGTGATCGACTCCAGAACGTTGGCAACCACGGCACACGCCATGCACTTCAGTTTCTGCTGAGCTGTTACCACTTTCAGACTGAGATGCAGTCGTTCCTCTTACGCAATAATAGTATCACTGACAGTAGACTGTGGATTATTTAGTCATTTTTGAACTAAACTAACAGCATTAGTGGTGTTCTACCACAGCAGCACAATGTCATCTACAGAACCGCTGCGACTCAGCTGCCCATTCTCTGGCCATGGAAGTGATCAGAGCATCTGAATTCAATTATTTGGATTTATGAGGAAACACCTTTGGCAGTCAAGTCTGTGTGTGTATTTACATGCATACACACACTCCGCTCTAAAACAGAACTAAACCAGATGCTTGCTCTTCCTTGTATTGTAGTGAGACTGCAGAATGCTGAGTTTGGGGGGGTTTGTGCGTGTTTGTAGGCATAAACCGGTTCTATAGTTGAATTTCTCGTTAATCTTGAGTTTACTGTATATCAGGTGAAGGTGGTTGGTGGAGATTACCGGCCTGTGCAGTAAACTTACATACAGCTGTGCTGGCGCTACGGGATTCAGATAATTCACGAGCTGCAAAAGTTAACTTTTAAACTACTTTAAAATGTATTCTCAGCTGTTTAACCAGATTTAAGAAAATGCAACTTGTTGTATTATTTATATAGTATTTTAAAAAAATGAGTTAGTACTTTTTGGATCAGCTGGGTGACAGCAAACTAAGACAAACATTTTTTAAGGCCTAAAAAACTTAAATATTTATATTTATATTTTTATAAATATTTCACGAGTCAGTCCTTTATAAAAAAGCAAAACATACACATTCATTCCATTTTTGCGTCAAATTATTTCACATATTTAAACAAAGCTTCTACATAAAGAACCAATGAAGCTAAATTAAATAATTTACATCCATGTGTGTGTATATAGATGCAAAGTTTAGAGCAATACCAACCTTTTTGAAAAGAGGTTACTGACACTAATCCAAATAAAATATAGGTGGTAAGAATGCAAGACCTTGAATTAAAAACCGTATGGGGGGGAAAAAATTTTTTAAAAAGGAAAAATAAAAACGGAAAGAAAAAAAAAAAAAAAAATCAACTGATTTGAGTTGGATAAAAATGATTTTGTACACAGAACAGGGCCAGCATCGACGTATAATCCACAATGAATTCTCTTCGACAGATGGAGGGAAAAATTGGAAACAAAAGAACACAAAAGTGGGCTTCTTAACAAATTTACCGAAATGCTGGAAAGAGGGGACAAAAAAATGGAAGGCAAAATCTCAAAATGATATGCTCTTTTTTCTTTTCTTTTTTGGGAGGAAAAAAATGGGGAATTCAAAAATATTTAGCGTGCTCCAGGTGAAAAAAAAAAAAATATTCCATTGACTGACATTTAAGTGATATTTTTTAAAAAGTCAAAAACGTCACAACATAAAATCCTCAACGACTATTACATAATTCCATAATCCGTGGATCTTTTTCGGCACGTCTGCTGAAAGATATCCATTTGCAGAAATGTATTGAGTTACCTAAAAGTTGCCTTATGTTTCCTCTACGTACTGGAGCTCTCTTATCTCTCAGGCAGCGCCGTTACATCCACACTTGAGTAATCCCAATCAGTGAAAACTAGATCTATCCACATTGGGGTCCGGATTAGTACATCCATCTCTGGGTGGTTTATCAGTAACATCCAGGAATGTTACGGCTTTTCTTTCTTCGTGAGTCTTTATGGGTAATAACGTCAGAGCAGGCGTAACTCCACAAACTTCACTAGATGGCTGCTTGAATCTTGCGTCTTCTTGTATGATCTTCAATCTGCGTTCATATTCAGACCAGAGTACCTATATAACTCTAAAATTAAATACCTTATTCTTTAAAAATCACTCTTTCTTGGGATGAGTATCGATCCAGACTTAAAATCCAACGCAGAGTATCCGTGGATGGGGAACAAAAGAGGAAAATTGTAACAAAATCAAAATAAAAACGGTAGTCCAACCACCTGCTGTTGCCACGAGGAAAAAAAAAAAAAAATGGCACGGCAAGTTGGAAGAATAGATTCTTCAGGGACAAGTACATCCTTCATATGGGGGGGATTTACTTCCAGCTTCAAGCATATCCGAGAAAAAATAAAAATGATGAAATTCCACGTTGATTTAAAAAAAAAAAAAAAAAAAAAAAAAACATATCCAAAAGCTCCCCAAGGTAGTTTCCCATAACATAAATCCAAAACTCACCAGGATATTCCTCACAGATGTAATATCCAAACCAGATGTCAAACCTTGATAAAAAGTTACCTTAGAGAATGATCATGTGTAGTTACTTTACTTAATAATCCAAGCGTAATGCAAGTCTGGCAGTATGAAGAGTGGAGAGATCCCTAGATTACCTTTGTGTAACCCCTGGAGGCATGAATCCCCGCGGATACCCCACTATGTGTTTAGGTTAAGACCTACATGACAGCAAGAATGCCCTGGATTGTTTTGGGGGACGCCGTGTCCACTTACCCATCTATTCTTCTTTCATAGCGTCCCTCTCTGGTGTGAAGGGACACAGGTGGACCAAACACGGGCCCGACCGTTCCCCTAGAGAATCCAGTAACATCTCGACTGCTCGAAGGGGAGCTATCTTCAAGGCCTCGCACGGCGCTAGGCACTGACCCCGGCTCATTGTAGTCGGTCCGGAGGTCCCTGTCTCCCATCTTGTTGACGGCATTGTGAGCCTTCTGTGCACTTTTGATATCCACAAAATCCACAAAGGCAGCAACACCCCCCTCTGACCCTCGCTTTCGCAGAACTTTAACGCTCTCCACCCGGCCATACCTGGAGGGGAGTGGAAATGGAATCATCGTAAGAAAAAAAAACACAATTTTTAATAACAATCTCAAGAGAAAATGAAAACATGTAGGATCTGACCACTAATGCAAATGTGTGAGGTTATAAAATATTCAGCACACTGTGAATACAAGCGTTGCTATTTCCGTACATTCATGAAAGCATCTCAGTGAGAAACAGTGCATATAAAAAATGTTAAAATTGGATTTAAACCACAAATTTAAAGTAAACTTTTAGCTGTGTTGTACATTTGGGTTTGTTGACAAGTTACTTTTTCTAACGTAGCAAAATCTAACGCCGTAACACGACGTTCATAGCTTATAAACAAAAAACAAATTATCTAAAATAAAAATAAAACACTTATCACACAGCTAACGTGAAAATTAGTGACTAAAAACAACAAAAAATGGAGAATATAAGCGTCTTTAATCACGACGAACTTACAAATGCTCAACAACTCGCTAACATTTGGTTATAAGCCCAGCTAGCTCGCAAACTCCATTATTGAATTTCCAACATAATTTGAAGTAGAAAATATATTATTTAACTCTTTATTATTTTTTTAGTACTCAAACAAACTGTGGGTTCATTTGTATTTGTACTAGCCCCGTAGCTGACGTTAGCTACATTTGGGGCTTGATCACGAAAACGTCTCCACTTTCCCACAAAATGGTTGGCTGGGTGGTAGCTCGGTGGCTAACGTACCCAGCTATCAGCCTATCGAGGTGAGCAAAAGTTGGCGTTAGAGCTCAAGTGATCGGTATTTTAATCCGAGTGATTTGACTGCGAGGAGCACGCATCGAACCGCTGCCACGTATCACGCTCACCGCCGGCGGTTACAAGTAACTTATTAGAACTTCTACTTAGCCGTGCTAGCGCTGCTAGCATGCTAGCGATAGTAACGCGCGCAGCTTTACGTACACACGGGCTTTCTTTCGTAACCTACCGTTTAAAATGTTCCACGATTTTCTCCTCTCGAACATGTTCGGGTAAATTTCCCACCCAAAGGTGTCTGGTTTCCCGAACCATTTTGGATTTTTCTTCTCCCCTTCAAACACATATGATCTCCCACGTTTCTAATCCCTGCCGGTCGGAATTCCTTTTGCACAAAATGACCGACCGCTGACTCCGTGAACGCTCGAGGCCTGATAGCTGCTGCCTGCTTAGCTTCAGCTGCTCAGCCTCGATCCACGCTCGTGAACGCGCGTCGGGCTTGTGGACGCGCGCGCCGGACTAGTCCCTGGCGCTGCCGGGTACGAGCCTCGTGTCGGCAGTAATGCGCAAAAGACAGGAGGATGTTTACTCGAGAAAACCCATAGATTTGACCGAAAACCGCGGTTTTTGACCGACTAAATATTTCGGATATTGTGTCCGTCGAAAAAAGTGTATAAATTAAATTAAATTAAATTAAATTAAATTAAATTAAATTAAATTAAATTAAATTAAATTAAATTAAATTTTAAATAAATTGTGTTAAAAAATGAAAAAATAAATTAATTAAATTAAATATAATGGAAATTAAAAATTAAATTATTATTTATATTGAATTAAATAAATGCCATATTATCAAAATTCTATTTAAATTGCATTTGCAAAACATATAAAGCGATAAAATAATAGAATATATACAGCCGCCCACCTGCCTCAGTCAGTAAAAAAAAAAAGAAATACAAGCTGCACTGGGCTATAAAATAAAAAATAAGATAATTACTATAACATTTTAGTTCTTTAAATGTACATGTATGTACTTGCCGTCTCCAGCGTCTCACCATAGATTCATTGATGCTAAGTGTGCAGCAGCGCGGTTTCCTTCTTAGATAGCAAAGCTCCATATCTTTTAACTTAAAATGTCCACAGCACAAACGTCTTTGTGTGATTTCCACGATGAAGAAGGATTGTAAAAATAATTACCAGTTAGTAATTTGTCACGAGTGTTCTATCTGCTAAAGAAAAAGCAGTGTTGGCTTTTCTTGATTTGCGTTGATTTTTTGTCTATCTTGTTTTTGATTCAAATTCCGGTTGAAGCTCCCCTAAAAGGGGAAGAAAAATCCACAGAATAGCCGCACCTTTTTGTATAAGCCACATGATTCAAAACCTAGGAAAAAAGTAGCGGCTTATAGTCCAGAAAATACGGTAAATACATATTTTTTAAAAAGTCAAATAGGTTTTTTTTCTGTCAGAAATAATACTTTTTGCTGATGATACTCCGTTTATTCAGTTTCAATTAAAAAACATGATAAAACAATGTTATATAAATACAGTCTTGAAATACATTCTTGAATAGAAATTTGGCTCATAAATCAAATCACTTCAATTACAAATTTTGTAATTGAATTTAAATCTATTTGTATTTTGGGCGCATTTTGATGTTGAATCCATATATTTTTATATATCTAACAGCCTTTTATCATTCTTCTTGTTAACCTGAATGTTGAAGGTTGCGCTGTGTTGGGAAGTTTTCTTATGTTTACTTTCAACATGTCACCTGGAGAAACACAGAAGTGTGGGAAATAGATAAAGCCTGAAAGTTCCCATGTCTGCAAAAGATGTTATGGTCGATTGTTGAAACTAATCTTTTAGATTGAGTGTTTTCTGTAACCTAGGCAACCACAATTTTAATAAATGAAGAGGCTCTGCAAACTTTCGGGAGATGGTGGTGGCAATCTCTTCGTGAGAAAATCTCACTCTGGCTCGTGTCTGCTTTATTTTCTTTCTAAAAGTATATGACTTTGCAGAAATTACTCTAACATTTGATGAAGAATTTGTGAGAACCGTGTGAAATCGCTGGAAAATTTTGGGGAATAATCTGGAAAATGACTCCCCTTTTACCTGCTCTCACTTGCTAAACTGCTGCTTCAGGCCTTCACTTCTCCTCTGCCTCTCTTTCTCTGAGCCCATGTAACAAATTCATGAAAAAAAATGTTTAAGCTCCATAGGAACCATTTTATTTTATGGTCGCCTGGGTAAAACGAACAGGTCTAGGTATTTTTTTTAGAAGAAAAATAATTTTTTTTGGATTTCCTTGGCAACGAAGATTTTTAGTTGACTAGACTTGCATTTCTAAAGTCTTTAAATCATAAAATATTATTTTGTTCAGCTTTAGCCAGAGATTTATAGATTACATTTTCACAATATTTTGGTAAAAAAAAAAAGTGCTAGCAACTTTCTAATGATGCTCAAGAGATTTGAAGATTTATAAAAATACTCAAGGTGCTTTTTTTTTCTAAAAATACAAGATTCCAAGGTCAAGGGTCAACAAAACTTCTATGGTGGCTGTAGATTTAGCCTGGTGGAGTGTGTGTTGGGAATTCTGTAAAGAACAATGTGAAAATCGCCGAATTTTGCACTTTGACACAATTAAGCCACCAAGCCGTAAGTCCTGTGGCCATCCCATAATAATTGTCAATCTTCCTTTGGATATCCCCAACTCATGCGTTTTGTCTTCGTCACCGAACTTTGAAATATATATATTTTTATGAGCCCCATGGAGGTCATTGACTTTACATTTTCATCCATACTAGGTGTGTGCAAATTTTAATGAGTTTTTGAGTGTGGTGGAGGTCAAAAAGGTGCAGGTTGGAAGAATAATAGCTGAAACAATCTTGCTCTTACAGGTCAGTAGTGCTGTGGGACATAAATATATAAAAAAGTTTAAGGAAATGTGCAAACTTCAGGTTTTTCAAAACTTTTAATATAATTCCGTTATTTTACAAAGACACATAAAATATAAAAGGAAACAATTTTGGATTTTGTTATATCTATAAGCATACAAAATTGTAGTTTTGTTCATTTAAATTTGCAGTTTTCTATTCATCTGTGAATATGTGACAAACATCAGGAAATACTTTGAATGTGTGACTCACCAGCAGGTTGTGCTTTTGTACTTTCATTAGTTACGCTTAAAAAAATAAAATGAAAGTTTCTGTATGTGGTAAAGTGCTGTGACCTCCTATAAGGGCACAAAGTTTTGCATCGACAGTTCCTCTGCGGACACTTTAATCATGGCAGTGTAATACAGTGTCGATTGACACTAATTCAAAAAGAGACATAAATAAAAGGACCGTTTTGAAAGAAAAAAGTGAATAGCATAAGTCATTTCAAGGTAAAAACATTAAATAATTCAGTGATCTAAATTTTCAATTTATTTTAAAATCTGTTTTCATTCTGCTTTAAAAAAAACGTGAAACAGAGACTGATCATATGAGAGGTTGCTGTTGAAGTCAACTTCATTTACTTATTTAGATATTTTTTTTATTATTAATCCACTGGAGATCATTCAAAGTCAACAAATTCTAGTGTCTTTTCTGTCAGGTTCCATAAATATATATTTTTTTTTTAGAGTGCAAAATTATCAAGTGTAAGATGTGGGTAAGAACTGGTGTGAAAACAGAAGGACTGAAGAAAGTGTTTGACATTCATAGAACTGTCTTCAGTGCGCCGTCTCTCAGTGTGTGGAACAGGCGTGGACTTGTGGGATCTTTCCCTCCACGAGTGGTTTCACCTCACTGCACCCCCGAGGCCAAGTTCACATGGCAAGGCTTACAAAGCAACTTGCCGTCTAACGGGTAGCAGCCATGCTCGTGGGGGAGCTTGATGACACAGACCTGCAGACAAGATGGAAGACCTGATGAAGGGTGTGGATGAGTACTACGAGTCTGTGTTTGCGCAGCTGCAGCAGTAAAGAGTTGGTGAGGAGTCTGCAACCTTTAGTGCTAAAAGTGGTATTTGGTCCAGTTTCTCACAGACTAAAACCATTAGAGAGCTGCAAAGTCCCACTTCAGGGTTTAGGAAATTACGTTTTTTAGTTCATTTGTAACATATTTCTTTAATATATTTAGAATATTTAATTATAACCGTCTTATAATTTACTTTTTAACATTTTTTAGTTTTAACAGCAGCACACAAGTTCCTTTCAAAATAAAACACCCCCTGAGACAGATAAGGTCCTGCTGCAGTAAATGAACTTTTCATCCCTTTTCTCCTTTTACTATTGAATATGAACATGACAAAATTGGTTTGGAATAAAATAAAATAAAAAAAATGTGCTTTTAAGTTTTTTTTCTAATAATAATATGTATCTGACAGTAGATTAAACCTTTTACCATAATTTTGCTCAGTATGGGATGTGTTTTTAAATCGGTTAAGTACAATTTTAACATCAGTATTTTGGGTTATTTAACATGTTTTAGGATAAAAAAAAACAGGTCTCATTTTTCAAATGCATATTTTCACCTTTTAAATTGATGTAATTGTAAATGTTACATTTACTAACTAAATATTTAGTTAGCAATTTAAATATTTATTTATTATTAGTACGTATATATTTATCTTACAAACAAAATATTAAATTTAATGCAATTTAACATTTAGTTTGCAAATTAAATACTTAGATCTGAATTAAATATTTATTTTCAAAAATAAATATTTAAGTTTTGTAACAAAATATTTAGTTACAAACTTAATATTAAATATTTAGTTACAGATTTAATATTTAGTCACATAACTTTAATATTTACTTTTGTCTCAGTAAATATTTAGTTAAAAGGTAAAACTAACTAAACATTTTTACTGAACTTAATATTTTAATCCAGGCTAAATATTTAGAAAAAAACTAAATATCTGGCTAAAAACTAAATATTTTGAGTTTTTTTCCCCCAAAATGTTTAGGCTTTATTCCAAATACATATTTTGTTTTTGTTTTTGCTAAATATTTAGGTCCAAACAAAATATTTAGATCCAAGCTAAATATTTAGTTTTAAACTAAATATAAACTATATTAAATATATTTAGTTCAATATTTAGTTTTGAAAACAAACATTTAGTTCAGATCTAAATGTTTAATTTACAAACAAAATTTTTAATTTCATAAAATTAAATCTTTAGCTTTTAAGCTAAAGATTTACATTTATAATACACATTTATTTTGTAAGCTAAATAAATACTTTCAAAATGAACATTTAGCTAAGAAGTGGTAAACTAAATATTTAGTTATAAATGTAACGTTTATAAATACATTAATTAAAAAACTGAAAATATACATTTGAAAAACGAGACCTGTTTTTTTGACATAAAATAATCTAAATAATCGAAAATATTGATGTTAAAACTTTACTTTGCAGATTTATAATAGGCATCAAATAGTTCAGTTATCTGACATGTTAAAAATCTTCAAAAAATAATAAATATATTTATTTATCCATATCAGTAGTATTTCTCTTCAGAGCTTCAGTAGAGGATAAATGGTGGATCTGGAGCTTCAGGTTGCAGACCTCTGGAGTGGGTGATGCTTACCTCACACCTAAAGCAGTTCTCATGGTAAGAACGACCCAGACATTCAACAATGTAGCTGTCAGTGCCGTCTTCTTTGGGAATGATTAGTTGATTACAGACACCACACTCAGGAGCATACTTCCTTTAAACACAGCAATTTCAAAGGTTATGTCATCTTATCTTTGTTTGTTAATGATTAAAAAAACAGAAAAACATTCTAAAATTTACTTTTTTTCATGACTCTTTTCATACCTGTAGTAGTCCAAAAGGCAGTAAACTTCTCCAACTTCTCCTTGAGCGAAGGTCTGCTCTCCGATCTGCTGGTGACATGTTGTGCACGTGAAGCAGGAAGGGTGGTATGGTCGCTCCAGTGCATGGATGATGTCGTCTATGATGGCCTCCCCACAAGCCCAACAGAGCTCCAGACTGGCCTGAGGCAGAGAAAAAAAAATACTTTTTTAAATAATTAGACTGTTTGTAAGATCTTTAGGCTAATTTGAAGGTAGCCAACATTTTACTATTATGCTAGCTGTTTTGTCACAATTACACAGCTTTTAAGTTATTTTAGCTAATTTGGAGTTTAGCTAACATTTTAGAATTATGCTAGCTTTTTGGCAAATTTAGACTGTTTTTAAGTTCTTTAGGCTAAATTGGAGTTTAGCTAACATTTTAGCCAACACTTAATTTTTATGATAGCTGCTTTGTCAAAGTTAGACTGGTTTTTAGTTATTTTGGCTAATTTGGAGTTTAGCTAACATTTTTAGCATAATGCTAGCTTTTTGGCAAATTTAGACTGTTTTTAAGTTCTTTAGACTAAATTTGAGTTTAGCTAACATTTTAGCCAGCACTTAATTGTTATGCTAGCTACTTTGTCAAAATTAGACTGGTTTTTAGTTATTTTGGCCAATTTGGAGTTTAGCTAAAATTTTAGCTTTATGCTAGCCTTTTTAAAAAATTAGATTTTTTTTTAGTTATTTTGGCTAAATTGGAGTTTAGCTAACATTTTAGCCAGCACTTAATCGTTATGCTGCTCCTTTTGTCAAAATTAGACTGGTTTTTAGTTATTTGGGCTAATTTGGAGTTTAGCTAACATTTTAGCCTTATCCTATCTTTTTTGAAAAATTAGATTGTTTTTTTAGTTATTTTGGCTAAATTGGATTTTAGCTAACATTTTAGCCAGCACTTAATCATTGTGCTGCTCCTTTGTCAAAATTAGACTGGTTTTTAGTTATTTTGGCTAATTTGGAGTTTGGCGAACATTTTAGCTTTATGCTTGCCTTTTTGAAAAATTTGATTGTTTTTGTTATTTGTTATTTGGGCTAATTTGGAGTTTAGCTAACATTTTAGCCTTATGCTATCTTTTTTGAAAAATTAGATTGTTTTTTTAGTTATTTTGGCTAAATTGGATTTTAGCTAACATTTTAGCCAGCACTTAATCGTTGTGCTGCTCCTTTGTCAAAATTAGACTGGTTTTTAGTTATTTTGGCTAATTTGGAGTTTAGCTAACATTTTAGCTTTATGCTAGCTATTTTGAAAAATTTGATTGTTTTTAAGTTATTTTGGCTAATTTGGAGTTTAGCAAACATTTTAGTATTATGCTAGCTGTTTTGTCAAAATTAGACAGTTTTTAGGTTATTTTGGTTAATTCGGAGTTTAGCCAGCATTTTTTTTTTTTTGCATTATGCTAGCTTTTTGATAAATTTAGACTGTTTTTACGTTTTTTAGGCTAAATTTGAGTTTAGCTAATATTTTAGCCAGCATTTTAGTATTATGCTAGCTGTTTTGTCAAAATTAAGACTTTTTTTTAGTTTATTGGCTAATTTGGCTATTTTGGCAAGCTTTCAGCATTTTCAGCTATCAGCTTAAGCACTTTAAGTTATCAGTTTGTCAGTTTTGTCACTCCAATCATCTTTTGATTCCCTCTAAAAGTATTCCCAGTGGTCTTTTAGAAATGTTTGTTGTTTTTAATGAAAAACAAGTGTTGTATTCTGGGAGATAGTTTCTGCAGAGTTCATTTCAAATTCGCCTCCGATTTGTGGGCGGGGCTGTTGGCATGAAGTAACCCCGCCCCCTTTCCCCTCCCCGTTGCTGAGGGCTCAGAACAGGGAGCTAGTGGCCCTCCTATGAATACACTCCTTTTCACACTGTATTTTTTTTTTTTTTTAATCTGGAATTTATTTGCAACAATTTGAACAAAGAAATACTCAGAAATGCATTTTTAAGCTAAATATTATTTATTTATGTCCTCTATCATAAGGAAAAAGGCCACAATAAGAAGTTAAGCATGATTTTCTTCCTTTAACAAACCAGTTTGTCAGACTGTTTTGTGCAATAAAAGCTTCTAATAATAATATAAGCTTCTCTTGTCAGAGAAAATCTGTTTAGCAGCTTTATATCACGGTGAAGTTGAGATGATGTGGACCAACCTGGTAACATTCCTGACAGATAGGGATCATTGCTTTGTTGTAGTAGAGTTTACCAGCCAGAGGAATGTGACAAGATCTGCACTGGAAACATCCAGCATGGTAAGTCCTGTTCAGAGCCTCGATGGCAGTCTCAAGGAGGGCTATTGGTTTCCGACAGAAGCCACACAAGTCTGCAAAAGAAAGCAAAGAGTCAAAGTAGGTCATGGCAATGTGCAGGTGCACACAAAAGCAAACAGCAGTGAAAGTTACCGCCGCTCTCCCTGCCTGCTCCTTCACCGCCCGTGTTTCTCACTCCATTAGATTCTTCTTCTTCTCTCATCCCACTAGGTGATTTGACTGTTTCCACCTTCAAGAAAAATTACAAACTTATAGACTTCATGTGGCAAAAACAGAATCTTAAGAAGGTAAAATAACTCTTGATTCACGAAAAAAAATCGTATTTTCGGAATTGCAAGAAAGTTTTTCACAGCAGTTTGAGAAAACATGTCTTCTTAACACTTTAACACCTGAACCATCATCAGCGACACCTGAACACAAACTCTTTAACACACATTTGAAAAACTATAGTAAATCAAAGAACATAAAGACTGGAGCTCCAGTGTTAAACGGCAAAAATAGGAATTCTTGGGAAACCTTTTCTCTCATCTTTTTAAAGAAAATGATTTCAATTTAGAGATTTTTGTTACTAAGGGGCTTGTTTTTGCAGTGCAAACATGAAAATATGCTGCTTTAACAACATGAAGCAATGTGTGACATCATCACAAGATTATATAATTGTTCCTGAAAAAGTCATAAAGCTTTTTAGAGTCCCTATCGACCATTTTTTTTATTTAAAAAAAACCTTCTCTGTTGTGTTTTAATTATAATTATGAAGTTTTTAACCAAAATCCCACGACCTCAATGTCTTAAAAAGTCATTTTTCATGTTAATCTGAAGCCTCTGTTTCCAAACTCTCCCCTGAGGGGGCGTGGCTTTTGGAGCTCCGCCCCTGATCCCCCATTCCTGTCTGATTATGATAGCTCTGTGTCTCACTAGTGCGAATCTTCATAAAAAAAAATCCATCAATATCGATAAAGTCCAGCCGTATGGTTCTGATCCGGATGTCAGCTCAGATCTTCATGGACAGAACTTCCTCCAAAATCCTGATTCTTTCTCCTTCCAGTTCACCAAAGACTCTTTGATGTTTCTTGACGTTGCTGTGATCAATCCATTCAATCCATTGGTTTCTCAGAGCAGAAAATAATGAAAGCTAACATCCAAATGCTCTTTCATTCATTTACAATCCTTTCCAACTGCGGTCAAATGAGCCGCCGTTCACATTTCCGTGGTCACATCAAGAAGCTCCGTGGAGTCTGGTGGAGATTTTCCAGCGTTCTCAGGACTGCTACTGTAAGTATTGGATGAAAGTCACACCAAAAATCCAGTGACGGCTGATTGGAGCACAGAAATGTGAACGGCGGCTCATTTGACTGCAGTCAATGTGAAGATACCATCTTCTCTTCTCCAGAACCTGAACTGATGAGAGTTTAGTGCATGTGCAGCAGAAAGAAGATCATTCATGAAAAAGAGTTTGATTGACAGAGATTTAGAAGGAGAAATACTCGAAAATGCAAAAATAATATTAGATTTGTTCTCTTTTAGAAGAACAATTCCACAAATACATGTTAAAAACTCAAAAAACAGGATTTCATTGGAGGGGGACTTTCAAGAAATTTCTCCCTTTGATTTGTTTTGGATTGTTCATCAAATTCTGCTGGAAATACATTAAAGGTCAAACATTTATTCAGAGAATTGAGGATGTCTGGATGCATGCAGCTCTGCAGCCTCAACAAGACATTTTCAAACCGGATGATGTTACCATTTAAACACAATCATAACAGCCGTGTGGAAATGAAAATCGGCATTTTGGTTGGAAGGACAAAATATGGTACCTCTTTCTTTTGTATCGGCCGCTGATCTGGATGATGATGAGAAGGCGTCTGTGCTGGAGGAGCTGCATCTTCTGTTTCAGAAGGTAACGCTCGTGGAGACGGATGCCATGCATCCAGAAGAGGAGGAGGAGGAGGAAAGAGCTCTGACGAGGAGCAAGAAAAATACGCCTTAATTTGAAGTCATGTCGTGAAAACAGGATCAACAACAGAAGAACATTTTTGTGCTTTCATTTTTGCTTGGACTTTGTTCAGAAGACTATGATCTCTAAAATATTGCAAACCTGTATTTACAATGTGAAGCAGAGTTATTCTTAAACCAATTTTAAATTTCAAAAAAAAAAAAGGCTAATTTTAATACTGAAATTAATTCTAAACTTTCTAAAGTTGGATGAATTGGCTCAAATTTTTAAAAAGAAAAATTAAAATTCCTATTTAGATTTTTGGCAGTCTACAGTTCTCACTTAGGTCTATAAAAATGTGTTTAATCTTTTGTCTAAACCTTGAAAAACTGAACTTAATAAGGCAAACAAATGTAAGCAGTTAAAAAAAAGTTTATGATTTTATGGTCATGTTGGCCCAAATACATAAAGTTACTCCTCCCTGACCTGAAAGGGACTGAGGAGTCCCATATATAAAAAAATACAAACAAAATGGCTGTTTCGTGTTTACTTTGAAAAAATTGTGACTATAGAGTTAATGTATTGAAATGTATTTTTCAGTTCTGGTTTGTTTTAACCTTGAACAGGTAATGTAGGATGACCAATATCAGTAAAGTTTTTATTTATTTATTTTTTTTATCCCAAGTTAGGACAAAATCAAATCACAGAGTCAGCACATTTCTCCAGACACCTAGCCCATTAGCTCCAAAGAACTTCAGAAACCTGAATGTGTGAATTTCCCTTTAAATCATTACCAGATAATGTGTTTGAATGAAGGTCAGTAAAGTAATAAAAGTCTGTTGATTCATCTACAGTAGGGGTGGCCAAAATCCAAAACACACATAGGGCTAAAGCCGAACAGGAAAAACATTTAGCTAACACATAAAAAAAGCTAAATTGTTTTAAAATGCGACTTTTCTAACATAAATATGAGTAAAAACAGAAATACAATTCCAGAATAAATCAATTTAAACCTTAAAGAACCTTTAATATTTGACATAAAAATATATAATGTCAAAGTTATACAAGACAAAAGAAAAAACACTCAAAATGTTGTACTTGTATGACGTTTTAAATAAAAAATTACACTTACAAATATCTATTTAATAACTATATTCTGGAGACACTGCATTGCAAAGCATCTGACGCACTGTATGATGGGATTTGTCGTTAATTTCGGCACATTTGGGCCTGCTGTCGGATCTGGCAGTCCAAGGAATTGTGGGATTTTGTTCCCTTTGCCTGTCTGGGTGGATTGGGGTTTGTTGATGTGTTTTGTTTACTCTGTTTTTCCTTTATGTGTTTTATCCTGTTAGAAGTTCTTCTAACTGATCTCTCAGCCTCCATAATTTTGGTGCTGCTTCAATATATTAGCAAAATAACATCAGGTCGTTAATAATATTCATATAAAATGATCTGCTGAGCCAGATATAATTACCCGGATTTGGTCTTTTCATGTCTGGCTTCGGCCTCCATTTCTGCCACTCAGATGTGGTAAAACAATATTACTCAGCCTCACTTGAGGAGATGTGATTACTCACTGATAGTCTCACAAATGTCGAGTCTGGTTTGCTTCCTGTTTATCCATTCACCACAACAGTTGTTGGTTACCATCAATAATAATTGAATTACCTCACTAATTATGACTTCCTGAATCCTCCTTTCTTCTGACAGGTGGAAACTTTTTAACCAGAACTATTTTGCTTTTTTGGTTTTCCACAATGATAGTAAATCATGGATCTAAAACTGGCGGCCCGCGGGCCATTTGTGGCCCCCAAGTTCACATTTTGAGTCCTTAGCAACAGTTGCTAGCATCATTATTGTTCAATTTGAGATAGACAATAGATCAAAGATGTGGATCAGGGGTCTCAAACTGGTGGCCCGCGGGCCAATTCCGGCCCCCAAGTGGATATTTGTCGGCCCCCGCCTTAATATGACATCTTCTGGATGTCCACGCTTCTTTGATGATAGCTTTGTATTTTTTTTTTAATTTTTTTTATGATGTTTCAGCTTTACTGTTAAAACTTTGCATTTTCTATTGTCGTTGGATCTGGTCTTCAGAAAAGTCATTTACCGTCGTTAGCTCCTGTCGTTTCGCGGGACACACAGGAGATGTTACATAGACACGAACAGTTGTTCAATGAACTTGTTTAGTAAACATAGACAGTGAACCACAGATATAGACAGAGAGGACCCAAAAACGAATTTTTGGCACAAATGGAACCCCATACGGCCCAGCCTCAGCCTGACTGCCTTCAGTGGGACCAAGGTAAATCGAGTTTGAGACCCCTCATCTATCAAAAAGGAAAACATTTGGAGCTAAAAACCTCTCTTAGTTTGGTCTGCGTTTTCCTGCAGTCCGGTTCGTGCAGGCGCACCAGTCCTGGCCTTTGAACGAGTCCGGCTTTTACCGTTTACAGAACCGCAGGAGTCGGAGGGTGAGTGGTCCTGTCTGAGGACAGGTGAGCTGCCCTCCGGGCCGGCCCTGGAAGGCGTCTCCCGCGTCTCTGCGCCCGGCTGTGAGCTGTAGGCTTTGAGGGAGGGCCGGCGCGGGGTGACAGTGGCTCGATGAGGAGACGCCAAAGTGATGAAGACGGAGGACACCATCCTCTTTGGGGGGGCCGCTGCTGCCATGATGGAGGAAGTTCTCACACAAACTGACAGGAGAACAAGTCAACAGTTAAGACTCACTTTTTGGTTTCATCAGGCAAGAAATAATACATAAAAATTCCTAAACAACTCGTTTAATCAGAAATTTAGCGTTGTGGAAGGGTTCTTCATCTTTGCAGGGGGGCTTCTACACAATCACAGTCATCTCAAGAAAAAGATGAAGAACAAAAACACTCATTTTAAAAATCTAAGTTGTATCTTATTGACACGTACCTGTGGAAAAACGTTGTTCAGAGACAGCCCTTTGTCTCCTTTCTCCTCCGTATCTCAAACCTTCTGGTTTATTTTCCCTCCCACGAGCAGAAGACTTCACTCTCGGTGGAGAGGGGGCTCCAGAAGGCCACTCCTTTTTCCTCCTTTATCTCCCTCCCTCCCCGGCCTTACCATCTGTTGACCCCTCCTCCTCCTCCTGACAATGCCACCTCCCTCCAGCCCGTAAAAGGTGAACAGTTAATCTCTGGCAAAGTGCAGTAAAAACCATGACACATTTATTCACTATGAAAGGCTGGCAAGCACACACACCCACACACACTTGCAAGCATGCATGTACACACACCCACAACAGGTTATGCAACCGCGCTGGAGTCATGGAGAGCTTTTCGTGTCACAAAGGTCTTTGCTTTGGCATCATAAAAAAGCCCAGATCTTCTTTTTGAATCATGTCAGGCTAAAAGCTTCTTCGTTTGCGTCTTATTGTTCTGAAAGGTTCCTTTTCTTTTCCTGCAGCCCTCTTTGGGTCTGCCTTCGTTTTTCTTCTCCCTCTTTCCTTCTTCCCATCCCCCCACAAAATCATATCACTTCAGTCCTGACTCACTATCAGCGTCTCTATGGAAAGATTTTTGTGCCCCAACATTGCAAGAAAAAGTCACAGTTTTCAGAAAGAAACTTTTTAAATTGCAAGCAAAATGTAAAGCGTCAAGAAAAAACTTAATAGTTTGCAAATATTTAAATTTTAATTGAAAAAACTTTTTGTTTGCTTAATTTTTTTTTTTTTTGCGTTTGCAAACTTTTTTGGTGCTTTCAGAAAATATTTGCGAAATGAAGCACAACTTATCTAAAAAACATTTTCCACAAAAATATTTTTTGAAAGCAAAAAAAAGTTTGCAAACAAAAAAAATTTTTTAAAGCAAAAAAAGTTTGCAAAAGCTAAAACTTTTTTTGAAAACAAGATTTTTTTTGTAAAAGCAAAAAAAAGCGTGAAAGCAAAAAAAATTGCAAATCTAAATATATCTTTAAAGAGCAGAAAATGTGTAAAAGCAAATATCATTTTTGAAAGCAAAAAGGTTTGCTAAAGCAAACAAATTTTTGAAAGTAAAAAAATTGTGCAAAAGCAAAAAAATAATTTGAAAGCAAAAAGAAAAGTAAAGCAAGTTCGAAAAAGCAAAAATACATTTTCAAGCAAAACTTTTTTAGCAAAAGCAAAAAAAAGTTTTCAAACATTAAAATATCTTTGAAAGCAAAACAAGATATTTAAGTGAAGCAAACGATTACAAACACAAAAATATTTTTGAACAAAAAAAATTGTAAATGCAAAAATGATTTTGAAAGCAAAAAAAATGGTAAAATATTGTTGAAAGTAAAAATAAGATGTCTGAAAGCAAATATTAACTAGAAAAGTGCATTACCTCAGATAATGCATGTGTGAATGCATTTTGCGGAAGCTCGTTGATGAAGATGCTGAAGATTTTTGCTTAAAATCAGCACAAAAACCTCAAAAGTTGCCAAATTAGCCAAAAAAGCTAACACGTTGCTAATACGTCAGCTTAACTCAGAATTAGCCCAAAAAACCTGAAAAGTTACCAAATTAGCCATAAAAGCTAACACGTTGCTAATATGTTAGCTTAACTCCAAATTAGCCCAAAAAACCTCAAAAGTCGATTTTAAAAATGTCCATTAATTGTCAATGAGGCTAGTAAACTAGCATAGATTGCGTTAAAATCGTTAAGTGTACAAATTTCAAAAGTACAAGCATGAATGTCCTGAACAAGCTGAACGTTTTGATACCACTGTTGCATAAGTTGTAAAAGTGCATAAAGTTTCTAAAGGATTTGAAAAATTCCCATTCATTTCCAATGAGGCTAGTAATTAGCTCAATTTGCGTAAAAAACGTAAATTTTGAGAATACCAAAAATACAGGCATGAATGTACTAAATTTGCGGAACGTTTTGACACCAATTACAAAAGTGCACATAGTTTTATAATGATTTGAAAAATTTCCCCATTGACTTAACATGGGCTAAAAACTGCGCGAAATCGCGAAAACCGTAAAATATGCGAAAACCAAAAATACAAGCAGTAATGTCCTTAATGAGACAAACATTTTGATACCAGGATTGCATAAATTGCATGAAGTGTGCTTGAGTTTTTAACGTGTCAAAAAATGTACGGAAGAAAACGTAAATAAGTGAAAAACAATAGTGTGAATGCATCGAATGTATTCACACAAATATCTTCATTAGCAAACGATGACGTTTTATTGCTTACATTTTACACTTTGTAATTTAGAAAAATTTTGATCACAAATTTTTCTTGCAATATGGTGGCACAAAAAACACTCCATACATCTCTTGCTTCTTTTAGGGCCACAAAGACATTAGAGCTCAGAGTGTTTGGTGAACTTGGTCTGACTCTTCTGGCGAAGCGTTGGTGCACAGGAGCAGGATTACAGTGGACTGAATCAAGGCATTGTGAAAGAGGAGATGCTCGCTTTTTAGCAAAGAAGGGGAGCTCCTTTACTTCAAGAAGTTATGTCAGCATTTAAGTAACGTTGTAGCTCAACTTTTCCTAAATTATCTAAAAAGAACGAAGCGATAATCGTCCGTTTTGTCGGTTTGGAATGCACGGCGAGGGTTAATGGGAGGCGGCAATGAGGAGAAAGATGGGGGTCTCTGTTGTTCCAGCTCTTTGGAAAGGAATGCTGCTGTGATGTCATGACTGCAGAGGGGAGCATGCCCAGTGAAGACATAACATGCCCAGAGAGGAGACAATTCCCGGACCTCCATGTTTCAACACCCCGACAAGTCTTAATCTCATCCCTGCCTTTGCGCTCTTTTTACTTACAACCTAAAAAAGAAGTTCCAATTTTTTATTTTCAGTTAAATAGAAGTAAATAAACCCCCCAAAAAAGCCCCCCACACATTGTACATGAAAAAACTCTGCAGTTTACGTTCTTTGTTGATGTCACCGGCGACGCCTCAGTTATTTAAGGGTTAAAGAGGAGCTGCAAACATTTACGGTTTAAAAAATCAGTAATGGAGGTAGAGTTTCACAGCCCCCACTTTCACATGTTGTGTCATTCCTCAAAAATGCTGTTTGCAAAGTGAAACTCGTTTACAGAACCTTCCTCTACTTGTTCAGTTGAAGGAACTTTAAGGGTCTTTTGTCACATCAGAGGTCAAACATTTGTCAAGTTCAAACCAAGGAGTGTTTTTACTTATCCTATTACTTAATAAAAAGGTGCGTTTGGTACAAAAGTTGCACAAAAGTTTTTGATGAGAAAATTGGTTGCATCACTGAATGGAGGTAGTCTAAAAAATAGGAAAAGATCACTAATTTTTTGAATAAAATCCCTAAAAAGTTGTAAAATGTTCTGTTTTTACAACAACTAAAAGTTTCCCTCTGATGAAAATCCTGTTTTTTGAGTTTTTAACATGTATGTCTTGTCTTTTTCTTATGAAATTGAACAAATTTAATAAGAAATCATTTCATTTTTACATTTTCGAGTATTTCTCCTTTTAAATCTCTGTCAATCAAACAGTTTTTCATGAATGATCTTCTTTCTGCTGCACATGCACTAAACCCTCATCTGGTCCGGCTAGAGCGGCAGTGAACGGTGGTCAAATGAGCCGCCGTTCACATTTCTGTGGTCCAATCAGCCGTCTCTGGATTTTTGGTGTGAGTTTCATCCAATATTTACGGTAGCAGTCCTGAGAACGCTGGAAAATCTCCACCAGACTCCACGGAGCTTCTTGATGTGACCACGGAAATGTGAACGGCGGCTCATTTGACAGCAGTTGGAAAGGATTGTAAATGAATGAAAGAGCATTTGGATGTTAGCTTTCATTATTTTCTGCTCTGAGAAACCAATGGATTGAATGGATTGATCACAGCAACGTCAAGAAACATCAAAGAGTCTTTGGTGAACTGGAAGGAGAAAGAATCAGGATTTTGGAGGAAGTTCTGTCCATGAAGATCTGAGCTGACATCCGGATCAGAACCATACGGCTGGACATTACCCAGATTGATGGATGCTTTTATGAAGATTTACGCTAGAGAGACACAGAGCTATCATAATCAGAAAGGAGGGGGGATCAAAAGCCACGCCCCCTCAGAGGAGATTTTGGAAACAGAGACTTCAGATTAACAGGAAAAATGGCTTTTTAAGACATTTAGGTTGTGGGATTTTGGTTAATTATAATTAAAACACTACAGAGAAGGTTTTTTTAATAAAAAAAAATTGTCAACAAAACAAAAATCTTAAAATTGAAATCATTTTCTTTAAAAAGACGAGAGAAAAGGTTTCCCAAGAATTCCTATTTTTCCCGTTTAACACTGGAGCTTCAGTGTTTATGTTCTTTGATTTACTATAGTTTTTCAAGTGTGTGTTAAACAGTTTGTGTTTAGGTGTCGCAGAGCATAAATAGACAGTAGGAATCAAAAGCCACGCCCCCTCAGGGGAGATTTTTGAAACAGAGGCTTCAGATCAACATAAAAAATGCTTTTTTTAGACATTTATGTTGTGGGATTTTGGTCAAAAGTTCATAATCATAATTAAAACACTTCTGCTGACATTTTATATTTATAAAAATTGAGAAACAAGGAGTTCCACACAAACATTCAAAAAGGGAAAAATATTCTTAAAACGGTCACGGTGAGAAAAATTACTTTAAATTGAATATTCTCCAATCTTATAATGTGTATTTTTTGCTAGTTTTATTTGATCTCTGTAGTTCTTTGAGGGTTTTTTTTTAGTGTAATTGTTGATTTCAACTTATTTTCATAATACTTTCCTTATTTCTAGATCCAAGCTCGACTGTGCTGGTTTTGAGAAGAGCTTTGAGATCAGGGGGCCACAGAAGGCGGAATCTGGCTTGTACGGGGTTCCATTTGTGCCAAAAATAGGTTTTTGCGTTCACCATGTATACCTTTGATCCATTGTCCATGTCTACTGAACAAGTTTATTGAACATTTGTTCATGTCTACGTATTGCTAAGCGATATCTTCTCCGTGTCCCGTGAAACGACAGAAGCTAACGAGGCTAGCAACTGTTGCTAAGGACTTTTCTGATCGACAATAGTAAATGCAAAGTTTTAAGCATGAAGCTGAAACATCACAAATACAAAGCTATCATCAAAGAAGCGTGGACAAGCAGAAGATATTACTTAGACATTTATTTGGTTTTCATACTTCATATATTTGGAAAGTCTAAAAACAATGCTTTAAATCTTTGCAAATATCAGATAGTTTGCCGTGTATTTGCTGGAATTACTGGTTTACTAGCAATTCTAAATCTTAAAAACCTAAGAAAATGTGTCAGGCTTAACCCAAGAGAACTGTCGTTTGTGATTTTCTATGGAGCTAAATCGGGGCCAATATTATTTGAAACCGAAATAAAATATTTTGAAAAAATATTAATGTTCGGCCAAAAAAATAGGTTTCCAAAAGGTTTACAGTTCTCAGAGTCAGTAAAGGCATCGGAACTGAGGATACCATCCTCATCGATTTTGATTGGTCCTCGTGTTAGCCCCGCCCCAACGCGCCACAACGGGGCCAAAAGTTTTGAAGCTGAAACTTGGAGGTTCGTAAACGAAAAAAAAAAAGTTTTGAAACTGAAAAAATAGTTCTGAAATGGAAATTTTGAGTTTTGGAAACCTATTTTTTCGGCCAAACATTAATATTTTTTTCAAAATATTTTATTTCGGTTTCAAATAATATCGGCCCTGATTTAGCTCCATAATTTTCACCCGAGCAAAAGTATTGACATGATTTTCCATATGTTGCATTTTTCTGGAAAAGTCTCACATGTTCCAGGAATTGGATGGACTAAAGGCCGAGTCTCCAGTATCAATATTATTTTTTAGGATTTCTTTTGTTCTCAAACTCCTAATTTTTTTTTTAGACATTTTCAAGTATGTTTTTTGGATCTTCCAAGTTTTTATTTTCCATTTTGTTACATGGATAGGAGTAGAAAAAAAAAAAAAAAACTACTCTAACTAATCATTTGTTGTCATATTTTGATCTGTTTTTTTTATAAATAAATACCCAATAAATAAACTTTTTATTGGGTATGCCATATCAGGTAAAAATTTACTTAGAAAATAAAATAATAAAAATTAAAGGTTTTGCAAATCCAGGGAAAAAAACGAACATCAAACCAAGTTGTTGCATTTCTAACAATCTCTCTGTTTTTATTCATTTTTCCTGACTTTTTCAAACCAAAGTTACTTCAAGAGGTTTAGAAAACTGATCATTTATTTTCTTCTAATACTTGCTTTTATTTTGCATGAGATAAAACAACTATCAGTAACAAACATTTACATCTCCAAAGTGACAAAAAGTTTCTTTTTTCATCTGCTGTTAAAAAGCGTCTTTAAAATCAGATTTCGGATACACCTTCGAGTCTCATCTGAAAGTGTCTCTTCTCTCATGTCCCGTGGCTGGACCTCTCTTCACGATCACTGGAGCTGGTCTCCTGTTCGTCCTGAAAATGAATCATCAAACACAGGAGTTGTTTTTGCCGTCTAACACATCCATCAAATTCAGGCATTTGACCCGAGCGGACCTTCAGCGCGGCCTGCAGCAGGTCACCGGAGGACAGCAGACACACTCCTTCACCCAAAAAGGAGACGAGGACGTGAAGAACATCCGACCAGTTCCCCACCGTCAGCATCAGCACCAGCAAGCCTCCTAATCGCATCACCACGGTGTGCAGGAGGTTCTCTGTGCCGGCCCGTCTCTGCTGATCCTCTGAAGACAAAAAACTTAAAGTCTGTCATCTTGTTTGGTTTTTTTAGAATAAAAAAATGACTAAACTTCTTGTTTTTAGCATTGATAAAGCTCCACTTTATCAAGATTTTTGGTATAAGATTAACCTAAAAGGTTTTATTTAAACAGTTTTGTATGGAAAAAGTCCAGTCTTTTCTATTTGGTTGAAATTTCTATTTTTTTTTTATTTTTTTTTAATTTGCTAGTAAGACAGTAACAATGAAGAAAACCCTTTCTGTTGTCTTCTACGAGGCCTAGAGTCAGGATCTGCAACCTGTGGCTCTGGAGCCACGTCTGGCTCTTCTAACGCTCCATTGTGGCTCTTTGTTTAAAGAAAAATACAAAGCTTTTAGTATAAAAAAGTAAATTAACACCAAAGCACAGCATCCATAGTGGTTCAATAGTCGAGAACGAAACATTTTGACCAATTCCATTGTTTAAAGTGTGGCTCATGATTCCTAAAAATCCAGATATTGTTATTCGGCTGTGCTTTAAATTTCTCGCTAAGAAACGCTTAAAAATAGTTTTATCATTTATTTTATTTTTTTTTACGTTGGTGGCATTACATTACCTACGGCTTGATTTGATCCATCAAGACACAGGAAGTCTTTTATTTTGAAAGGAATTATCTGTTAAAGGTTATAAACTGTTTCAAGTTTTTTTTTTTTTTCTATTAATACCAAAAATAATTGTTTTTATATATTTCTCGTAAAAATAAGACAAAAAAAAGTCTTATTTTTCTTAAGGATGTATGACTCCTTCTGGGTTGTGGTTATGAGAAATCGAGTCAAATGGCTCTTCGAGTGTTTAAGGTTGCAGACCCCCGGTCTAGTGTAATGTAGTAAAACAAGAAATAAAGTGTTTTGAACACACTGATTTGGGTCTTTATTGTCCTATTTACGTTTTGTTCCGTACGTTTTTTGACACGTAAAAACTCAAGCACACTTCATGCAATTTATGCAATCAAAACGTTTGTCTCATTAAGGACATTACTGCTTGTATTTTCGGTTTTCGCAAATTTTACGGTTTTCGCGATTTCGCACAGTTTTTAGCCCATGTAAAGTCAATGGGGAAATTTTTCAAATCGTTATAAAACTTTGTGCACTTTTGCAACTTATGCAATATTGGTGTCAAAACGTTCCGCAAATTTAGTACATTCATGCCTGTATTTTTGGTATTCTCAAAATTTACGTTTTTACGTAAATTGAGCTAATTACTAGCGTCATTGGAAATGAATGGGAATTTTTCCAATCCTTTAGAAACTTTATGCACTTTTACAACTTATGCAACTGTAGTTTCAAAACATTCAGCTTGTTCAGGACATTCATGCTTGTACTTTTGAAATTCGTACACTTAACGATTTTAACGCAATCTATGCTAGTTTACTAGCCTCATTGACAATTAATGGACATTTTTAAAATCGTTATAAAACTTTGTGCACTTTTTACACTTGTGCAATATTGGTATCAAAACGTTCAACTCGTGGAGGACATTACTGCTTGTCTTTTTGGTTTTCTCAAAATTTACGGTTTTTCTGCAAATTATGCTAATTACTAGCCTTATTGAAAAGGAATGGGAATTTTTCAAATTCTTTAAAAACTATGCATTTTAGTAATGTGTTAGCTTTTATGGCTAATTTGGCAACTTTTGAGGTTTTTTGGGTTAAATTGGAGTTAAACTAACATATTAGCAATGTGTTAGCTTTTTTGGCTAATTTGGCAACTTTTGAGTTTTTTGGGCTAATTTGGAGTTATGCTATCATATTTTTAGCATCTTCAGCTACCACATTCTGCAAAATGCATTTACACATGCATTATCGGAGGTAATGCACTTTTCTAGTTTATTTTATTTTTTTTACGTTGGTGGCATTATATTACCTACAGCTTGATTTGCTCCATCAAGACTCAGGAAGTCTTTTATTTTGAAAGGAATTATCTGTTAAAGGTTATAAACTGTTTCAAGTTTTTTTTTTTTTTTTAATTAATACCAAAAAATAATAGTTTTTATATATTTCTCGTAAAAATAAGACAAAAAAAAGTCGTATTTTTCTTAAGGATGTGTGACTCCTTCTGGGTTGTGGTTATGAGAAATCGAGTCAAATGGCTCTTCAGATGTTTAAGGTTGCAGACCCCCGGTCTAGTGTAATGTAGTAAAAAAGAAATAAAGTGTTTTGAACACACTGATTTGGGTCTTTATTGTCCTATTTACGTTTTGTTCCGTACGTTTTTTGACACATAAAAACTCAAGCACACTTCATGCAATTTATGCAATCAAAACGTTTGTCTCATTAAGGACATTACTGCTTGTATTTTTGGTTTTCGCAAATTTTACGGTTTTCGCGATTTCGCACAGTTTTTAGCCCATGTAAAGTCAATGGGGAAATTTTTCAAATCATTATAAAACTTTATGCACTTTTGCAACTTATGCAATATTGGTGTCAAAACGTTCCGCAAATTTAGTACATTCATGCCTGTATTTTTGGTATTTTCAAAATTTACGTTTTTTACGCAAATTGAGCTAATAACTAGCCTCATTGGAAATGAATGGGAATTTTTCAAATCCTTTAGAAACTTTATGCACTTTTACAACTTTGCAACAGTGGTATCAAAACGTTCAGCTTGTTCAGGACATTCATGCTTGTACTTTTGAAATTCGTATACTTAACGATTTTAACGCAATCTATACTAATTTACTAGCCTCATTGACAATTAATGGACATTTTTAAAATCGTTATAAAACTTTGTGCACTTTTTACACTTGTGCAATATTGGTATCAAAACGTTCAACTCGTGGAGGACATTACTGCTTGTCTTTTTGGTTTTCGCAAAATTTACAGTTTTTACGCAAATTATGCTAATTACTAGCCTTATTGAAAAGGAATGGGAATTTTTCAAATCCTTTAAAAACTATGCATTTTAGTAATGTGTTAGCTTTTATGGCTAATTTGGCAACTTTTAAGGTTCTTTTGGGCTAAATTGGAGCTAAGCTAGCATGTTAGCAACATGTTAGCTTTTATGGCTAATTTGGCAACTTTTGAGGTTTTTTGGGCTAATTTGGATTTAAGCTAACATTTTAGCAACGTGTTAGCTTTTTTGGCTAATTTGGCAACTTTTTAGGTTGTTTGGGGCTAATATGGAGTTAAGCTAACATATTAGCAACGTGTTAGCTTTTTTACATATTAATGCAATTAAAGCACTTTATGCACTTTATGCACCTTATACAATTTATGCATTTCATGCAAATTAATGCAATTAATGCAAATTAATGCTATTTATAGCTAGCATATTCAGCAAAAATGCATTCACACATGCATTATCGTAGGTAATGCACTTTTCTAGTTAACTTTTAATTTTTTCTTTCTTTCTTTTTTCTTTTGGTTTTATTCCTGCAGATTTGAGCTGAGATGATACATCTGGAAAATGTCCCTGATCATCACCTTGAGTGAAAACCACCAGCATAGTGTAGCAGAGTGTCAGTGGAGTCCAGAACTTTATGGCATCTTTGTGGAACAGGAAGTGTTCATAAACCGTGGAGGTGGAAGCCACAGTCCCCACGGCGAAAGCCAAGATGACCGCTCTCTGCAGCGAAGCCAGTAAGGTGTGTCCAGAGGTCAGAAGGTGGATGCACTTCCCGCAGTAACGCTCTGTGCTGTGCAGAGGGTAGAGTCTGGCCGCGTGGCTCCACAGACTGCTGCTGTAGCTCGCCACAACCCAGCTGAGGCCGGCGGCCAGCAGCAAGCTGAGGGAGCTGTGGGGGGCCCCCTGATGGAGGAAAGCTAAAGTGCAGAGGAGGCTGCATCCCAAGGAAAACTGGCACTGAACGAGGAGTAAATCCAAAGTTCCTGCACCTGCGTTCTGATCCAAAAAAAAGACAAACTCAAGTAAATATGACACGGTTTTTTAGTACGGCTGGGAATCACGATACCATACATGGCTCACGACATCAAGGATATCACAAAACTGCATAATGGGTGAAAATCATCTCTACTAATTCAGACCAGGGGTCTTCAACCTGCGGCTCCAGATCCACATTATCTCGCCATTGTGGCTCCTCAGCCAAACATAAAATAAGTCATGGAGACTGCTGACCCAACCATGTCGACCGTCGGAGTCAGCAGCTCCCCTTCCTGGAGAAAACAAATAAACAAAGCCCGCAAACTAAGACTACCAACCCCAAACTAAAATAACAAAACCCAGCAGTGTAAGACTGCTGAGGACAAAGAGGGGGAAAAGAACAAAAAAAATGAATAAATAAAAATAGCGATTTCTTATTTAGCATTATTTAATTTAGATTAGTTCAATGTAAAGATTGTTGGCTGAGGTGCATATAGATGATAATATATGTTGTTTTTTATATCCCTGAAGACATCTCGTCTGCACAGATTTATAAGCAAAGCAAAACTTTGGAAAAAGTTAGATCTTTTATGAGTTAAAAGCACATATTATCTTATGCTGCACAACATTGGTCACTAGCTGCTCAGAGCTGCACTGAGAGGATCCTGTTTGGCACAGAGTAGCTTTTATTTTGAAAATAAGTTAAAAAAAAAATCAAATTTTGATGGATGCTAGGCACTTTTATATATTTTGCTTTTATTTGTGCCAAAAAATAGACATAATTCATATTTATTATTAAAGAACTGAAGATCACAAATGGAAATCATAATTTCTTAAAGGTTGAAGTAAAACTATGCGGCTCCTTTTAGGTTATGATCAGCAGAAAATGAGCCCAAATGTTTATTTTACTGTTAAAGGTTGCCAACCCCTGAAATACAGGAACACATATCTTTGGGAAAAATTTATCCAAATTGAATTTGATCTCAAACACAATCATAACAAACAAAGCACGTCTTATTTTGTGCAACGTTGCTGAAATCAGAAATGCTCGTCTTTGACAACTATGGACACCAATAGAATTTGAATTTTCGGTAAAATTCAGTGTTTACAATAGTAAATATGAACAGCAGTGTCTCTACTTTGTGCAGAATTGTTGCAAACAACAGAACAAAAATTAAGGAGTTCAAGTAGCAGGTACCAAAGGATGATGAGTATAAGGTCTTACAGCCTCTTCAAATAAAAATAAAAGATAAACATTTGGTGAGAACCCATTGAGAATCAATCGCAGGACTAAATATTGCTATATCGATATTTTGGAACATCCTGAGGTTGTCGTATTCTAGGGACTCACCAATCCCGCCGTCATCCAGGCAGAAACAGCTCTGAGTAAAAACTCCAGCACGATGAGTGACGACACTCTGGACCCAACCAGAGACAACAGAGCCGACAGAGTCCAGAACTGGAGAGCGGCTCTCCAGCTGCTTCTCAGGGGTGGCTGCTGTCCACTCTCACCTGCAGATGTGTCTGAATCCCTGCATAAAAGACGATAAATCAGACAATGACTCCATCGCTCATTAGTTCAGTCCTTCTCTACCACCTTTACCTGCATGTTTGAATGAAATGGTAAACTCTCAACAGGTTGTACAGAACCGATACTCCACAAGCACTCACAAGTCCTACAAACAAACAAAGAGTTAGCTGTCTCCAATGTAAAAAAATACACAAGACTGTGGATGAGTTGATAAAAATCTGCAAACTGACCTCGAAGAAAGCAGTCAATAGGATTTGAGTCAAAAGGTGTCCACTCAAAAAGTCCCCTGATCCAGGAGAATAGGAAAAACATTTTTGAACTTTGCTTCCAAACATAAAGCCGCAATGTGAGGGTTAAACCACTCCTCTCAGAACCTCATAAAACCTGGATTTTGAAAAGCGAGCCACAACTTTCCAGCACTGCTTTTAGCTTTTACTGACAGCTTCCAAAGGTCAAATGACTTCACAGCAACTGTCATTGTAATCATTTCCAGATAAACTGACTGAAAGTCCTTTCACAAAGGTTGACTTTTGATTAAATTAGCAAAAATTAAATCATCCATTTTCCAAGCTGGTTTATAATAACCCAGCCCTACTTTCATAGATCCAGTGGAACAGAGACATGAAGAAAACAACATGTTTCTTACAAAATTAACCTTTATTTTGGATTATTGGGAGCACCAGGATGACTTCCTGTACATAAAAACCCCCCTTTTTAAAACAGTATTTTTGGCTTCGCACATATTTCATATGTTAGCAAGTTAAAAATAAACCAACAACAATGAACAGTATCAACTGTACGCTTTAAACCTGAAAAACAAACTTTAAATCAAAGCAGAGTTCCATTCACAGTGAGTAACACTCCTGCTAGCAAGAAACCTGATCAAGTTTTTAAAATCCCGACAAAGAAATTCTCAATATTTATCTCACACAAGTGTGGATCATAACGAAGTGCTCCAGATTTCAATTTCTGTGCTAAAGTCTCACAGAAGGCAGTGGTGTGACGTTTGACTTAATGGCTTTTCCATCAGTTAATATTATAATTAAACATATGATGCCACATTAAAGACCTACTCCAATGAAAATGGTGTTAACATGTTTAAGTGGCATTTTTCTCCTGATGAGGGACATATATTAAGAAAAGGCATTTATATTTTCACTAAAATGTTTTTTTTAATTTTCAAAGTGTCACACTTGCATAACAGTCACTGTCCCAGAGCGAGGGAGAGGTCAGAGGTCCCTGCGTTTCAACGTCCTTCCTGGGCTCTAGTCACATTTGATGGCCTGTTGCCTCATCAGGTCCCAGAACAGCATGCTCAGCACCGTGTGCGGGGCCAGCCGCACAAAGACGGGGCCCATGCCTTTATACAACCCCAGCAAACCCTCCGCTTGGCACACTTTCAGCATACAGTCGGAAAAGCCCCGGTAAAGGCGGCCCTGAAAGAAAAAAAGGGGTGGAAACGTGAGTCCACACTGCTTTAAACTAGAAAAGTTGCATTACCTGCGATAATTCTAGTATGAATGCTTTCTGCTGAATATGCTGAAGATGTTTGTTGAAGATGCTGAAGAAAAAATTACTGTAATTGCTCAACGGATTTGTTGAAAATGTTAAAGTTGCTAAATGACTTAAAAATGCAGAAAGTGCACAAAAATTGAAGAATTTCCATAAAAATTGCATTTTTTTTTTAAAAAAGTGTAAAAGGTATGAATTCAGAATTAGCCTGAAACCTCAATAGATTCCAAATTAGCCAAAAAAGCTGGCACGTTACTAATGTATTAGCTTAACTCAAAACTAGCCCAAGAAACATCAGTGGATGTAATTTTAGCTAAAAAAAAAAATCTTTCATGTCGCTAAAATATTAACTTAACCAAGAATTAGACCAAAAAATCTCATTAGATTCCAAATTAGCCAAAAAAAAAAGTTAGCTTGTTACAAAAATACTTGCTTAACTCAGAATTAGCCCCAAAAAACATTTGTAAAGGCCAAAGTAGCCAACAAAGCTAAAACGTGGCTAAATACTAGCTTAACTCCTAATTAGCAAAAAATTCCTCAGTAGATTCCAAACTTAGCCCAAAAAAGCTAGTGTGTTAGTAAAATCTTAACTTAATCCAGAATTTGTCCAAAAAACCTCATTAGATGCCAAATTAGCCAAAAAAAAGTTAGCATGTTGCCAAAATACTTGCTTAACACAGAATTAGCCCAAAAAAAACATTTGTAAGGGCCAGATTAGCCAAAAAAGCTAACACTTTGCTAACATTTAAATACTAGCTTACCCCAAATAGCAAAAAATTCCTCAGTAGATGCCAAATTAGCCCTAAAAAGCTAGCATGTTGTTAAAATACTAGCTTAACTTAGAATTAGCCCAAGAAACCTTATTAGATGCCAAATTACCAAAAAAAAAAAAAAAAAGCTAGCATGTTGCTAAAATACGTGCTTAACTCAGAATTAGCCCGGGAAACCTCAGTAGCATGAATGTTCATAACATGCGGAACGTTTTGATACCAATATTGAATAGGTTTCAAAGTGTGCAAAAATTGTATGAATTTTGAAAGAAAAAAAATTCATAAATTGTTTAAAACTGTAAAAAAAAAAAAAAAAAAAAAAAAAGTAAAAATAATGTTTAAAATTGCGTACAATTTCACATATTGCATAAAATTTAACAATGCTAAAAGTACAAGTACGAATTTCCTCAACATGCTGAATGTTTTTAATTGCATAAATTACAGAATTTGGTAAAATAAAAAAAAAAATTGCCATTCATTTTCAATCTGGCTGAAAAATCGCACAAATTGCGTAAAATCTTAAAAACCTTAAAATGTATGAATATCAAAAGTACAAGCAGGAATTTCCTTAACGTGCTGAACGTTTTGATACCAAGGTTGCATAAATTGCGAATCAATTTCTACGAATCACAAAACGTATGGAAGAATAAACAAGGAATAATTCACACAATTAAGGAACTTCACAGAGGAAAAGACGCTCACTCTGCCAAGCTTGTCAACCGGCTGGTTGTAGAGCCGCGTGCTGATGACATCAAAGGGAGTCATGGTGATAGCTACCGCCACGCCACTAATGGTGGCAGCAACCAGCCCCATCAGCCATCTGTTGGAGCCGAACCACTAAATTAACAAAAAGGGAAACTGGGAGTCACTCGACCGGTGTCGGGGTTAACAATAACATTTTCAGCTGTTCATTGTGTCCACCTGAGAATGTGACACCCAGTCCTTGGCTGAGGTGAAGGTTGACAGCTGAGCAGCTGATCCCACCATGACTCGAGGCACAGCTCCGTTCACGCCCCTCCAAAGACCGCTCAGACCCTCTCTTCTATAGATGGTGATGAAGGCGTTGGACACGCCCTGAAATGAAAGAAACCTATCATCAGTCATGTGATGGAAGACACAGAAAGAAACATAGAAAAAGTTAACTAGAAATCCTGCGTGGTTGTCTTCATGTGATAGAGATACATTATCTTAATGCATTTTTCATTTATAAAAATCTAACAATAGTGATTCTGTTTCTGTGAGATTTAAACACTTTTTAACTAAAAATTAAATTAAAAATTTTAGGTTTCCATCATAAAATTGCCATACATTTTACAGGGTTCACAAAGTCAGGAATGTTTTGTTTAACAAAAAAATAGATCAAAGCAAAAGTGGCTCATTATCAAAGTTTCATATGCAAATATAATAAAATAAAATAAAGACGTTTTGTTCGTCTGAAGATCTACTAATCGCTATCAAAGTTTTAGCTTTTGTCTCAACATCATTTAAAAAACTTTTAAAACTTTTTTAGGCTAATTTGAAGTTAGGCTAATACTTACCCACTAGCTGTTTTGGCTAATTTAGGCCTTTTTTTTTAGGCTATTTTGAAGTTTCAGCTATTTTTTCAGCTATATGCTACTTGGAATTTAGCTAATATTTTTGCTGGCTATCAGCTTCAGTTTTTTTAGCTATTAGCTTCAGTGATTTTTGCTATCAGCTTCAGCATTTTAAGCTATCAATTTCCGAATCTTCAGCACTAGCATTAGCAACATTAAATTTAAATGAACTATTTAATTAACATTTTATTGCAATTACATATTTTTCATTTCTTACCATTGAACAAATTCTTCGAAATATATGTATTTTTTAACCAAATAACCAATGCCTGTCAATTTGCCAATTTTGACACAGTTCATTCCCATTTTGCAAGTTGTAGATGGTGCGTACTAGTGCCTCTACGTGGTGAATATGAAAACGTAATTTAGCCTACCACATTTAAGAAATATTCACACAGTTTTTTGAAGCGTTAAAATTATTTAGATTTTATGAAAGGAGCCTAGGGGCCGTCGGATATTTGAATATGGGCCACACTTTGGACATGCCCTGACTATATATTGGACTATATGGTGTGTTTGCCAGTTTTTAGTGCTGACCGAATCTACATTTTCAAAATACAGTCCTAGAAGTTTCCCAGAAGTCTTTGTGAGAAAACAGCCTGCATCAATGCTCTCTATGTTGGCAAATATAGACCACAATGCATTGTGTTTGAACAATTTCTTGCTAAAAAATGTGTTTAAGCATAATTTTTTAATAAACCATCAATGTTTTCATCATCAGGACACAGTAGAGTTATAGTCACTTTGTGAAATTGATTTATTTTTACACAAAATGAGTGATGTGTTAAACTATTTTAAAAAAACTTTGCTATTTGGTGCCCCCTCCAGCAGATGGCTACCTAGGCAGCCGCCTAGTTCGCCTATTCCCAGGGCAGGCCCTGGCCATAAGGAAAATCTCTAACCTGATGGTTGTGCTGATGACCCACTGCTATGGCATGAATGGTCTGAGCTTGTAAATGGGTCTTCACCTGTAAAACAGAACTGCTATTATTATAAAGACAAAAAAATAATTTACAGGAACTATACATAGTTTATTAAAGGATGTTATTGATTTTTAATTGCACAAAATCATAGAAATGTTATATTTGGATGTTTTTTCAGTTTTTCTTTGGTAGAAAAGTGCTAAATAAACGATGAGTATCTTTTCTATAGGATGTCAATGAACCTCCCACTCATTTTATTATTCATTCCCAGCAGTAAACAGATGCTGTGTATTTTGTTTTTACAGTAGTTGTTGAGATGATCAAGAGGATACATTTTGTGACCAAGCTGCCCACACGTCATTACTCCATACTTTCCTACAGTAATGATGAGGAGACTCTTCCACTCATTTGAAAGGAGATATGGGAGCATTCATGGAAACACTGAAACTTGATGCTGAAGAGGACTGCATACAAGTTCAGTAACTGTGTTGAGAGGCTGGCTCACCTGCTCTCAGAGATAATGCTGAGCAGATATTCAGTTGATACTGAAACTGGAGCATCAGCAGAGTTCATCACATAAAAAGAGATGGAAATCCACTCATGTGGAGCTAAAGTTTGCTCGGAACTCTTCAAATGTTCCCTCACGTGTGCATTCATGCGGACGGCTGTTTGAAACCTGACAAACACGGAAACATCTCGGTGACCGTGTGGCCTGACAGAAATAGAAGAGACACTTCTTTCTCTGAAAGGGGGTCAGGGATTCTTGTCCTTTATATGACTTTAATTGCTTGTTCCTCTTAAATCTGTCTAATTTGTCATTTTATTGTTTAGTTTAAAGAATGTTTTTAATCTCTCTGGGATGCATTAAGGAAAAAAGGGAATTTCTATATCACATAGACCATTATTTTAAAATCTGTAAAAGAGATTTCTATACGAAGTGATCTATTGTGTAAGATCATCACAGTGAAAAAAAATGGAAAATCCATAATATGAGAGAAAAAGACTGTTTTTCTACATTGTGGTAAATGAAGGATTAAAAAAATAAGCTTATCTTCTAATAGACACTCACCAGCAACTTTATTAGACACCTGTGTGTGCAACTGCTTGTTAATGCAAATTTCTAATCACCCAACCACTCCATGCATGCATTTATGCATGTAGAGATGGTCAAGACGATCTGCCGCAGTTCAAACTGAGCTTCAGAATGAAGAAAAAAGGGGATTGAAGGGACGTTGATGGTTGCTGGTGCCAGACGGGCTGGTCTCAATATTTTAGAAACTGCTGATCTACTGGGATTTTCACCCACAACCATCTCTAGGGTTTACAGAGAATGGTTAAAAAAAATAGAATATATCCAGCATTTCTGTAGAAGGAAATGCCTTGTTGATGCCTGAGGAGAATGACCAGACTGGTTCCAGCTGATAGAAAGTCAACAGTAACACCAACTAGAAAAGTTGCATTTCCTGTGATAATACTAGTGTGAATGCTTTTTGCTGAAAGTAGTCGCTGAAGATGCTGAAGCTTTTCGCTGAAAATGGTGACGCAACTTACTTTAGTAGTCGAAGGGATTTGCCGAAAATCTAAAAGCTATTTGCAAATAGTTACATTTACTAAAAGACTAGAAATTTTGTTAAAATATGGACGTGCTCTGAAGTTGACCTCTATTTAAAAATTTGTGGTAAAACTGCTTAAAAATATGAGCTGAACTGCAAATTAGCCCAAAATTCCTTAGTAAACCAAATTAGCCAAAAAGCTAGCACGTTGCTTAAATACTAGCTAAACTTTAAAATATCCTACAATTCCTCAGTAAAATAAATTGGTAAAAAATGTTAGCATGTTGCTAAAATATTAGCTAAACTAAAAATAAGCATAAAAAACATCAGTAGATGGCAATTTAGCCAAAAAAAAAAAAAAAAAAAAAACATCACATTGCTTAAATACTACAAACTCCAAAATAGCTTAAAATTCCTCTGTAAACTAAATTAGTTAAATCGTTAGCCTGTTGCTAAAAGAGAAGATAAACTCTTAATTAGCTTGAAGAGCTTCCGTTAGATAAGAAATTAGTTAAAACGTTGGCACGTTGCTAAAATATTACCTAAAAAAAAAGTCAGTAGGGGTCAATTTAGCCAAAAAAAAAAAAAAAAAAAAAAAGCTATCTCGTTGCTTAAATACTACATAAACTCCAAAATAGCCTAAAATTCCTCAGCAAACCAAATTAGCCAAAAAGCTAGCACCAGGCTTAAATACTAACATCTAAAATAGCCTGAAATTCCTCAGTAGACTGAATTAGCTAAAATTTCAGCCTGTTGCTAAAATAGAAGTTAAACTGTAAATTAGCCTAAAAGACACCGAAAGACAATTGATAATTAGAAAAATGTAATGAAATCTGGATATCTGCTGCCACATTCCGATGGAAGGGTCAGAATTTGGCCTCAACAACTTGAAAACATGGATCCATCCTGCCTTGTATCAACGGTTCTGGTGGTAGTGGTGTCATGATGTGGGGGATATTTTCTTGACACCCCTTAGTACCAATTGATTATGGTTCCAACACCACAGCCTACCTAAGTATTGTTGCTGACCACGTCCATCCCTTTATGACCACAGTGTACCATATTCTGATGCTACTTCCTGAAGCTGGAACCGTCTCAGACTGGTTTCAAGAACATGACAATGAGTTCACCGGACTCTAATGACCTTGCAGTCACTAGATCTAATAGATCACCTTTGGGATGTGGTGGAACTGGAGATCGGCATCATGGATGTTCAGCCGACAAATCTGCAGCAACTGTTTGATGCTTTCGTATTAAAATGGACCAAACTCTGAGAAATGTACCTTGTTGAATCTATGGAATCAAGGCAGTTCTGGAGGCAAAAGATGATCCAACCCAATAATTTGCTTTTCTTTAGCACGTGCAAGCACATTGAAGGTAATCTAATATATGTGGAAGCTCTCAGAAGGGTATTTTCAGGTTTCCACCCAGTTCATTTCTTGACCTTAGAGTTTGATCACGTGGAGAAACTCTTCATCCATGCAAACCAACTGTTTGGTTTGGCTGCAAAAATCACAGATAGTATTTAGATTGGCAAAATGGTTACTGTGCACCCTTAAACACCGGAGCTCCAGTGTTTATTGTAATGATTCTCCTGCTCCTTTTCTGAAGTTTTTCGGAAGTTAAAATCTAATCACACTTTCAGAGATTTAAGCAATCTTGGCATCAAAATGTTCAGCTCGTTCCAGAAATTGCTGCATGTACTTTAGGTATTCATAAACTTTACGGTTTTTGAAATATTGAGCAAATATAGAAAATAAATGGGAAAGCCTTCAATATTTTTACTTAGATGAACTACAAGCCCTTATTCATGGGCTATGTTTTCATCGTTTATAGTAATTTTCAAAAAAATTTGGCGTTAAGCTGTTAAAATTACAATAATGCTAGCTTGTTTGGGTAATTTATCATCTACTGAGGTTTTTTTTTCAGACAAATTTAGAGTTTAGCTTCTATTCTAGCAACATGCTAAAGTTCTTGGCTAATTAGTTTACTGAGGAATTTTAGACTATTGTTAGAGTTTAGCTAGTGTTTAAACAACATGCTAGCTTTTTGGCTAATTTGGTTTACTGAGGAATTTTAGGCTACTTTGGAGTTTAGCTATAATTTAACAACGTGCTAGCTTTTTGGCTAATTTGGTTTACTGAGGAGTTTTAGGCTTTTTGGAATTTAGCTAAGAGTTATGCAACGTGCTAGCTTTTTGGCTAATTTGGTTTACTGAGGAATTTTAGGATATTTTAGATATTAGCTTGTATTTATGCAACGTGCTAGTTTTATGGCTGCATTGGTGTACTGAGGAGTTTTAGGCTTTTATAGAATTTAGCTAAAAGTTATGCAATGTGCTAGCTTTTTGGCTAATTTGGTTTACTGAGGAATTTTAGGATATTTTAGATATTAGCTTGTATTTATGCAACGTGCTAGCTTTATGGCTGCATTGGTGTACTGAGGAGTTTTAGGCTTTTATAGAATTTAGCTAAGAGTTATGCAATGTGCTAGCTTTTTGGCTAATTTGGTTTACTGATTAATTTTAGTCTATTTTGGAAATTAGCTTGTATTCATGCAATGTGCTAGCTTTTTGGCTAATTTGGTTTACTGAGGAGTTTTAGGCTTTTTGGAATTTAGCTTATGCAACATGCTAATTTTTTGACTAATTTGGTTTACAGATTAATTTTAGGCTACTTTAGAGTTTAGCTATTTTTTAACAACATGCTAGCTTTTTGGCTAATTTGGTTTACTGAGGAATTTTAGGATATTTTAGATATTATCTTGTATTCATGCAACGTGCTAGCTTTATGGCTACTTTGGTTTACTGAGGAGTTTTAGGCTTTTTTAGAATTTAGCTAAGAGTTATGCAACGTGCTAGCTTTTTGGCTAATTTGGTTTACAGATTGACTTTAGGCTACTTTAGAGTTTAGCTATTTTTTAACAACGTGCTAGCTTTTTGGCTAATTTGGTTTACTGAGGAATTTTAGGATATTTTAGGGCTTAGTTATTTTTTAACAATGTGCTAGCTTTTTGGCTAATTTGGCACTTACTACGATTTTTTTGGGCTAATTCGGAGGCTAGCTGATATTTAAGTAAAACTAAACATTGGGTAAATTGAGGATTTTTAAGCAATTTCACTACAAATTCTTTAGAAATGTAGGTCAACTTCAGCACTCTTTCATCGTTCTTAATTAAAAATTCCCGTCTTTTAGAAAATTTTACATTTTAGCAAAAAGCTTTTGCATTTTCAGCAAATCGCTTCAGCAATTAAAGTAAATTTCATCACCATTTTTAGCAAAAAGCTTCAGCATCTTCAGTGACTAAAAGCATTATTGCAGGTAATGCAACTTTTCTAGTGTTCTTTGATTTAATGTAGCTTTTCAAACATCATCATCATAATAATAATAATAATAGAAAGCGTCTCTGCTTTTCTTCTTCACAATCTACTAGGGTTGAAAAGCTACAGTATGTTAGAGATTTGAAGCGTAATTCTAGTGTTTGTGAATTTCTTTCACAAGTTATATCAGCTGGAACATTAAGATCACATGTAATCAAAAATTTGTAAATAGACAATAAAATGATTTGAAAAAAATAAAACAATCGGTGATTGTTCAATCTTTAAAACCTAGAAGTACAATTCAAGATTTAAGACACAAATTTAAGATTTATAGCTTACCAGGTAAGCAGGAGAAGCAAAAAAGGCCCCCAGAGCCCCTACAACAGCCCCTGACAACAAACTCCCTCCAGGGAGGGCGGTGACCCCTAAATATTCACAGTAGGAGTAACATCCCAGCCTCACTCCATTCATCACCCCCTGGTAGATCAGCCCGACTGAGAGCCCCTTCTGCAGACCCCTCAGCCCATCAGTGCGGCCCACCACCCAGAGGGCCTGCAGGACTCCGCGGTAGTGAATCTGGTAGGATCCTCGTGCACAGAGCTCCCCCTGAAGCTGCAGGCGAGTCTTCACCACCTCCAGGGGATTGGTGAACACACAGGCTCCACAGCAGGCCAGAGCGCCCAGTGCAAAGTCAAGAGGAGGCCAGACTGCGGTGGGAGGCGGGGAGGGTTCAAACACACCGCGGGGCGCCATCGCGGAAGCCATCCTCTGGGCGGGTTCTTCAGATGGAGTTTTCAACAGCTGGACACCGCTCATCCCTGAGTTCTGAGGGTTTCTGTTGTGTGGAGCCTGTTTACAGTTCAGAAAAGTCAAGGCTGGAGTTTCAGTTCTGCAGGAAAAAGCTCCTCTCTGGCCTCCTTGACGTCTTTTCGCTTCCTGGTCTGTCTTTTTGCTCTAATAAGGCACCATCTGTAGGAGAACGTGACCACAGTTCAGTTCACAACAGCCCAGCCCTTCACATCCACAGCAGCTTTAGGAACAATGATGGAAACCTGTTAGACCTCATGCTGCTCCTTTCTCTGGACTCCAAAACAGCCTCAAAGAAATGAAAACAAGCCGAATGACTTACATGTGTGATCAAAAGAGTGATAGAGAAGTCCCAGCAGAACCTGCAGCATTTTCCCTTCAGTTTTCTGTCTGAGACTCTCTGGGATCAGTGATCCTGTGCAGCTCCATTCTTCCTCTGTCCCCATCATTGTGTGTGTCCTCAGCACATTCATTGTGAGAGGCTCCTCCCTCTTCTCCTCCTCACAGCCAATCCGGACGCAGTCCCGTCTGCCAGCTCAGCACGGATCTTAGTCTGCACAAATCAGAGGGCGCTGCTGGGTCCATCCCCCGCGCCCGTCCTATGGGCTCTCTCTGGGTAAAAGGTTAGGAAGGAGGCGGAGTCTGATGCAAAAGAGGGCAGGAGGTGTCAAAACATGGCAACCCAGCCAAAGTAAAGCCAATGTTTTCTGGTTGATCTACAGAACATGTCAAAGTCAAGGCCCGGGGGCCGGATCTGGCCCTCCAGATCATTTTATTTTATTTTTATTAATAGTCCGATGTTATCTTGCACCCCTTTCTAACTTGTATAATTTTAGCAAATATATTTTTGTGGAAGGTAAAATATTGAAAGTTATTTAAGGTTTAGGTTGATTTACTCTCGAATAATATTCCTACCTTTTTATTATTCATAAATATGTTAAAAAGTTATAGTTTTAAAGTTTTAAAAATTGGCATTCGGCTAGCTCTTTGGACTATTTTGGCGTTTACCACAAATTTTGGGCTGTTTTGGGTTTATTTAGTATTCCAGATACACACTAGCGGTTTTGGCTAATTTAGGCTTTTTTTTAAGGCTATTTTGGATTTTAGCTAATATTTCACCTACATGCTAGCTGTTCTGGCTAATTCTGGCTTTATTAAGTTTTTAAGGCTGTTTTAGAGTCAGGCCATTATTTATACGCAAGCTGTTTTAGCTAATTTAGGCTTTTCTCGTTTTTTTTTTTTTTTTTTTTAAGGCTATTTTGGATTTTAGCTATTTTTCAGCTATGCTAGCTGTTTTGGCTAATTTAGGCTTTTTTTTAGGCTGTTTTGGAGTTTGTCAAATATTTACATGCTACTTTTGGCTAATTTAGGTTTTGTCTGTTTATTTATATATATATATATATATATATATATATATATATATATATATATAAGTCTAACTATTTTTTCAGCGACATGCTAGCAGTTTTGGCTAATTTGGGCTTTTTCTTTTTTTTCCAGGCTATTTTGGAGTTTACTATTTCAGCTACATGCTAGCTGTTTTTTGGCTAATTTAGGCTTTTATTAAAGTTTTTTAGGCTGTTTTGGAGTTAGGCCATTATTTACACGCCATCTGTTTTGGCTAATTACGGCTTTTTTCAGTTTCTTTGAATATTTTTATCTTAAGCCATTTTTTTAGCTACAGGCTGGCAAATTGAAGTTCTATTTTTTAGGCTAATTTGGCATTTAGCTAATATCTTAGCTGGTGATCAGCTTCAGCGCTTTCAGCTATTAACTTCAATATTTTTAGTCATCAGCTTGTGTTTTTATCTATCAATTTCAGCATCTTCTGCAGCCAAATTCAGCTTACTGCATTCACCCTAGCATTTTCACAGGTAATGGTATGAATCTTGTTCATAATTATGTGAAGAAGTTACAATTTAAAAGGTTAAAAAATGTAGTTTTAGATTGTTTAATAAATGCTTATCCTGTTCGGCCCGCGACCTAAGGTGTGTTTTGGATTTTGTCCCCTTGTGCGATTTAATCTAAAAGATTAAAGATTACTTTCCTGTTGATTAAAATTATATTATTTACCACTTTGACTCCTGATCCTCTGCTCAGCAGCTTTCTTTGGTGTCAGAACTTCAAAGTGTTTTAAATTTGAAAAACTCCAAACTAAAAAATCCAGTTTAAAATATAAGCCTAAAGGTAAAAATTGAGTTTCAGACGCCCAAAACATTTTTTTTTTCTTTCTCTCATCCAAACAGTAGAAGTTTAACCTACTGTTATCTAAGCTGAGGAGCAGCTGCGACACCCGACACACTTCAGGACAGCAGAGCAAACATGGAGGTCTTTATTAATTAACTATGTTTATAGCACAGTGCCACACGGGCCACCATGGCCACCGAAACATCAGTCAACATGTCGTCACCGTCACCGTGCACACACAAACGCACACGCTCTCTGTTATCTTGAATGTAAACGTTGCAGGCTTGAAGAGTGATACAAAAAGCAAGGTGGTCATCTACAGGTTTCTCTCTGTACGAGTCTTGAGGGGCAACACAAAAAAAAAAAAAATCAACGTTTTTGAATAGTTGTTCAGGTTTTGACGAAGACAAAAGATTCTTATTCACTGCAACCACAAACACTCACACACTCAGTCAAAGTACGCATTCCAGCAAATATTTGAGGAAAGTTCAGGTAAAGTTCTTCCTGTTGAATGCTCACAGTAGGCAAAGGGGACAAAAGTGAATGTCGTAAGTGAAACGTTTAGCAATGCTTTTAGATTTTCTCTTTTACCTATAGGAAAAGGCCTTGTGTGTCGGTTCCCTTGTGTTGTCACAGGGCGAAGTGTCCGTTTTTCCAGTCACACCTGACCTGTAGCTGCATTACCTTTTAGCACGTACAAAGTACAAGGCATTGGTTTTAGGGTAGTACTTCACATTCTGTTTTTTGTCCATGAGACCTCCAAAAATGATGAGCTCTCCGCGGCCCTGCACCACGGTGTGGAGGCTGGTTTCTGGAGGCCCCGTCACCGCAGGCGTTCCGTTCCCGTAAACCTTCCAGGACACGACCCCGGCAGACTTGGCCCGGGACACGTCCAGGACGTACATCTGCATGGGCTTGCAGTTGAGAGACTGGTACAAAGGTTTTCCTACATTTAGGCTCTGCGGTGGGTGGTGGCCAAGGCGACGCGCTATCGGCGGAATAGCATGTCCGTCGGCTCCGGCGGCTTGTGGGGGGCTGGAGGAGGATGACGGCGGGGTTCCCGGGGGACCGGTTCCGCCTCCGCCGCCACTCCCACCCACAGAAGAAGTCCCCTGCGTCTGAAGGGAAGACGACGACGAGGACGGCAATGATGAGGAAGGCTTGTTTTTCACTGCCTCCAGTCCTCGTCTTAAGGCAGCGGGAGACACCGCTCCTGGGGGTGTGCACGGGGAGCTTGAAGGGGGGGTGTGCAGGCCATTGGTGCTGGGAAACTCAATGTGGTGAGCAGCAGAGGGGGGAGACTCCCAGCCATAGTCCGTGGGCGCGGCCAGGTGAGGGCGAGAGGGAGGGGACGCCGCCTGAGCCGGGCTGGTCCGAGGAGAAGGGGAGGAGCCGTTAATTAAAGGAGGGAGCGGAGGGAGAGGGGGGCTATCTGGGCCCTGTGAAGGTGAAGGCTGCTGGGAAGAAGACGGGCTCCCGTCCCGGGCGCCCCCACGGGCCGATGGCCGAGGCCTCAGGGTGCCCCATCGACCGTTTACGCACGGGGCCTCTTCTGCAGCGCCCAGGACGACACCCGCGGCCCCGCTCCGAACCGGAGACTGGGAGCGCAGGGAGGGGGGCTCCGGGCCCAGGGGGGCGGGCGTGGCACTTATGGGGGAGGGGCGGGAGTTCAGGCTGGGGCTGAGGGGAGCACGGCCTGACGGAGCCTGTGAAAAAACCACCACGCACTGACCCACCTTCAGGGGAAAACAGACAAAACAGATTAACGGGGGAAAGAACCCAACATCAGCAAGCATCAGGACTGCAAACAACACTGGTAAAAATGTAAAACTTTAGCTTTTTTTAAACTTTTTTTAGTCGTTTTAAAGACCAACTGCATTAAAAATCTTGTTTTTGACATGTTTTTGTAGCATTTTCTCATAATGGAGACCATTAAAAAAATAATTTAAGATTAAATCTGTGTTTCTGAGCATTTCATCAGGAGCAGATGAAAACCTGAGGTTTGAAAAGCATCATTTTGTGACGCAACAAATGAAAAGTTCTCATTGCCCCGCTAAAATTCTGATGGATCCACTTGCAAACAAGTAGATCCGTTAACGTTTTCCTTTTTCTCAAAACTTTATGGCTGGATAGCTCTGATACTTCTCATAGTTTATTCTTTTTTTGACATGTGGGCTTGTGAGGTACTTTAAGTTAGTGAGAGTGTGGACAAAGGGTTGATGGGAAATTAGATAATTTCTGCGCCAACCGTCCCACTCGCAACCCAGAGGTGAATTTCTAAAAAGCTACTGGCTGCTCTGAACAAAATATGCTTTAAAAACAACACATGTATTTTTTTTATTTTTGCTAAAAACTGCAGAATGATAATTAAAAGAACACTGGTAATGCTTTTACAATAATAAAAAAAAAATAGTATGATTGGGACGTTAACGTCCCTTTGATTCACATTTCTACTAGATTTTCTTAAAATCACCACAGTTGATATTTTTTCGTGTAATTAGGAGCTCGGATCTAGAAATAAGGAAATTGTCAAAATGAGTCAAAATCTTTTTGCTCCAAACTCTTGACAATAGAAAACCTTGATTTAAAATAAACAAAAACTCAAATGGAACTGCAATCTTTGGTTTAATCTTAAAAATTTAATTTTAAAGAAGTAGAATGGCATTCAAAATTGTGCTTCAGGCAATGTAATAATCACATTAAAAATTCAAAATAATGTTAAATTTTAAGTATATTTAACTACTGTTACTGGAAGAAAATAGTAGAGCTATAAAATACTTTTTGTAGATAAAAAAATTTAGATTTAAGTTTTGTTTACTGAACTAGGTTCTGAACAAAAATGAGTTTTTAATATAGTTGACAATCTGAATAAAACATTTAACGAGTATGAAATTAAGAGTATGGTGGAGAAATCGTACCAGAATAATTCTGTAAAACGTTCATCTAAACTGGGAAAGTTTTTTAGTTATTTCCACTAAAGATAAAAAAGTAGTTTACAAAACATGTCAATTTAGAGGACGGTAGAGCGGTCGACTCCTGATCGGAAGATTGCGGGTTCGATTCCCGCCTTGCCCGCCCGTGTGTCGAAGTGTCCTTAAGCAAGACACTGAACCTTAAATGACCTCTGGTGGAAGGTTGGCACCAGTGTGACTGTAAAGCGCTTTGGGCCTTCAAAGGAAGGTGAAAAGCGAAATACAAGTAAACGTCATTTACCATTTACCATTAAAGGACTTTTTCTAGTTGTTTCATTTTTATTAGAGATTTTATTTGAGATGTTGACATGTCATCATTTCCTGAAGTCAGCTACACTTTGAGGTTTGGAAAACTGCAGAACATTTTTCAGGAGTTTTTGTTAAATAATCCAAAATAACAGTGATGTTTATGTTTTGTTTACTGCTCAAGTTAAAAAGGAAAGATGACAGAAAAACGTACAAGTGTGACATTAGGCGTGTTTGAGTTGACTTGCGCCTCGCCTGCATCGTCGACGAGACTAAGCTGCTGCAGGAGGAGGCGGAGAAAGACGCCTGAGATGAAGGTGGACGACGAGACTGTACGAGAACGAGGAGTTGGGGGTTGTCCTCAACGTTCAGATGAATTTTAATACGCCACTCCTCCTAGTATGATCTGTGCTGTTATGTCTTTTATAGTATTTTTTTACATCTCTTAGAATAAAACAGATTAAAAAAAATAGTCGGGGGATTCTTGACATGTGCACAGTCCCAAATAAACAGATAAAATAAAAATTAAAGTTCATTTTAAAGACAACTATGACACACATAACCACAGATTATTTAAAATCTTGTATATTTTTTCATCAGTGATTCACTATCTTCCAGAAAGAGTAAAAAAATATACACATTTCCTTCATTTAGCGCCAGTTAATTCACATTAAACTACAAAAACTTTCAGGACACCGTTTCCCACAATGCATTGTTTTGTAGTCATCAAGGCGGCTTGCAGCCAGCGCAGTACCTATTTTCTGGCTGCGCTGGCTTAGGTAGACGCCTTGAACCCGCCCCTTTCTCGCGATACTTCATGTCGTCGCACATGTGACGTCGGTGACAGAAACTACCCAGCATGCACCGCAATCCAGGCGATCTGCGCAGCGCCGCGTCCGCCTGCAGGATCTCACACACGCCTATTGTCTAAAGCAGGGATCCCCAAATATTTTCTTGGAAGGGGGACATCATTTTTTTCTTCACTGATGTGGGGCCGGGGTCACTTTGTAGGCTAACAGAGATAAATGTTTTCAGTTCTGTCTGTAATTGACGCTCACAGAAAAAACTGGTAGAAAAACACTATTTTGCATATAATGCGTAGCTGATGGGGTTTGTGGAGCCAGCTCAAATTTGTGGATTTGGCCTGTGGAGCATAGTTTGAGGACCCCTGATTTAAAGTGACAAATACAATTCCTTTCTTTTATAATCTGTTTTTTTTTTTTTTTTTTGATTCTGACACAGTAAAATGACAAACAACACATATATCAAACATTCAAACATAATATTTTAAACTGTAAGAGTTGTGGTTTGAGCTGTAAATCGTTGATCTTGATTTGTGAAACAAATTGAACTTCTAGTTAAGCGATCCGCAGCCGTCCTAAAACCACACCCACCTTACAGGCTGGATGACACCACAGTTCTGGAGCTCCGTGGTCCTCATTTCCCACCTGCAGCTGCTGCCATCTCCATGTTGGGCCGTCCATGTGGAGCAGCCAGGCGTCTTTAAGAAGCTTAGAACACAAATGCGCTTTGACTCATCGACGTTCTGACACTAAAGTAAAACAATAAAGACAAAAAAACGTACTGCATTCGGACCGCCGCAGCCTCCCAGGATCAACAGCGTCTTCTCGTCAATGACGATCTAGAAAGCAAAACAATAATTAAATAAAATGTCTGATGGGTAAGATGAGAAATGAATGACTCATTTATCCGCTTCGGTCCACTAACCTGCGACTGGCCGCCGCGCGGGTGGGGCAGCGGGCCGGACACTGGGGGTTTGGACCACGTCCACTGCTCCAGATCCAGAACCCAGACTTCGTTACTCCTGATTAAAAGCAGCAGATTTGTGAGGTGAAAGCTGCAGCAGCCCTAAGAACTGATGCATTCTCTGTTATATCAGTTTTAATGCAGCACTAGGGTCTGCAGACTTGAACCCCCGCAGAGAGCTGCAGCCAACATTTACACAGCCCCTGAACGCCACACGATCTGCAGCTTCGTTTACTTTGTAAATGTAATCAAACTGCTTCCCACAGAGAGTTTAAGATGCATGTGAAACATTTTAAGGTGGGGATTGCTGCTGCTCCGCTGGTTATGCTGCCTCAATACTTTTCCGTGACAAAGGTCGTGTTTAACAAAGATTAACAGAGATATTTCCTCGACATCAGGGGTCGGCAACCTTTAACAGTAACAGAGCCGTTTGGGCTCGTTCTCTACAGAGAAAAACCTGGAAGGAGCTGCATTGACTTACGTTAACCTTTAAGAAATTAGGATTTGCATTCATAACCTTCATTTTTTTTTTTTTTTTATGTGAATAATGTTTATTTTGGGACAAACAAAAGCAAAACAATATATAAAAGAAACTAGCTTCTCTCAAAAAGGTATTTTTTTACGTTTTTAACTTTAGTAGCAAAAAAGCTAGCTTGTTGCTAAATTACTAGTTGCACTTCAAATTAGCACAACATTTCTCTGTAAATTACATTAGCCAAAACATTTAGCATGCTGCTGAAATAAAAGCTAAACTCAAAATTAACCTAAAACCCCCAGTAGATAACAAATTAGCTAAAAAACGCTAGCATATTGATAAAATATTAGCCAAACTCCAAATTAGCATAAAAAACTAATTAGAGGCCAAATCCGCCAGAAAAAGCTAGCTTGTTGCTTAATTACTAGCCTAAAATTCCTCAGTAAACTAACTTAGTCAAAAATGTTAACATGTTGCTAAAATAGAAGCTAAATTCAAATTTATCAAAAAAAATTTCAGTAGATAACAAATTAGCTAAAAATATCAGTATTTTATTAAAATATTAGCTAAAGTCCTTAGTCACTTAGCATCAAATATGTTAGCATGTAGCCAAAATAGAAGCTAAAACTCTAAATTAGCCTAAAAACCCCACTAGAAAACAAATTAGCCAAAAACGTTAATATGTTGCTAAAATAATAGCTAATATCCACTTTTTTAAAAAATGACTTATTTTATTTTTCTTTAGCCAGAGAGCCACTATGGAGAGATAAAAGAGCCACATGTGGCTCTGGAGCCGCAGGTTGCAGACCCCTGGTCTACATCATCGTGGCTGAAAAGAGGTGTGGTTAACGGGAGAAAGAACTCTGATGAGCTCTGTCATCTCACACAAACATGGATTCATTTTAGTAACAACAATGGTTTTTTTCCTCCTTTTCAGACATTTCTGCTGTACACTACATTCCCAAAAGTATTCAGTCATCTGCCCTGACTCACATATGAACTGAAGTACCGTCCCATTTCTAACTCATTGAGTTTAATATGATGTCGGTCCACCTTTTGCAGCTCAATTCTTCTGGGAAGCACAAATTGAGGAGAATGTTTAAACGGAATTTTTGACCATTCCTCCCAAAGTCCATTGGTCAGCCTGGCTCTCAGTCTCTGCTCTAATTCATCCCAAAGGTGTTCTATGGACCGTCCAGTTCCTCCTCAGCAGACTCTGTCCTCCACGTCTTTATGGATTTTGCTTTGTGTTGGGAGAGGAAGGGCCTGCTCCAAACTGTCCCCGGAATAGTCCAAAATGTTTCATTCAAACTGGAACTAAGGGGCCAACCCCATCTCCTGAAAAACAAGCCGACATTTTCATGTCCCGTTCTCCTGCAACCTCCAAACCCAGACTGGTGCATCGGAATTCCAGATGGAAAAGTGTGATTCTTCCCTCCAGAGAAGGCCTCTCCACTGATCTAGAATCCAGCGGCGGCGTGCTTTACACCATCTGACGCTCAGGGCTGTGAGTATCCGGATACTCGCGATCTGTCCCGAAAATTCGAGTACGAATATTCGCGACGTCCAAGATTGCTATAGAAATATCGTAGAGAGTAGTAAAATCTTATCTGGAGATGATGTATTTTTGCTCTAAAATGCAGATTAATGATGGATTTAAGTTTACGAGCTAAAACAAAGCCGAAAGAGAAGCGGTACTGTAACCGGAAGTAAACACATGAAGCTTCCGGTTTTCAAAATAAAACTAGCGAGAGCTTTTTTCCATTAAAAAACTGACACTAAAGTTCTGCTCACAGGCATAACTTCTGAAAAAATGAATTGGCTTTAATACCGGAGCTTTAGCTCCCGTGTTTACATTCTTTAGCTTATAATAACTTTCCAACAGTTAACGCAATTAACGGAACTCCAGTTTATTCTGAAGTGGAGAAATTCAGCCTCTGAAAGGCGGATGTAAAGAACGTGTGAAAAAAAAAATGTTTCCTTCATACGGACTCTGCACCAACATGTAATGCTTAGAAGGTAAAATATTGAAGAACTTTGAGGATAGAGAACAGTGGAGAACATTTTCAGGTTCTGTTGTTAAATGACAAAATACTTTATATTGTTACAGCACCTATTTTAAAGGGATTTTGGGTACTTTTGAATGAAAATCTCCAAACATAAATCGATTTTTCTTCTTTTTACTCTGTAATTCCTAACACATCTTTTTTCTTTTGTCATACAGGTTAAAGAGATGTCTGTGTGAAATAATATTAAACAGACAAAAAGCACTTTAACATGTTAAAACAGCAGTGATACTGCTTGACTTAACCAGAAGGCTGACAAAAAAAAGTTTTAAATGACAAAAAAAAAAATTCATATCTGAATCTTTGTGGGGTTTTTTTATCAGCTTTGTTAATTCTGTTCTAAATAAAGATATAAATGATGATTTAATACAAATAATTTCATCCATCCAGTAAATAGACATACACAGAGCAAAAACAAATTTAAAAGTAAGAATCCCGGTTTGATTTGTGAATGGAATCGGCTCGCCACCTGAGCAACGATCCACGTCTCTGCTGACGCTCTGCATTGCACTCGTGTGGCTTGGACGCAGCTGCAAAACCCGTTCCATGAAGCTCTCCGAGTATCTGAAGGTCACATGAAGGTTGGAGCTCTGTATGAACTGACTGTGCAGTAATCTGGCGACATCTGTGCGCTTCAGCATCCACTGACCCCTCTCCATGTGTTTACTACCACTCGGTGGCCGAGTTGTTCCCAAACTCTTCCGTGTTGTTCTGATAGAGCCGACAGTCGACTGTGGAATGTTTGGGAAATTTCACGACTGGATTTGCTGCACAGGTGGCGTCTTATGACGGTTCCACGCCGGAATTCACTGAACTCCTGAGAGCGGAACATTCTTTCATAAATGTTAGTAAAAAAAAAAAAAAGTCTGCTTGTCTGAATTCTTGGTTTTATACACCTGTGATCAGGCCGAGTGATTAATGATGAATGAATGAATGAATGAATGAATGAATGAGTGAATACTTTTGGTAATATAGTTATTAATTAATGTTTTTTTTCTTTTTCTCATATTTACTTGTTAATTTTTTAAATAACATCATAAATGGAAAAAATAATTGCTTCAGATAAAACAAAAAAATATTTTTTTGAAGTATTTCATGTGTAACGAAGAAAGTTTACGCAATTTGAACAATTTCATAGTTAATGGAAACACGACTACTGACCACTAAGCTACTTTTATGACAATTTCCTTTATAGATCGTTTATCATTTAGACTTGTTCAAGTGATAGAAGTTCATTTCAAACATCAACAGCCGTCAGTGACACCTCTGCAAGAGAGGAACTCTGTTATAAAGCCATGATACATGAAAAAGAGAAGTTTAATCTTCTGTAATGAGACAGTGACTTTGTAAATCTGGTGTTCTTACATTTGACGAGCTCCCAACGATCCACCAAACACCACCATGTTGTTTCTGATGACGGATGAAGAGTGGCCGGCCATAGGCGGAGGTCCGTGTGTCGTTACTATACAGTTCCACCTGAGACGGAAACAGAAATTAAAACTTTCAACTGTCACGTTACGACCTTCCATCACAACCTAACCCCACTTGCCAGTTCTTTGATGGGGAGTAGGTGTGGATCTCGTCGAAGAACCTTTCTGGTTGGTGCAGAGGATAAGGGCTGGGCCGCGTCCACCCCCCGAAAAGCACTAGTAGATCTTTGTGCATGACGAGGGTCGCTCCGGCTTTAGGGGAGGGATAGGAGCCTGGAGGCGATGAGAATTAATTTAACAAACAAATATAACTTTATAAATCAATAATAAGAACATATATGGCTATTTGATGAAGAAAATCCACAACAAAAGACTGTTCTGTTTACCTTTCACTGCCAATTATAACCTTGTAAACATTGGTGTGTAAATAAAGATTTTAAGTTTGCGTTAAAAAGGTACCTAGGGTCAAACAATAGAAAGAATCAGAAGAACGTTAAATGTTTAAATTAAAATAATCAAATTCCTATGATCACATTTGTCACACTACATTCTCTATAGAATGAGAACTATTCACTTCTAGCAATCAGGATTAAACTTTAAATAGAAAAAAGTCTCATCTTTTGCTTTGATTTGGGTTTCATTATTAATTTATAGTCCTGCTATTGAACAAATCATATCATTTGTATGTGCTGCAAAAGTGCAGAAACCCTTCTGTGTGGAATAGGGGGGCTGAAAAAAACGATTAAAGCTCAACAGATCAATAATTGATTCACAAAATATATAAATCGATTTAGCACATAAAGCTAAAGTCCGCTAGCTTGATGCTAACATTCAGTGGAATTTCCCATAGGACAGCTAATGCTAACACTCAATCGACCTAAACATGTATAAACAAATATCTTTATAGTCACAGACATGAATTTTCAAAACTTTTTCAAGGAAATATTTTTAAAAGTAACTCTTTGTGGTCTAAAACATCTTTTTTTTTTAAATTGTTGTCTTCTTCTAGATTAAGGTGTACTTCTGTAGCGCAATCGCCACCTAGTGGCCAAACGGAAACGCCCTCCGGGAGAAGCAGAACAATGTTTACGATGTTAATCTGAACCACTGGTTCTTAACCTGGGTTCGATGGAACCCCAGGGGTTCGATGGGTTGATCTCAGGGGTTCGGCAGTAGGGTTGGGCACTGAAGTTCGGTTCCGAGTAAGAACCGTTATGATTTATGCGGTTCTGCCAAAACCGAAAGAAGCATATGCAAACGGTGCAGCATGTCGGTGTCAAATTTCACTTGTTTGTGGACATGTCAATCATCTCTACTCACGTCAGTCGTATGAAATCCCAGCCAGTCTCTTTTATGTTCTTACAATTGTGGGCGGGCTCATATAAAGTCGCTGACTAGGCGAAAACGCGCGTGCAGCTCTTCTATGTGTGTCTGCATTTCACAGTTTGACAACTGCTGCATCACATTTCCAATCAGGAACTCTTGGGCTCGTGATGTTTTCACGGACTCGATCATCGGACAGAATATTGATCCTATGCGAGTGTTTTTGATTGTTTGTTCTGCTGCGGTGTTGTGTACATGAGTTCACGCCATCTCCCGTTAAGGAAGGTATTAATGTTCTGGAGACCTGCAGTCAAGGAGTTGTTTTGTCTGTTCATGTCAGAAATTAAACCAGAGAAAACCTGAAGACACGTCATCCTCCTTTACTCGAACACAACGCCGAAAAACGGACGAGGCGTTCAAGGACCAGAGGAACGTGGGAGACGCCCGTTAAACTCGCTCCATACGCTGGGAGACAGACAATTACTGCGCAGGGCGCAAATCTGGAAGCCCGGAGCGACTCCCCGGCCCAAGCGCGGGGAGCGCAAGCACCCAGCTGGGCTCTCCTGCACTGGGATGCTTTATTAGTTTTCGTTGAAACAATAATATATAAAAAAAAATTTCACCAAAGAGGGGTTCGGTGAATGCGCATATGAAACTGGTGGGGCTCGGTACCTCCAACAAGGTTAAGAACCACTGATCTGAACATTTCTGTTAGAATTTTTCCTTTAGAGAATCCGTGTAACACTGCATGATATTAACAATCTCATTATTTCACTGATACATTTTACAATATGTGAACTCTATGAGATTAATATAAATATATTGAAATTATCAAGTAGATTATTAATGTATTTCTAAACAAATATGTAAACTCAAAATTTAATTAAACTAAAGAATCCCAAAAAAGTCGAATCCTTTCTGGAAATTCGAACCGATACCCAGTCACGGTGCAGAGATCTCACCTGAGGCTAAAGGGCGAATCCACTCTTTGCTGTTGAGGTCAAGTCTCCACAGATCATTGAAGGCAGCATTGCAACTACTCTGTGTGCAGCCTCCAAACACATACATGGACTGATTTAGGTCATAATAACAGGAACCTGAATAGACAGAATAACGAAATATTAGCAGAAAATATTGTTGAAAACTAAATAAAAGTAGTATGCAGTTTGAAGGAGATCTCAATGTGTTTTTAACCAAACTGTGCTTAATGTCTGACTGTTGCTTTACTAACACACAAAACGTTGTGTATTTTGGCCAAAATACTTTTTTTTTTTTTTAAAGGTTGATGTATTTGTGGATTTGGGGTATAAGGGGGGGAGTCTGTAATTACTTTATATAGTTACGGCACTTATTTCAAAGCAATTTTGTAGGGGTGTAACGGATCACGGAAAATCCGTGGTCCGTACGGATCAGAGGCCACGGTTCGGGACACGTGTGTACCGCGGACCGCTCGAACACTCTACCCCCCATACGCGGACACCTCGCGCTAGCATAATTTAAACCAATTGTCCGTTCGCATCGAATGGAAGCTCCGTTACGGGCTTTCCGGTGGAATCGCGGAACATTTGTACGGCAAGCCAGAGATGTCAAAATTGACCAGGAAAAGCTGACGCAGAAGTGCCACGTTTTACAGAAAATTATCATTTAAAACATTTAAATGTTCCCACAGTTAGTTTCAATAAAGCAATTCATACCCAAAAAAATATTGTAACTGTTTTATTTATGATTTAATTTTAAAAGATAATCCAGATAGATTTGGTATTTTCAACACTATTTTTAAGCATTCTTTTCTCTTAGTTTTTGTAGATTTGGTCTAAAAACATGTAAATGTCATCAGAAACTACATGTTTTAGTATTTTGTTTGTGTTCAAAGTACAAATATGTTTTGTTTTAATAAATAGGCTTCAATGAGCAGATGTTTTGTTGTTGCATATGTAAATATTGTGTGTGTGAGGTATTTTAAATGCTTATTGAATTTATGAGTTAAACTGTTTCCAAAAATTAAATTAGGTTTGATATTGTTGCTTTTTTTTTTTTTCGTTTTGTTTTTTTCATTTTTTAAATTTTTTTACTTTTTACTGATCCGAAAAATGATCCGAACCGTGACCCTAAAACCGTGACACGATCCGAACCGTGAGTTTTGTGATCCGTTACACCCCTACAATTTTGTGTACTTTTGAATGAAAATCTCCGAATACAAATTGATTTTTTTTCTTTTTGCTCTGTAACTCCGAACACACCTTTTTTCTTTTGTCATACAGGTTAAAGAGGCGTCTGTATGAAATAATAATAAACAGACAAAAAGCACTTTAACATGTGAAAACAGTATGTATTACTGACTGTGTGAAAATCGCTGAGTAATTGGAGTTCCTGGGTATGGGTATGTGCGACTTTCCCACTGGATGTTTCCCTCCTGGACTGCTCTCAGAAAACCATGGTAACACTGATGGGCAACACCTGGAGCAAACAAAACGCAAGTCATCATACTAATGACAAGGAAACAAAAAAAGGCATCTTAAATCTTACATTTCTGTCTATGACGTTTAAAATAAGGAGCTATAAAAAGGCCTGAATATACAAAGGAGCTAACACCTGGTGAATATTTCGTAGAAGATTATTTATTCAAAGCCGGGAGACGTACCTTTAATAAGACGGTACCACTGCTTACACACGAGTGCAGCAGTTTTGTGCTCCTGGTATGGAGATAGGAAAGACAAAATATACTCAAGAACTTCTTCTGGCAGCTCCACCATGTTCTCCCTTCTCTTTTGGCACCACTGTCCACGCAGCCTTCTTGTGTGCATGACCCCATCTTTAAATCTGCATCCTCCGTTATCCCAGAAGCATCTACTCCATCCTCTTCTGTATCCATAGCAACCAAGTATCCATCTTCATTGTCAGGGGGATGGGACATTATTGTCTATGGAGACATGGCAAAAAAAATAATAAAATAAAATAAATGACTGAGTAATAGGAATTGATTTTTATAGGTATCAATCTTACATATAAAACAAACTAAAATTAATGTTATTAACAGCAAAAAGACGAATAAAACCTAACATGAATCTCACAAAGACTGCAACCAAATATTCCATATCTGGAAAATGCAACAAAAACACATCTTTACATCCAATATTAAAGATGAAAAACTAAAAACTGATACTTTACGTTCATTTTTCTTTAACTAAAACAAGTACAAGCGTTGTCATTAGCCACGTTTAACCAGCAATTGTTCGTCCTCACATAATAATAAACTAAGTTCGGCTAATGCTAATTTAAACCAAGGCTAATAAACAATGACAATTAAGAATTACCTACAACTTTATCTGATATTTTTCAACTTATCTAATAAGGTAGAACATTTACATTTCAATGGCAAATTGACCAGCGACGAATTTAACGTTTTATCCAGAAAGATTACTCGATAGCAAGCTAGCGCTAGCTAACACGTTAGCTTCAAAGCTAACGCTAGCCATCATTCTTCAATCTTTAACTCAGTGCGTTTGAACGCGGGAAGTGTTTAATTTATCTGTATTATCATTTAATTGTAGACAGGTTAAACTCAGTTTTCACTGTCCTGAAAACTCACTGTAAATCAGCGAGAGTTAAAACTGCATCCTGCTAGCTTCTGCTGATAATCTTTGCTAATGTTAGCTTCTCAGCTGTGTGTTTTCAACTGTCAGTTGTCTTCTGAATTCACTCATACAACGTTGTCAGCATTGCAATAAACCGCCGGAAGCGGGTTCGGTACCGTTGGTTTGGACTTGTTCTCTCCTGGGCTCAGAGTGCGTGTCTCTGCTTTCCTCCTCCCCGGTTATCAGCTCCGGTGAGTCCCCTGCAGCCTCCGTACGGTCGCCATCTTCCGCTGAGCGAGCAGCAGCAGCAGCAGCAGCAGCAGCAGCAGCAGCCTCCTCACCCCGCAGCAGCTGAGGTCCGCGAGGGCTGCCTCCGTCCGTCTGCGTGTGTGTGTGGGGAACAGGGCGGATCCTCCTCGGACGCTGCCCCCGCCGAGGGCTGCCGCCTGGGGGGCCGCAGCGGATGGTAGAAGACGAAACAATGAAATATTACATCTGTCGTGTTTCCATCCGGTAACGGTGTCCAGTGGAAGTGGCGCGGTGCTTCTCCAGTCCACACGTTATGTATGATTTATTACATCATGAGTAAACATGCTTAAAAAAAAAAAAAAAAAAAAAAAAGATAAACAACTACATAAATAACAGAAAAAAAGCATTTTTTTAAAAAAAAAATCAGTCAATCAATCATACCTGGACTAATTTAAACTAATTATTATTATTATTATTATTATTTTTAATTAGGATCAACTATACGTTTGTAATGAAAAAGTACATTTTGGTGGTATCTGTACTTTAGAAAAGATATGACAAAAAAAAAAATAAAAAATCTTTAGTTTTAATCATGTTTTACTTTAAAACTGAAAGTGTTGAAGAAAGTACAATTGTGTCAAAGTCAAGGCCCGGGGGCCGGATCTGGCCCTCCGAGTAATTATTTTCGGCTCTCCAGATCATCTTACTTCATTGTTATTATTAGTCTGACGCTATCTTGTGCTTATTTCAAACAATTTTTTAAACATATTTTTTACAGCGAGCAAATTGTTGGTATGGAGTCTCGAAAGAGCCAAAATGAAATAAATAAATATGTCATGAAATTCTTAAATGTGCTCTTTTAATATTTTAATGTCACATTTATTTCAACATTTATTTATTTATTTCAACACTTCTTTATTTAATGCCACATTTATTTATTTATTTCATATTAAATTTATTTATTTCAATTTGGCTCTTTTAACCTACAAGGGAGAATGAAATGAATAAATATGTCATGAAATACTTAAATGTGCTCATTTAATATTTTAATGCCACATTTATTTCAACATTTATTTATTTCAACATTTATTTATTTATTTCAACATTTATTTATTTAATGCCACATTTATTTATTTAATGGTGTATATATTTATTTCATTTTGGCTCTTTTGAGACTCCATAAGTTGAAAGTTATTCAAGATTTAAGTTTATTTATTCTGGGAAAATATTCCTACCTGTTTTTATTCATATTTTTAAAGTGGGGAGTCTGGATAATTACAGACCAGCTTCTAGTGTGATATTTAAGTCTTTGAAAGGACTTTTTGTAAGGTTGACTAAACAATAATTTGAGCGCTATAAGTGGTGATTTTGATGTTAAAGGTAATCATGGATTTCTTTGTGTGGTTGGTGATCCAAATATCTATCAACGTAACCTCATAAATCACCATAACCTGAGTCATGCAGCACTGTGAACAGTTATGTTTATTCAACAGCATCCAGACCAAAATAAATATTTCTGCTCTTTGGATTTTGATGGGATAATTGGTTAATTTCAAAAATTTTGATTAATAAAGAACACTCCAATGAAAATGGTGTTTTTGATGAGTTTTGCAGCATTCAAAGTAAAACCTAACGGTTCCCGAGCAGCTTTATCACACAGACTTGCAGACTTCTGAAGAGTCACTGCAGCACCAAACTAACTGTTTGACTCTCTTGCAAAACGAAATCCGTCTACTGTCACGCTGTTGCTGCTGGATTTTCAAAAAGATGTTTTCTGCGCTCACTTTTATCCACTTGATGCTAGATTTGCTGCTGAAGTTCACCTGTTTGCTGGTTTTCTGTTTATATAATGAGACGCTTTCTTATTATTTTTTTTAACGGAGTCTTAAAGCAACCAGTGCAATAAAATATAATACTTCGTGTACCTGCTGTACACCTGACTGACAATAAATTTGGAGTTCAGCCACATTTGTGACTTCAACATATGTTGTGTGCAAGAGATTTGGACACCTTAAAGCAACAATTCACCTCCATATTCTAAATGATAATTATACATATATAGAAAGTCAAACTCATTCTTCCTTTACGTCTAAAGGGCCAAAACGTTGTTGTACTCATACATTTTTCTGAGAAAATAAAAACTTTAGGAACTGTGCTCAACATATACAATGAAAATAGAACTTCTATTTCAATTTGTTTGCAACAATGACAAAGAACAGTATGTTTCCCTCTTCCAAACAGATGCAGTTTGTCGTTTCTGCTTAACATGGTAAGAGTACATGCATTTATGGTTTGAAATAAGATTTTTTTGTGTCAAAGTCACACAAAACACAAAGTAATCTGTGTGTTTTGATAGAACCACTAGTTAAATCTACAGCCCCACTCAATGTCTTCCGTTATATAGATCAAACGGTGATTTTTCTGATAGTTTTTGTGATTTCACTAATAATTTTATGTCTATTTTTTACTCAGAATTTAAAGGGAAAAATCTCTGTCCTTTGAGAAATTAAAAACAAAAAAATATATTCAGCTATGCAAAAGCAGTTTTACAAAACAATTTTAAAGAATCAAAATAAAATATATATATGTCTATATATCTATATATATATATAGATAGATAGATAGATAGATAGATAGATAGATAGATAGATAGATAGATAGATAGATAGATAGATAGATAGATAGATAGATAGATAGATAGATAGATAGATAGATAGATAGATAGATAGATAGATAGATAGATAGCCTGAAATAAAAAAAAGTTAAATCTACAATTTATAATTATTATGCTGCTATTGCTTTTTATTTTTTTTAATTTTTTTTTTACTAGATATTTTATATTTCATTTAATTCATTTATTTCATTTCATTTATTTCATTTCATTTTTATATTTCATTTGTATTTTTAGGTTTTCCTTGATAGGAATATTTTTTCCAAGCTAGTTATTTTTTCCACAGTTTATTTTTATATTTCTTGGTCAAAATATGAAATAATGTTAGAAGGTATAATATTTAAAGATGAATATGATGTCAATTTCAAACATATTTTACTATTATGCATTTTTGAATATTTAAATGTCCCCCCGTGCAACCGTTAAGATGACGTGAACCGATTTTGTTGTTTCGTTTGTTTTGAATAAAGATTTGGTTGCTACTTTTTTTATACTTCCGGGTCACCTCACGTTTTCCTTTTTTTTTTTTTTTTTTTTTCCAGAGAAAACAGGTTCAAACAGGCAAACAGTTTTTTTTAGTATCTGATCTAGCTGTGAGTTATTTAGAGTGAAGTGGTTTAATATTTGAACAGCAATAGTCGCTGTTGGTTTAAGAAACAGATTTTACAGCAGCAGGGGACCGGAAGTAGCTGCCCCCAGTCAAGCATTAAGCTAGCAGGCTAACTCCACACCAAAGAAAGCTTTCGGGACTGTTTCTCCAGCCACCAAAAGACCTGAAAGCGGTGACATTTGGCTACTGGTGGGTCTGCGTAAGATCTTCCTGCCTTTTTGTGACCCCGGGATTTAGATGGGATTCAGTTGGCCGGAGCAGCGAAGCTTCAGTCATCCGAAGTCCTGTTAAAACATGGAGGATGAGGAGGTAGCAGAGAGCTGGGAGGAAGCCGCAGACAGCGGGGTGAGTTGAACTCGATAGAATTCTTTTGTGAAATCAGTTTGTTGGAACAGTTAAGTGGATCAATAATCCTGAAAGGTTGCAGGTATTGAGTGTTTACACGTCTAAACATGTTAAGGCCTAGCTGACCCAAATCGCTGTGGTCAAAGTAGACTCCACTGTCACTGTGAGCATTATTTTCACTCTCGCTGGTGGTTTTGTTTTGGGTTCAGATGAATAAGATTACACTTTCAAAGTATATAATATAATTTTAAGACAACGTTAAGTGTAAATACACAGAATTTATCAATCATTAGGATAACTTTTCGGTTATTCTGATCCCAATATTGATTCTGTTTACATGCCTCCTTAATCTGATTTCTTAGTTTAGTGAAGTAATTGCTTAAACAGCGTAATCTGGTGCCCTTTATGAGATAACAGGAACTATCTGGTCTGAGGAAATCTGATTAACACACCTAGAATTCCTCCTCCTAACTTGATTTCTTCCTGCATGTATAGCAGTTGATCTGATTAGGAGGGGGCAAAAGGAAAATTTCAAATAAGTGATTATGGATGTAACTGGAATTGGAAAAATGAATGACAGCAGATAGTCTGATTTGTAAATTTATACTTTGGTCTAAAAGCTTTAAGACTGCAGGAATGACTGATTTCAATTTTTAAAAATTCTCCAAATGGTAAAATAAAAGATGAAGTTTGAGTCTTACATCCTCATTAGGGCTTCCACAAATGGTTATTTTAATAGTCGACTAATCACAAATTATTTATCCCAGTTAGTCGACTAATTGGGTCATGCGCAAAGTGGATGTAAAGCACGCATCTTAACCACCATTATCTTTAAACTAACTAAGAGGATTAAGATGATAGTTTATTAAACTTTTAATGAATCGTGCAGCCTCTGTCCTTCATTAGTTTCTGATATTAAATCAAATGAGGTCGGCATCTGAAACAAGGAACTATTTTTCTCAAAAGATTAAGTTTTGGTCTCACTGACTCAGATATAACAAAGTTCAGTTTTGATGCTTAACGCTTACAACTTTGTTCAACTTTACTCTGACTCCATATATTATAAAGTAACGACTAATCGACTATTAAATTAATCATCGACTAATTGTGGAAGCCCTAATCCTGATAAACTCCAAAAGATTAGGTGAGAAACGTAAACATTTAAACCGATTTTTGAAAGATATGTCAAATGCATCGTTAATATTTTAGCTATTTGATTATTTTCAAGTATGAGAATGCTAACCTTCGATTTAAGGTGAAAAAGATTGCACTTATTCATCATTGATAGGTCGATCAATTGATCTTTATTGCTACTGGCACAATGAAATTCACAAAGTGCTTCCTGCTCCATGCAGAAGCTAAATGTACAACTATAAGTGTATGATGAAATCAATAATAAATAACACATAAAAAGTGCATCATTCAGCCACTAAAAACAGGATGTTCTATTATTGTTGCTAAGTAAAAGTACATCAGGCGTTAAAGTAACAGGAAATTTAAAAACATTAAGTTTAATAATGGTTAAAACCAGAACAAATGCTAACCAATATATATAAAGGAAAACATCACATGATAGTAGAGTATAGCAGAAAATGAAAGAAAACATCCACCACTGCACAATTTAAGCAGAGGACTGGAACCTGCGGCTCAGGAGCCACATGAGGCTTTTTCATCCCTTCATCGAGGCTGTTTGAGTTTCAGGAGAAATGCTAACGATTTGAATAATGTAATAGGTTTGTTGTTTTGGTTCATTTGGTTCAGTTTATTAGATTTTCCTCTGCTGCACAACTCTGTCTAGTACACGTGTTAAAGTTAAGGGTTGGGGGCCGAATCCGGCCCTCCAGATCATTTTATTTTATTGTTATTAATGCCCCAATGTTGTCTTGTGCTTATTTCTAACTTGTATAATTTTGACAATTTATATTTTTATAGGATATTGAAAGTTATTTAAGATTTCAGTTGGAATAATATTCCTATCATTTTATTATTCATAATTATGTTAAAAAGTTACGGTTTTAAAAATTAGCATTCTACCAGGTTTTTGGACTTTTTTTGGCATTTATTAAGATGTTTTAGGCTATTTTGAAGTTTAGCTAATATTTCATCTACATGCTAGCTGTTGTGGCTATTTAAGTTTTTTAGGCTATTTTGGAGTTAGACCAGGGGTGGGCAAACTTTTTGATTTGTGGGCCACAAAGGGTTCTAAAATTTGGCATGAGGGCCGGACAAGGAGCAGATGGAAGGAGTGATTTGGTAATGAACCTCATAAACTAAAAAGATAATATGGAATTTAGAGAAAAACAATGCTTTAATTTGGATTAAAACTCACATATATTCATTTAAAAACAGAAAAATTGGGAATTTTAATTTCTAAATTTTGATTTTTGTTCTCTTTTTGGTGATCCAATGGGTTGATGTTCTTCAGAGAAAGATCACCTTCTGACTCTGAAAAAAACACACGGAAACAACACCATTCATGAGAAGAAACCAGAAATACAATGAAAATAAAACAATAATTAGGATTTTTGATTCAATGTATTTTAATTTGGAGGGCCAGATTAAGTAGCTTAAGGGGCCGCATGTGGTCCCCGGGCCATAGTTTGCCCACCCCTGAGTTAGGCGAATAGTGTGAATGCTGTAAGCTGAATTTAGCCGCTGAAGATGCTAGTGCTGATAGCTGAAGAAAAAAATCATTGAAGCTAATAGCTGAAAACGCTAAAGCTGACAGCCAGCTAAAATATTAGTTGAATGCCAAATTAGCCTAAAAAATTGCAAAAAAAAACCCCAAGTTAGCCAAATTAGCTAGCATGTAGCTGAAATATTAGCGAAACTCCAAAATAACCTTAATAAATGCTGAAATAGTCCAGAAATGCTATCATAATGCCATCATAACGTTCAACTTTACTGCACTCTGACTCCATATTATATAAAGTAACAATTATAAAGTAACATTGACTAATTGTAGCAGCCCTACTCAAAAGTAAAAAAGAAAATCAAATTAATAAATTATATTTTTCTAGACAGGAAGTGGGACGTTGTAGCTCTCCAAGGTTATTTTGACATTAAGAATCTGGGCCGAATGGCTCCTTCTGTGTTTAACGGTTGCAGACCTCTGTTCATGAAGATCCAGTCCAGATTTAATTTTTTTTTTTTTTAAATACTTTTTTTCAGCAGGGCTGAAATGATGTGTTCTCTGTCCCCTCAGGAAATCGAAAGAAGGCTTGAAGCAAAGCTCAAGATAAACCAGGAAGCAAAGTGAGCGTCCACACATCAATTCATTTCTTCATGTCTGTTCATTGTGCTCAGTGATCGCTGTCCTTACAGGAAGTCCGCTCTGAAACCTGCGGGATCGCCTGTGCGAACCGCCGTCGTCATCCAAGATGACTCTCTGCCGGCAGCGCCGCCGCCTCAAATCCGAATATTAAAGCGGCCTTCCAATAACGCCTCTGCGGGAAACGCTTCCTCGTCTCGGCCCTCGCAGCAGACTAAATCTTTGGCCCAGCGTGAGGCCGAGTATGCAGAGGCGAGGAGGAGGATTTTAGGAAGCGCTTCTTCAGAAGAAACACCTCAGGACAATCCAGGCCAGGAGAGGTGAGAACTCTTACATCAAAACCCGTGTAGAATTCTGTAATATCAGAAACTGAGTCGTCCGTCCTTCTCCCACACCAGACCTGCTCGTGTGCAGCAACAGTCAGAACCCGTTCGTCCAATCAATCAGGCGATCCGTCAACCCACCGGACCGGACGGCACCCCGGGCTTCCGCCTCTGCAGATAAATTCGAGCCGCCTGCTCCGAGACGGCAGCTGCCTCCACGGCTAGTGGAGGTCGATGGGGTTTGAAGAGCAGAGGGGCGGGTGACGGAAAACCGAAGAAACCACGGAGGCCAGGCTGGGACCTCGACCGACTCCCGAACCCCCGCTCTGCTCTGCTCTGCTCGCTGGATCAGTCTTTTGCTTTTTGCCTTGTCTTCTCCACTCGTGGAAGGTTGGAAAGGTGGCAGAGATCAAAGAAACGAAACCCCCCCTTCCGCTCCACACAGAAAACGGGCTCGGCTGCGTACCCCACACACTGTGATGTCCCAGGACGCGTCCTGGGATCCTAAAGCCTGATTGCTGGGCTGCATGTATCAGGTGTTTTGTCTTTTCAGGCAGAAATAATAAAACTTGTGGGAAAAGTCCGAGTGTCGTGCAGGCAGATGAGCTGGTCCCGTCCCGATGGGTCACGACTACCAAAAGGGTCTTGATTCTTTAGGGTGAAGTGGAGTCCGTGTTCTTAAATGTGCCAAGGAGTGACCCCGTGCTTTAGCAGCTCGAGCGTAAGGACAGAAAGTTTGTTCCAAAGGTCGGCACCGGACCCTAATGTGCTTCAGATGAAAGGTTGGGACGTCCGACAAAAGAAAAAGTCACATTTAAAAAAAAAAGAGTCTGAGGGAACGCGTCATTGAAACTTTTTCAAGCAATAACAATGAGATTACTTCCTTTAATTTTGTGAGATTTACTGAAAATGTTTTAAACATTGATATTTCACCTCTCTGGATGACGCTCTGCAATGCATTCAAACTCATAATTCAATTGGATGAAATTGGAAAAATAAAAAAAACTTTAATTGCAATTCTGAAGCATTAATAGCTGTTTGAATTCAGAAGTACAAAGCTGGAGTCTGTTTCTAAGCTGACTGCACTGTACCTGCTCACGTCTATCAGATCGAGTGCCCCGTTGTCATGGAGACGGATATAATCCTATGTTAAAGTTTGACAAACGTTGGATAACTCTCCGAGTTTAGTTGAATGTCTACCTTTTTTTTTTTTTTTTTTTTTTGTTTCGCAAAGCAGGATTTTTGCAATATTGCTTGTGGTTTGTTACACATTAAAATGAACAGTTTGTAATCCGATAAATACAGAGAACCTTCCAGTACTCACAATAAACGATGTAGGTTTGAAAGCTCACTTTTATGCCTTAAATGATCCCTTCTCGCCAGCTGACACTTTTTTTTTTTTTTTTTGTTTTCTGAGCTTTTTCTGTGCTTATTAGTAGCTTATGGTTTTTATTTTAGACCAAATCCTGCTCGATCAAGGCACACATTTACAAACCTGTCAAATAAAATGGCTTTTGTGCTGCTCAAAAACATTTCAGTTCCACTGAGCTCACTTTCTATCAAACTATAACGATTTAGAGTCACTTCAGTATTTTTGTTCTAATGAATGACTTATGTTTTATATATTTGAACAAGATTTTATATTCATCTAGTGAATAGCTTATAGTGAGTTTTAGGAAGTTGATTTTAGTAATAATCTTAAATCAATAAGAGCTCAGTGTGATCTGCCAATGATATTTTTTTAGCAGTCATTTAAAGTCAACAGTAAGATTGAATTGATGTCATTGTTGTCAAAAATAAAACCACAAATGAAATCTGAATACTTTTAATAAACACTATGATACATTTTCCTGGTATTTGTTGTTCATTTTTTAAAGAACAAAATGAAATAAAATCTGCCTTCTTGTTCATTCTTTATCTCCGATTTAAACATTTTGGTCATTAAAAGGAAACTCAGTTTTCAGATGTCCTTCTGGTCATCTGGATTTATTGTAAAATTGTTCCTAGTGGTCTTTTTACATGGTTTTTAACCAAAAAAAAAAAAAACTGTCATTTTCTAGGACATAGTTTCTGCAGATCGGCAGTAGTTCATTAGAAATTCCCCATTAGAAAGTTATGTGCAAGGCTGTTGGCACGGAGCAACCCCGCCCCCCTTCCCGTTATTGTTGACTGCATGTGAGAACTGGACAATGACCCCCCAAACCCCTTGGTGTTCCAAACAGGAAGTGCCTGCTTGTTCCTAAAAGCCAAACACATTCGTACTGTGTAAAGATGGTAAGTTCTTTGATTTCATTTCAGTGGAACTGAAATAAACCATTTTCTATAGATGACACCGTATTATTTCGGTCCATTTCTCATATAGAGTCAATGCCCATAACTGAGAGCACTCTGTTTACACCATTTACCTTTATCTTACATGAGAAAAATGCCACAAGAGCATGTTAAAAACACCAATGGATTATTATTATTTTTAGAATTCTGACTTTAATCTCAAAATGTGATATTTTCTTTTTCCGAATTCTGAATTTAATCTCAAAATTCTGAGTTTTTTCTCTGAATTCTGAATTTAATCTCAAAATTCTGAGTTTTTTTCTCCAAATTCTGACTTTAATCTCAAAATTCTGAGTTTTTTCTCTGAATTCTGAATTTAATCTCAAAATTCTGAGTTTTTTTCTCTGAATTCTGACTTTAATCTCAAAATTGTGCCTTTAACCTGAGAATTTTGACTTTTTTCTCAGAATGCTGACTTTAAACTCAAAATTCTGACCTGTCATAAGAGCATGTTAAAAACACCAAAGCATTATAATTATCAGAATTCTGACTTTAATCTCAGATTTCTGACTTTTTTGCTCAGAATTCTAACTTTAATCTGAAAATGTTGCCTTTAACCTCAGAATTTTGACTTTTTTTTCTCAAAATTTGTATTTTAATATCAGAATTAAATATTAAATATTTTAAATAAATAAATTAAATATTAATATTAATATTGTCGTTATTATAATTTTTATTATTATTATTTTATCTGAGATGGTCTGTAAATACACTTAATTTGTCCAACGTCATCACGTATACCAGGACCGCATCCATCTATCGCTGGTGGGCAAACTACGGCCCGGGGGCCACATACGGCCCCTTAAGCTACTTAATCTGGCCCTCCAAATTAAAATATGTTGAATTAAAAATCCTAATTATAGTCTTATTTTTATTGTATTGCTGGTTTCTTCTCATGAATGCTGTTGTTTCTCTGGCGTTAGTATGTGTTTTTTTTCTGAGCCAGAAGGTGATTTCTTTGAGTTCACATTTTCCTCTGAAGAACATCAACCCAAAAAGAGAACAAAAATCTAAATTTAGAAATTAAAATTCCCCAATTTTCTGTTTTTAAATGAATATATGTGAATTGTAATCCAAATTAAAGCATGTTTTTATCTAAATTCCATATTATATTTTTAGTTTATGAGGTTCATTACCAAATCACTCCTTCCATCTGCTCTTTGTCCGGCCCTTATGCCAAATTTTAGACCCTTTCTGGCCCACAATCAAAAAGTTTGCCCCCCCCCCCCCCCCCCCCCCCGATCTATCGTCATTCATACTCACGATTAGGAGTCACCGGGCCACAGGTGGCGCTGTTGCACCACCGCAATCCGGCTTCAATTCGAGCCCTGTTTGAGACGAGCAGCATTAGATGTCTGTTGAAAGTCGGAAGTTTGGTTTTTAAGCTAATACTAAAGTAATTCAGAATGGCAGAGGACGACAGTTATGAGTCGATGCTTTGCGTAAAACCAGAGGTTCACGTTTACAAGATTCCTCCTCGAGCCTCGAACCGCGGATACCGGTGAGACTTGGATGTTGTTCGGAACTGGAATTACTGGAAACTGTTAGCTACGTCATTAGCCATGCACCCAATATCGGACAGCAAGTTGTCAGGCGCAGAATGTCATGTTTTTCTGTTGTTTTCTACAACACAAACGGAACGTTAATGAATTAAGTGGTATGATAATATTTAGAAGAAGTTGTTAGCTGTAAGATTTAAGTTAGAAATTAAAGTTTACAGCGCGTCCACGCACGAAAGCTGCTCAAAACTATTTTCGAGCGACGTGCGAGCACAAAAATGGTTCATTTGACAGCTTCGTTTAGATTTAATAGTGTTTTTTGATTATTTATTTATTGGGTTATTGCTGCTTTTGGTGAGCTGTTAACCTGAGATAACCTGTTAGTTGATTTAATGAAATGTGAGAAGTGTGGGAGTAGAAAGCCCTTTTAGATTCTTCTTTATTTTTGCTCAAACCTAAGTAAAGGTTTCTCTTCTATCAGGTCATTTGGAAGTTGTAGAGTTTTGAGAGAGTTCTGAAAAAGTTGTGAGTGAAGTTCTGGTGATGGTTGCAGCAGATCTGCAGCTCTGTCACAGGATCTTCCTGTTGGAGTGGGAAATGCAAAATAATGAACAGATTTGATGCTTTTTCTTTAGATGAGAAAAAGAACCAAACTAGACTTTTTTTTTTAACTTCTTCATTGAAAGCTTTTACTTCGCATGACAAACATTCTCCGTTTTTCCACATGGGGAAACCCATATGTGAAGTTCCTATCTGTTTTATCCACATTGTTTTTTTTTTAAGCTGATCTGACAAGCAATCAGGACAGGAGTGAGATCACAGCTAAAGGCAAGAAGGCTTTTATCAAGCTGGAGGATAGAAACACAGGTAAACGTCGTCCTGCGTGAAGGAACTGGACCTTCAGGTTGGGTCTGAGTCCTTCATTACTCACTAGTTAGTAGGGCTGCCACAAACGATTATTCTAATAGTCATCTAATCATCGATTAATTTTTCCGACTAATCGGATCATGGACAAAGTGGATGTAAAGAAAATCTGAAAAATGATTAGCTTTAAAACAAAAAAATCCTAAATAAGCTAAAATCGCTAGCATATAGCTGAAATATTAGCTAAACTCCAAATTAGTCTAAAAAACTGTAAAAATTCCAAAATAGCCAAAATAGTGAAATATTAGCTAAACTCCAAATTAGCCTAAAAAACTGTAAACATTTAGAATTAGCTAGCTAACATGTAAATGAAATATTAGCTAAACTCCAAATTTGCCTACAAAACTGAAAAAATCCTAAATTAGCCAAAAGAGCTAATATGTAGCTGAAATATCTTAATTCCAAATTGGCCTAAAAAACTGAAAAAGCCTAAATTAGCCAAAATAGCTAGCATGAAGCTAAAATATTAGCTAAACTCCAAAATAGCCTGAAAACCCTTAATAAATGCCAAAATAGTCTAAAAAGCTAGCAGAATGTCATTATAACTTTCAACTTCACTACAGCCTGACTCCATATATTATAAAGTAACGACTAATCGACTATGAAATTAGTTGTCGACTATTTGAATAGTCGATTAGTCATCGATTAGTCGACTAATCGTGGCAGCCCTACTAGTTAGTGAACTAAACAGTAGTCACCGTGTTAGCTGAGCGTCCAAATCTGAGGAAGTATTCAAGCTCGACACACGTGATTTTTTTCAGTCGTAGCCGGGCATTATGGGATGTAAACGTCAACCGATGAGACACCTGAACTCATTGAAATGTGGTCACAGTCTCATTGCTTCTCACACCGTTTACCTGACTATCTATCATAAACATAGATCATCATCCTACGTTTTTACCTGACATCTCCTCAGTAACCGTCTTGCTGTACCAAAGCAACAGTAAAAGCAAAATCTAAAGTTTGAATCAGTGAACTATCCCGATATGGGTAGCAAAGACTTCCAAGACTTCCATTATTTTTCTCTTGTTGCTTTGCCTCGTATACTTTCTAGCCAATGAGTGAAGAGATTTTTAGTCATGTGGTTCTGTTTACAAGCTTTGGTTCTAAGCGGGAAAGTTCAATTGACGTCAGTCTGAGTACAAACTAAACACAAGGTTCAGGACTCGGTCCAGACTATTCCAGTCTGATCGTTGCTTAGGTGGCGATCCGATTCACAAATCAAACACAATTTCTTATATTTTAGCATAATAAAGTGTAATGTTTGTTGCTATTTGTATTTCTTTTTAGTGGATACATGAAAATTCTAATTATATCTATTAAATCAGGGGTGTCAAACTCATTTTGGTTCAGGGGCCGCGTTTAACCCGTCTGATCTCAAGTGGGCCGGACCAGAAACACAATAGCAAAATAACATTTGTTCAACTTATCTGTAGCTTTTTTGTTTTTTTCTTAGTTTGAAAAAAATGCCTCAAACAACCTTGTAGTCTAATCACTTATGATTATACTTTCATTCACAGATTACAAAGTATTTCAAATAAAATGGATTTTACCAAAAAAAAAAAAAAGTTTATTCAATTTTTATACAGACTGAATGTTTTACTTCTTACATTAAAGCAATCCCGATAGTAAACTCAAGAGGGGGCTACGAAAAAAAATATAAATGTTTTAATCAATGAAAAATTAAACTGAATGAACCCTCTGGAACCGCCGGACGCCCTCAGGCGAGATCAACGTGATAAAACGGCGTCTAAAATAAACATTTTTATGTTCTGTAACTGATGTTTTATTGAATTAAATGCAGAATATGGCCTTTATTTGTAGTTTTTGGACAAAAACAATCTTTGATTTTAATAAATAAAAAACTTGGATCAGACGGCTGGAATGTAGGTCGGCTCACCTGCTGTGGGGGCGGAGCCAAACAGAGCTGTCTGCTATTAGAAACCCCACACGGAGGAAAGCGATCTGAGGTTAATTTGGGACAGAGTTCGAAATGAGTTCTCTACAACATCAAGAACCGCCTGAGCTGTCAAAAAATGACGGAAACTCTGCGTTTCTCAGTGAAAGTTCTGCCCACCGCTGTTACGAGAGGCGAGCAACAGACACGCCCCCACCCGAGAGAAGATTCAAGACCTGAAGTCCAGCTGGGTCAACTTCTGCCTAAAACATTTTTATTATTCCTCACAAACGCAACAGGGGAAGTTTATGAAGAAAAAAGTAAAAGAAAAGAGAAAAAGTAGAATTTTAGGAAATAAGTAAAATTAACAGTAGAGCTCTTAGGAGAGAAATTTTTCTTTTTTGGGCTGCCTGGAAGCTGAAGCCACACAGACAGACTGAAGTATTATTACTGTCTGTATGAGCACATATGAAAGGTCTCATCATGGAGCTGTGAGTCTGAATACATAAACTGTTCATGTGGCCCAAATAAGGAATCTGGGAATTTCACCTGGAATTGTTTTTGGTATTTTAATTCAAAAATGTGTTGGTTAGTTTGTTGACTAGATTTGTTGAAATTACACCTAAAACTTTCATTCTACGTAGAAAAAATAGTTTATTATTTTTGGGGTTTCCGCAGGAAATTTTTCCAGATGGAATTTTCTGTTTTTGCTTGATTTTATGTCTGATGTGTGAATAGAACATGGAAAATGACTTAAATAAAGGCAGTGTCGCATAGATGACGTTGTCCTGATTAAAATTATATCAAATACGCTGGTTATATTGAAAATATAGAGGTAAATTCAAAAGTAAACAAAAGCAGAGTTTTAGGCCCTTGGTTCCAGAGGGTTAAACTTGCAAAGATTTTTGTGTTAACCTCCTTTTCTCTCCCAAAACTCAGCATGGTTTGGCCTTCATCTTGTTTATTTCTTGATCTCCTGAGTTTCCTTTGCTCCCCTAGTGGTGAAATTGCGTATTGCGGCCATTCCTTTAAAGAACTATAACTCGCCACAAGAATTGGCTGGAAACTCACTTTCTTTTTTGAAAATTCTTTTATATTTTCTTCTTCGTTACTGGGCCGGATTAAACCATCTGGCGGGCCGGATACGGCCCGCGGGCCGTATGTTTGACACCCCTGTCTTAAATCATCATCATTTGTACCTCTATTTAGAACAGGAAATCAGAAAAAAAATATTTAAAAAAATGATAAAAACACAAAGATTTAGACAGAAAGAAATGGTGTTTGTCAAATTAAACTTTTTTTGTCAGTCTTTTATAAAAGGAACAAGTTTTATTGTTGTTTTTGATCATTTAAGAACAAAATCGCCAAGTTACTTTAATTGTGTCAACTGTTGAAGAGTTACCATAGCTAAAAGAATGCAAAAGCAGGGGTTCAAGATCATTTTTTTTTTAAATTTCTGTCAATGAGCGGAACTTCCGTCTCAGTTTTTGGAAAATAAAAGCTCTCGCTAGTTTTACTTTGAAAACAGGAACCTTTACCGACACTTTATTTAAAAGATTTGTTTACTCCCGGTGAAAGTAGCGCCGCTCATTCAGTCTATAAACTTAAAATCCAACATTATTCTGCATTTCAGAGCAACACATATATCGTTCCTGAATTATAATTTACTAAACTCTACTATATTTATAAAGATCGTGAATCAGGGATTCGAAGTTGCGAATATTCATACTCAAATTTTCAGGAGCTGATAGCAGGTATCCGAGTACTCGGATACTCGTTACAGCCCTACTAAAATTCCAAAATCCACTCTCCTATAAATTTCCCAGAAGTCCCACAATGCATTGCCTTTGAACATTTTTTTGGAATGAAAAAAAAAAATTTAAGATGAATTTTTAAATGAAGTTTCATCATCAAAACACTGTATATTAGGGCTGCCACGATTAGTCGACTAATCGATGACTAATCGACTATTAAAATAGTCGACAACTAATTTCATAGTCGATTAGTCGTTACTTTATAATATATGGAGTCAGACTGTAGTAAAGTTGAAAGTTATAATGACATTCTGCTAGCTTTTTAGACTATTTTGGCATTTATTAAGGGTTTTCAGGCTACTTTGGAGTTGAGCTAATATTTTAGCTTCATGCTAGCTATTTTGGCTAATTTAGGCTTTTTCAGTTTTTTGGGATAATTTGAAATTAAGATAATATTTCAGCTACATATTAGCTCTTTTGGCTAATTTAGGATTTTCGCAGTTTTTTAGGCAAATTTGGAGTTTAGCTAATATTTCATTTACATGTTAGCTAGCTAATTGTAAATGTTTACAGTTTTTTAGGCTAATTTTGAGTTTTTCTATTATTCCAGCTACTATTTGCAATTTTTACATTTTTTTAGGGCTAATTGGGAGTTTAGATAATATTTCAGCTACATGTTAGCTAGCTAATTGTAAATGTTTACAGTTTATTAGGCTAATTTGAAGTTTTGCTATTATTTGTTTTTTTTAAAGGCTAATTTTGGCAAAGTTTTTAGCTGAATATTTCAGCTAGCTGCTAACCTTATTTGGCTAATTTAAATTTTTACAGTTTTTAGGCTAATTGGAGTTTAGCTAATATTTCACTACATGCTAGCAATTGCTAATTGTAAATATTTACAGTTTATTAGGCTAATTTGAGTTTTGCTATTATTTCAGCTACATGCTAGCTATTGTTGGCTAATTTGGGATTTTACAGTTTTTTAGGCTAATTGGAGTTTAGCTAATATTTCAGCTACATGTTAGCTATTTTGGCTAATTTGGGATTTTTACAATTTTTAGGCTAATTTGGAGTTTAGCTGATATTTCAGCTATATGCTAGCAAATTTGAGCTTTTAGTGAATTTTAGCTTTTAAAAGCTAATCATATTTAAGATTTTTTATACATCCACTTTGTCCATGAACAGATTAGTCGACTTTATCGGAAAAAATAATCGATGATTAGTCGACTATTAAAATAATCGTTTGTGGCAGCACTACTGTATATTCATGAATAGTCTGCGTAAAATGTTTAAATATTTTAGGCTTTTACTGCAAGAAATCACTGACATCATATTTGGTATTTAAAAAATAAAAGAAAGTGACTGTGGTGCTTTTAAAATCCAGAATACCAGAAAGTCTCATTCTGAAGGAGGGAATTCAGGCACAGACGTTGACTGTATAAGAGAAATGGACTGAGTGAGTGTGACATCACCCGTAGCAAATGGTAACTTCCAGCTCCAACCAAGTGGAGTCGAATTCCTCACCATTTTTTGCGACATGGACGCAACCAGACGTTGGAAGTCTGTGGGAGTTTGGCTTGTTGGAGCCAGCAGGTACTTCCTGTTTGAAACATGAGGGGAAGGTCCAGTTCTCATATGCATTCAATGGTTGTAATCTCTGAAACACAAGCGCTAAAAAGACCTTACATGTGTTCCGTGTCAGGCTGTTTAAAACATGTTTACTGTTATTAGCCACACATGAGCCAAGCGTGTCATTACACGCTCAAACAGATTAGATTCACTCCTTTGCTGTGCAGACTTCAGAAAATAAGAATTACACTGCAGTTAAAAGCTTTTTTTCTTTTCTAGTTTCACTCCTTTTAGTTTATTTTAATATATATTATTAAGTGTAACTTCCTCCTCCTATTCTGTGTTTTTGGTTTGAACGTGCGGCCTACAGGTGAACTTTTTGCACAAGCACCAGTTGAGCAGTATCCAGGTACTGTAGTGGAGGCGGTCACAGATTCCAGCAGGTATTTCGTCATCCGGATAGAGGACGGGAACGGTAAGACACAAAAATGTCTTTTTTAGGTTAAAATGTATAAGAATAAAAAAAAATAACTCACTAAATTTGTTCATCCTCTTGTCTTTAATTGGATTTCATAATCTAAATGTCATAAATATTGATCTCCTTCGTTTAGTCGTACATTTATTTCTCTTTTTGTGGTTTTTTTTTAAGGGCGTCACGCTTTTATCGGTCTGGGCTTTGCTGATCGTGGAGACTCTTTTGACTTCAATGTTGCTCTGCAGGATCACTTTAAGTAAGTCACTGTTAAATATATTCTCTGTTCATGTTCTCATATGCGATTAGTGACGTTTGGGGAAAAAAAAAAACGTTAGTTTTTATAAACGGAGCTTGATGGAAATCTATACCTGTCGACGGTAACTCATCATAAACATTATGCTCACAGAAAAGTCATAATGAAAGAAAACGCCATGTTTATTTAACTTTCTTACATTTTTAATTCAAGAAAATATTTTATCACATTTTAGTATAAAGGAACCTTTATGTTCCACTGTCAAGAACAAAAAAAGCAGTTTTATATTGTAGATATTTAGGCTACATATTGTAAATAAATGGCTTAATGGCCACAAAGATAAAACATTAAATAACGTACATTTTTCTTGGGACTCTCGCTGGGTTTTGGTTTGGAAAAAATTAGCACCAAAGCTCGCAGAGTCCATGTTCAGAAGAACGTGAGGAGAAACGTTTGCTAATAGTCCAGAACAGTTTATAACTGCAGTTGTGTTCAAGAGTGTTGATTCATTTTGTGAATGCTTAAGTAAAACCTCAATCACACTTTATGTGATTTCAGTTCTTGGTATCAAAATGTTCAGTTTGTTCTGGGGCCCGTTTCAAGAAGCAGGTTCAACAAATTTAGAGTTGAAACCTGAACTTCGAGTCACTGGACTCAAAATTCGCGAACTGAAAATGTTTGATTCAATCAACTTGAAGTTGTTGGAACCAGAATCAGGTGCGAGCGTCGTGAGCATTAAAAGCCCTGATCAATGGAGCAAAGACAGCACGATTCACCATGGCAACGGGAACAAACATCCGAGTTACTTCCAGCGACAGAGATTGATAAGTTCCTCCAAGCATATGAGACTACAAGAACATTTTCAGCAAGAAAAGAAACCCAGCTGCAGCGGTAAAACAGAGAGAAAATCTCTGCAGAGTTAATGCATACGTCTACATTTGAATCATTTCAAATAAAGAATAAATAATAATATCAGAAAAGTTATTTTGTCACTTGTAAAGAAAGGAATGGTTCTTGATCTGTTAATAATTTAACCAGTCATCTCCGTGATCGCATGAATGACCGTTTTCCTAAACCCCCCACCTCCACGTACACACACGGATATCACTGCACGCTAAAACGAAACACTGTAGCTGCCTGAGATATGTTAAAAATAAGCATTTATTTAAATGTAATTCTCAAGACTTAAAACATTTTAGCTGAACAGTATTTTTTTATTACATAAACGCGACGTGCCGCGGTCGGGATTTGAACTTGAGACGTCAGAAGCGGAGGCGGCGTCGCTGACTACCGAGTTAATACTTGATCTGTTTTGCCTGTTGTATACGAGTTCAAACCCCCTCCCGGTTTTTGAGATTTCATGATTTCGATTTTTAAGGGTTTCAAATGATGAAAATAAAACTCTTTATTTTTAATAGCAAATCCCTGGAATAACTCACTATTTATAATATCGCTCAAATAAAAATGAATCGTAGAAACTGCATCAATCGACTCGTGTCCTCAAATCCTCTCCCGACATAAATAACATTTCCTCTGGATTAATCCCGCCTCCTCTCTACATGATCCTCTATGAATGGACATGTCATTTTGGTTTCTGCTGGTGGAAACGTGACGTCTCTAATGTGAATGTTCTCTAAATATTAATGAAGAACTCACATTTGAACATCTTTCACTTTAAAAAGGGGCGGAGACCACAGAGAACTCTAAGTTTCCTGAAGGAAACCTGCTCCAGACCAGGTTTCGTTCACAGACTCAGTTGCCACAGTGATTGATTCTGAGTTCAGCTTAACCCGCTTCTTGAAACGGGCTTGGTTTCGCCCACTTTCACGGGTCTGAGTTATCTCTCTTTCAGAAACTGAAAACTCAGAGTTTTGCTGAATTTGGAGTTCAAGAACTCAGAGTTCCAACAAAACCTGCTTCTTGAAAGTATTTTTAAGTAGATAAGCTAAAAGCCTTTAAATGTATTCATAAGCTACATTTTCATCTTTTATAATAATGTTTAAAACAATTAGCATTGAGCTGTTATATTAGCATTGTGCTAGCTCTTTTGGGTAACTTGGCATCTATTGAGCTTTTTATGCTAATTTATAGTTTAGCTAATATTTTAGCAAAATGCTATTTTTGTGGGGTTTTTAGGGTAATTTAGAGTTTAGATTCCCATTTACCGATCTGCTAAAATAACGCAATTTACGTTTTTCTAAATTATGCAATTTACATTTTTGGCTAATGTTTTATCTACTGGGGTTTTTTCAGGCCAATTTAGAATAGAATAACTTTATTATCATTGTACAATATACAACAACATTGAGTGCAATCCTCTTTGGTGTAAAAAAATAAATAGATAAATAAAAATAAATATAAAAAATACCAAAAAAATATATTAAATTCAAACACACATCCAACCAACCATACAAGAAGTTAAAACAGTATAATAAAAAGGAACTTAATTAATAGCAGCATTTAAGAATGAATCTAGAGTTTAGCTTCTGTTTTAGCAACAGGCTAACGTTTTTGACTAATTTAGTTTGCTGAGGAGTTTTAGGCTATTTTGGAGTTAAGCTAGTATTTAAGCAACGAGCATCTACGGAGGGTTTTTATGGGATAATTTGGAGTTTAACTCATTTTTCACTAAATTTCACTAAATATTTTAGCAAAATTGTCAAGTATTAGGGAATTTTTTTAGCAATTTTTCAGAAATTTAGGTCGACTACAGCGTCTTTTCATAGTTCTTTTAGCAAATTGAACATTTTTTTTAAATAGCTTTTGCCTTTTTTTAGCAAATCCCTTCAGAATTTAAAGTGAATTGCGTCCCCATTTTCATCTAAAAGCTTCAGCATCTTCAGCGACTACCTACGGTAAAAAGCTTTCACACTAGTATTATAATGCAACTTCTCTAGTACTTATTTGTGCTAATTCAATTCAATTCAAACAACTTTATTTATCTATTTTAAGGTGCAGAGAAAGCCTTCAAACAACATTCAGGTTACACATGATGCAGTAGCTAGAAATAATAATAACAATAAAATTCTATGAATAAGGGAGAGGTCTGATGTTTTAATACAAAAAAGAAAAATGAATACACATGCAAAAAAAAAAATATATATCAAAAGGTAAATTAAAATCATGGAATGATGATTTGTCACTCAATATTAATGAAACTGATTGTGATGTGTCAAGGTACACACTATGTCTATTAATAGTCGATTGAGAGTACTACAGTTTAAATGGGTAATGCGTCTATATACTACTCCAGTGCAATTAAATAAATACAATAAGAACGTACCAGATGTTTGTGTAAAATGTGGAGAAAAAGGAACATTAAAACATTGTGTGTCACTAAATGCAAAGTTTTTTGGAAGAAGTTAGAATCACTATAGAAAAAATAATCTCAAAACAACTTGTATTGAGTCCTGCCTTATTCCTATTGGCTGTGTATCCAGCGAAACACAATTTTAGAAAAACAGAGACTACGTTTATAGATATCTGTCTATTAACGGCTAAAAGATGTATTGGCTTGGAAAAATATCAACCGACCCAGCATCAACCAGTGGTTTAAGCAAATGTTATATTGCCTTCCCTTAGAAAGAATAATGTATATTCACAAAACACCTTTTTGAGGAAATTTGGGGACCTTTTATCAATTATATTAAAATCTAGACCTAACAGACGATCCAACAGATTTTTGATTTCAACTGCTTAAAATTTTAAGATGTCAGATTATAGGTTTTTTGTTAAAGACTGCTGTAACAGTATAATATATTAGTTAAGAGAAGCTGTGTTTATTGTTAAGTTATTATGTTTGTTTTAGTTTGTGTATGTTGTGCTTTTGTAGGTGTGGTTTGTAGCGAAAAGTCATATGATTCAGTCTCTTATATTCACAAGAAAAATGTAACTAACATCGCCGAAGTTGCTGTACAATGACTGATTCTTTAATAAAATTTGTGGTGTAAAAAAAAAAAACAAAAAAATATATATATGTACACAGGATGACATAAAGACACGTCACAACACTACACTCACAAATTGATCCAAACAGTGATAAAAAAAATTGAACGTTATTGTGTCCTTTTGAACTGTGGGATTGTATTATAACTTTAGCTCCATCAATATGGCCCCTGAGGGCGGGGGCGGGGGTGGGGGTAGGGGGTGGGGGGCATGTTTCTAACCCCCCCGCTCTGGAGCTTTGACCCTGTCGATACTTCTGACGTTGGTGGAAGTCAAAGGCCTGTCTGATTTGATTTAATTCCAAAGGTGGAAACATCAAAGAAATAATGAAATTCTGGATAATATTTTTAAATCAAATAAAATACTTCAAGATGTTTTAGCTATTATAGACACTGAGGTGATTCGTAACTATCATTTAAAAAAAAAAAAAATTGTACCTGTTTTTTTAAAATAAATACATTTTTAAGTTGGCAATTTTCTTTAATCCGCTGCTCCTTTAGCACAGACCGACTTATTTTGTGGTCATTTCAAAGGTGGGTGAAACAAGAGGGGGAACTCGCAAAATTGGAGGCCAACCAAAGCAGCCAGCCGAAACTGGACCTGGGCTTCAAAGAGGGTCAGACCATCAAGATCAGCATCGGGGTGAGGCGGCCGGAAGGCTAGAAAACGGCAGCAGCATCAAAGAAACTCCTGTAAAAGTTATTCATCCGTTCATGCAGAACATTAAGAAGAAGGAAGGGGGCGGGGCTAAACCACGACCTGCTCCTGGAGGCCTGCTCCCACCTCCTCCTGGGGCAAAAGTGGGAGGTATCATGCCACCCCCTGGAGGGCATCAGCCGGCCCCTGCCGCACAGGCCAACTCTGGTGATTTATTGTGGTATTTGTGACATTTTTCCACGTTTTTGGGACACTCGGTAACGTGTCGCCCGCCTCCAGCTGCTCTTTTAGACTTCGGCTCCCCCGGCCCCGCGGCCCCACCCAGCGCCGACCTGTGGGGGGATTTCACCGGCGCCGGATCCAAGTAAGTTCTCTACACGATGCCGCTTTATGGAGAGAAAATAGACGCACTCTGATTTGTGCGTGTGTAATTCTTGATTTGTAACTCATAAATACATTTTGTACAAAAGTAAAAAAATTACAAAATTTGAAAAAAAATGCAATTTACACATGCACAAATTAGAATTACAACAGCATGAAACTAATTACACACAAAAATCTTTAAAAAATACACATGAATCACCTCTTACACACACGTGAGACTCTTTTCACGTCTCACAAATTCGTCCGTGAGTGATGCGTTCAAGGACTACTAGAATGCTCGTTCACCACAGTTTTCTTGTCAGCCGTTTTTAAGCTTCGATTGTGAATAATATCCGGGAAAACTTGACATTTTCCCAGTTTCATAAAAATATAGTCCCGATAATTAGGGATGTCCCGATCCGATCACGTGGTTGAAGACTCGATCGGAATCGGGCTCCGTTTCCCGATCAGGATCGGATATTTCATTTATTCTGATCAGCGCTTTATATTTCAATCTTATTATTCCAGATAAATCCTCCACTAAAAGTCTGCATGTCAAGAACCGATGACAAAATGTTATTCCCGGAAAACGCAGAAGAAAACGGCAATAGTTCCAGCAGAAGATTAATGTAAACAGCTAGCTAGCCGATCACGGATTCAGACTTCCGGGATCAATAACTCTTTTGAAAACGCTTTAAATTGACAGTTATTGTCTCTAAACAACAATCTCTAAAGACATTTCAACAGAAAAAGACAGAGTTTTGTTTCTTTTTAATGTTAAGCTCTTCCTGCTGCAAACAGATGCTAAACAGCAGCTGCTAACTGCTACATGCTAGCGCCGTGATTTAACTCCTTAGGACCCGAGCTGTCCTTTGATATGCCTGTTTGATTTATCTGAAAGAGAAATAAAGGTTAAGAAAATGAACTCCTCTGATAATAAAACCAAAAATGTGATGTCTTAAAAACTTAAAAAGAAGCACATAATCTTAAAAAACTAATAAATGAAAATTAATAATGATATGAGCTAGTCATGAACACTCATCAAATTCATGCTAAAACAGTCACATTTTATTTTTAAGAATTTTAAATGAGGACAGGAATCACATTTGGTCAAAAATGTTCAATAGCTCCAAAGATATTAAAGCTAAAGTCACTAAACTTTCTCACATGAATAATTATCACTTATAGAACAAGAAAACATGATTATTTTCCTAGATTATATTTTCTCTATTTTTACTTGTTTATTAAATCTACTTCACAGAAGTGTTCTATTTAAGTTTTTAATGATTAAAAAAAGGTTAATGAATTATAAATAGGGACAACACAAATCTGTTTATTTAATTTGTTAATGTTTTAAATATGTTACAAAAGTATTGGATCGGGACTCTGTATCGGCAAATCCATAAAATCCAATGACTCGGAATCGGATCGGGACCAAAAAAAAACCTGATCGGGACATCTCTACCTATAATTAATATAAAAAAGAGCGCTTTCGATCTGTCAGAGGAGCTGCTGCACATAGGAAGTGCCCTGATCTGGAAAATATTCAAATTTTTAAAGAGATGAGCGTTTTAAAACGCTTATTTAGACTCTTTTTATATGAAAAATCGGGAATATCTTCTTAAGAAAGTGGGAAAATGTCAAGTTTTAGATGTTATTCACAATCGAAGTTTAAAACGGCTGACAAGGAAACTATGGTGAACGAGCATTCTAGTAGTACTTGAATGCAACAACAGCCTGAAACTAATTACACACAAAAATCTTTAAAAAAATACACACAAATCACCTCTCACTCACACACAACATCTATCGTGAGACTCACAAATTCGTCCGTGAGTGATGCGTTCAAGTACTACTAGAATGCTCATTCACCACAGTTTTCTTGTCAGCCGTTTTAAACTTGGATTGTGAATAATATCCGGTGAAACTTGACATTTTCCTACTTTCTTAAAAACATAGTCCCTATAATTAATATAAAAAAGAGCGCTTTCGATCTGTCAGAGGAGCTGCTGCACATAGGAAGCGCTCTTGATTTGATTTGATTTGATTTGATTTATTTACACACATAAAAAAAACATACAAGCAAAATTGAAATGCAAAGTAAGATCATGTGATGGTGTGTTACAGAAACCCATCTGGGCTTATTCAAGACGGTAAAACACCTCTGTCAAAGATAAAAAAAAAAATAAAATACAGTAAGTAGACAAAGAAAACTAAATTGAACAATCTAATGCAGAAAACCAAGAAATTCTGACATAATAATTCCAAATCAAATTAATTTTACGAATGTTAAATTGGCAAACATTTATTTGTATTATTATTATTTAAATGAAATCAAATCCCGCTTTTATACGATGAGATCAAAATCCTCTTTAGGTTATTTTTATTGAATGTTGTTATCCAGAAGTCATACTCCTTTAATAGTTTATTGCCGCGGTAACGGAAAGAAAATTTAACCTGTGATTTATGGGCAGAAGGAAGGTGGAACGTCTGTTCTTGTCTGGTTCCATATGAGCGGAAATTTGGAAATTAGTTGAATATTTGCCCTGATTAATCAATCCTGAAAATGTAAGTATCTGATGATGAGTGTTTATATCATAAATATTTAACAACTTTAATTTTGAAAAGAGTGGATCACTGGGTGCATCATAAACAAAATTTGTGGCCAAACGAACAAACACCTTTTGTAAAAGTAATTTTTTTTCCAAATAAGTAGGACAAGTGCTTATCTGGAAAATATTCAAATTTTAAAATGATGAGTGTTTTAAAACGCTTATTTAGACTCTTTTTATATGAACAATCGGGAATATCTTTTTAAGAAAGTGGGAAAATGTCAAGTTTTAGATGTTATTCACAATCAAAGTTTAAAACGGCTGACGAGAAAACTGTGGTGAGCGAGCTTTCTAGTAGTCCTTGAACGCATCCCTCACGGATGAATTTGTGAGACGTGAAAAGAGTCTCACGTGTGCGTAAGAGGTGATTCGTGTGTAGTTTTTTTTTAAAGATTTTTGTGTGTAATTAGTTTCAGGCTGTTGCAATTCTAATTTGTGCGTGAGTAAATTGTATTTTTTTGTATTTTTTTTACTTTTGCACAAAAGGTTGTTACTACGGAAGCAGAGAACGGCCTGACCCACTTTTTTTTTTTCCATCGTTTTCTCGAAACAAAGTTTGTTTTCTCGTTATAACGAGATAATCCAGATCGAAGAATGAAGTGTCTCCCTCTTCCTTTCCCGCACGGAGACACCTCGACCTCACCTGTTTGAAAACACTCCACACAAGTTGTTTTTATTCTATTTTGTATTTATTAGTGGATCTATGCTTTTCAAACATCTCATGCACCAGCCCCTCCCTTAATTCCCCCCAAAACCGCGAATAAACATGGACAGATTAACAGAATTCAGGTCTGCCGAGTGTTCCTGCGTGGTGCGTTCACTGACCTCTGGACATCGGCAGCAAATCAAAGCAGGTTATCAGAGAAAACGTTGAACCCCAAAACTGATGTTCATAAAATCGATGGATTAAACACTGTTGACATCTCTTTCTGAATAACTGCTTTGTTTTGCTGAGGATTGTATAAAAATGACTAAAGTGTAGTGGCAGACTGAATTGGGCCGAGTATATGTTTGAGTCCTCTAATTTCCGGAGTTCATTGAACATATCACGTGCAGATTGTCGTCGGCTCTTTGATCTGTCAATCAGCGTGTTCGGAGGTTTGTAAAGGGAGGAGGGCTGGTGCATGAGACGGATGAAGGAGTTTGAGGAGCATAGACTCGATGATAAAATAATAAAATAAAATAGACTATAAACAACTAGGGCTGCCACGATTAGTCGACTAATCGACTATTAAAATAGTCGACAACTAATTTAATAGTCGATTAGTCGTTACTTTATAATATATGGAGTCAGGCTGTAGTGAAGTTGAAAGTTATAATGCCATTCTGCTCGCTTTTTAGACTATTTTGGCATTTATTAAGGGTTTTCAGGCTATTTTGGAGTTTAGCTAATATTTTAGCTTCATGCTAGCTATTTTGGCTAATTTAGGATTTTTTCAGTTTTTTAGGCTAATTTGGAGTTTAGCTAATATTTCATTTACATGTTAGCTAGCTAATTCTAAATGTTTACAGTTTATTAGGCTAATTTGGAGTTTAGCTAATATTTTAGCTTCATGCTAGCTATTTTGGCTAATTTAGGATTTTTTCAGTTTTTTAGGCTAATTTGGAGTTTAGCTAATATTTCATTTACATGTTAGCTAGCTAATTCTAAATGTTTACAGTTTATTAGGCTAATTTGGAGTTTTGCTATTATTTCAGCTACATGCTAGCTATTTTTGGCTAATTTGTGATTTTTACAGTTTTTTAGGCTAATTTGGAGTTTAGCTAATATTTCATTTACATGTTAGCTAGCTAATTCTAAATGTTTACAGTTTATTAGGCTAATTTGGAGTTTAGCTGATATTTCAGCTACATGCTAGCTATTTTTGGCTAATTTGGGATTTTTACAGTTTTTTAGGCTAATTTGGAGTTTAGCTAATATTTCATTTACATGTTAGCTAGCTAATTCTAAATGTTTACAGTTTATTAGGCTAATTTGGAGTTTTGCTATTATTTCAGCTACATGCTAGCTATTTTTGGCTAATTTGGGATTTTTACAGTTTTTTTAGGCTAATTTGGAGTTTAGCTAATATTTCATTTACATGTTAGCTAGCTAATTCTAAATGTTTACAGTTTATTAGGCTAATTTGGAGTTTAGCTGATATTTCAGCTACATGCTAGCTATTTTTGGCTAATTTGGGATTTTTACAGTTTTTTAGGCTAATTTGGAGTTTAGCTAATATTTCATTTACATGTTAGCTAGCTAATTCTAAATGTTTACAGTTTATTAGGCTAATTTGGAGTTTAGCTGATATTTCAGCTACATGCTAGCTATTTTAGCTAATTTGTAATTTTTACAATTTTTAGGCTAATTTGGAGTTTTGCTGATATTTCATCTACATGCCATTAGGCTAATTTGAATTTTTAGCAAGCTTTTTTTTAGGCTAATCTTGGAGTTTAGCTGATATTTCAGCTACATGTTTAGCCTTGCTAACTTGTAGCTAATGTTTACACACTAAAGTCTTTTTCAGGCTACATTTTCTTGCTAAGTTTCTATTATTTCACTATTGCTAGCTATTTTGGCTAATTTGGGATTTTTTACAGTTTTTTTAGGCTAATTGTGGAGTTTAGGCTAATATTTCCAGCTACATGCTAGCTATTTTTGGCTAATTTGGGATTTTTACAGTTTTTTAGGCTAATTTGGAGTTTTGCTATTACTTCAGCTACATGCTAGCTATTTTAGCTAATTTGTAATTTTTACAATTTTTAGGCTAATTTGGAGTTTAGCTAATATTTCAGCTATATGCTAGCGATTTTAGCTTATTTAGGACTTTTTTTGTTTTAAAGCTAATCATATTTAAGATTTTTTTTACATCCACTTTGTCCATGATCCGATTAGTCAACTAATCGGAAAAATTAATCGATGATTAGTCGACTATTAAAATAATCGTTTGTGGCAGCACTATAAACAACTTTTGTGAAGTGTTCTTCTGCTGTTTTTCTTGTTAACCACAAAATAAAGAGACTTAAAACAGGACAAGTCTCAGAATCTTCATTCTTCGATCTGGATTATCTCGTTATAACGAGAAAACAAACTTTGATTTCTCGTTATAACGAGATAGAGGATCTCGTTATAACGAGAAAACGATGGAAAAAAAAAAAAAAAAAAGTTGGTCAGGCCGTTCTCGGCTTCCGTGTGTTACAAATCAAGAGCACGCACGCAGAAATCCGAGTGAGTCTATTTTCCCTCCATACCGCTGCGATGTTCGGCTCCATCTCATTTCATCTGTTTGGTTCCTCCCTCCATCGTCATCCTCTGCCCCCCCCACCCCCCACCCCCTCCACAGCTCCAACAAAGACGCTGTCAAGTCAGGCTGGGTGCAGTTTAGCTGAGTCGTAGGAAAGCGTGCGCCCTCTCAGGTTCTGTACATTCCTGATCAGGACGGCCGGCACACAAACAAACGGGAACCGTGCGGCCCATTTCACCGGCTCTTTAGCTGCACTCACAGATTAAGAGTCGTCTGACCGACACGCTCAATCTGGAAGAACAAACCGAACACACACACACACACACACACACACACACACACGTCTCTTTCATCCAACTATGCAGTCAGACCGATTTTTAGATGCTCCCAAATCTAAGATTGAAGGGAAAAGTCGTCTGCCGACACTAACAAGGTAAAATATTTCTCCACTAATGAAAACGGGAGTTATTTTTCTTAACTTTTAACTTTTTCTAGATCAAATCTAATCATCTGCTCCTTGAATGATCTCATTCCACCAGCATCTCTCATCTCGTCTGTTTTTCTTTTGCTGTAGAGCAGCATCTTTGTCTGTCTTTGTTAGGAACTTTTCATATTTCTTGTGTTGGGAAACTTTTAAGGCTTTTGTTCATGTTTGCTGATTTGATTTGCATTAAAGCTCGTAATCAAGATCTTAAAGATTTTAAATGACAGTGACGGGGAAAATGCTTGTCCTTAGTTTTGTCTGTGGCTAAAGCGTCGGCATGTTTTTCCGGCGTGTTTACGCGGCGCTTGGTAGTTTGTGCCTTTTGTCCTCACTCATCCTCGCTCTAAGTGCCTTCCTGAAGACGACGAAACGCATGAAATGTAAAACTGTCTGTAAATAAACATTATATTTCATTGGTTTGGGTTTGGTTTCTCTGCCTTTAAGCTTCACACACATTTTATCAAATTATTTGCACTTTTGAAAACAGAATTTACAAACTTTTGAATAATTAAGTTTATAAAAACCGCAAAAAAATAAAACCTGTGAGCGAAAAATGATTTTTTTCTGTTTTACTGGGTTTAGTTTTTTATACGGAAAAGGATTAGGGTCAAAGGGGCAGGGAAAATTCTCAGAATCCTTAATTTAATTAGAATTTTGACCTTTTTTCAGAATTCAGACTTTTTTTTTTTCCCCACAATCTGAATTTTTTTCCGAATTTTGACCTTAATCTCAGAATATTTGTTTCAATTTTAGAATTCTTGCTATAATTTCAGAATTCTTGCTTTAATCTCAGAATTCTGACTTTAATATCTGGATTTTGACCTTTTATATAGGTATTCTGACTCTCTCAGAATTCCTACTTTTTTTTTTTTTAATTTTGTATCAGAATCCTGTCTTTAATCTCAAAATTGTGATATTTTTGCATTGTGAGAATTGACGGGATTTGGGAGGAGCGAGCTTCACAGTTCATTTAAAATGTGAAACTTTTTTTTTTAACAGAACTGCAAACAATACCTGAATAAATTAATATGACACTTATTTGCCCACAAAGAACAAAACGGTCTAAAATATGTAAAATACTAAGTTTTTACATTTGAAACAGTTTTGTTCTATAGACATTTTATTATTATTTTTCATGGAATAAAAAGTGACGATAAAAAAAGAAGTTTAAACTTTTTCTGAAAACAGACTGAAAAAAAAAATGCATTAATTCATAATGAATTTTTTGGACATACACAAAGATTCAATACTGGAGTTTTACTTGCAACAAGGAGCAGACAAACAGACGATAGTTTCATTCACTCTGAAGGTGCATTTGAAAATCCCAGTTTTACTGTTGAGTTCAGCCTCTCCTCACAGCTGCACGTCTGTGGCCGAGAAGTCAGAGCGAGGTTTGTTTTCAAGCTACTGTGAGTGGGTGTAGACGGATGTCTGCATGTGGGGGTCATTTAATAAAAACAGAGAAGATAGTGTCTATTCTATCAACCAGAAGACTAAAAAATTATCTTTATATGAGTAAAAGCAAACCCCAGGAACAGTCAGCATGTCTACAAACTACGATTCAGATGATAACATGATGTAAACAAACTCAGAGATTACAAATAATTATTAAAGATTGAGTACGGAAAAAATATAATTTTTTAACAAAAGCATTTATATTGTTCAAATTCAAATTAATGATAAATATCTAAAAGGGTTTCCATTCAGGTAAAAGAACATCCCATCCCTACAAAGTTAGTGGATTCTTTTCCGTATCGATTTGGTGAGACATACCAGAGAATGAATTGTTATCATTGCTGCTCCTCTCTGAACCAGCAGGAATATAATTCTCTTTCTTTCCATTTTCCACCTGAGCAGCTGCATTTGTAGAGACTGAAGAAGCTGTCGTTCTGAAGGCGAAAAAATATTTAAGTCAGTCTCTGGAAAATAACTCCACAGACTGAATTGTCTGAATTCTTTTTTTTTCCCCATATCAGAGATTTTAAATAGACGTCATCGTCAACAAATGTTTTCTTTTGATTTTCACGCAACAGAAAAGTATTTTTCCAAATTTATTCATGTTAACTGGATATAAAATCCTCTTACACTGACGGATATTGATGCAAATTTTGAGGAAAAACCCTGAAAGTGGTGCAGGAATGTGAGAGAACTGCGACATAAAACATTCAATTTCAGTTTATTTGAACACTATTTAAAACAGTCAAACAGGAAACAAAAGAGTAACCAAAAAGAACAAGTACGCACATGATATAGTGTTCAAAAAGGGGTGGGAGGAAGTTAAAAAAAAAACTTATTTATTCCCACCCTCTTAGTTAATTTAGATAATGCTACTCAAGCCTATTAACTCACTTTGTCTCAACAAAGGAAAAAGTCACAAAAAAAAGAAACACAGCATACACACATGAAAAAGAATCCATATATATGTAAACAAACACCTGTACACTTTATACAAATGTATATGCATGTACACTTACATATATGCACTAATCACCTTACATCCACAATAGCCCCTCATTTATTTATGATTATATAGTCATTAAATATTTTTGACCTGTGTTGAATTTTGAATACTATTTTTGATTTTGTCAGATAAACTGTTCCACATTCTTGCACCACAAAAAGAAATGCAGAATTGTTTTCTTCTGGTACGAGTTATATTTATTTTAAATCTGAATTGTCCTCTTGTTGTTAGGCAGCATTTTATTTTGGGCTTTGTACATAATTTGTGCGGTTAAATAATTAACCAAATCTTTTAATTTGAGTAATTTTGAATAAATAAAAAGTGGATGAGTATGATCATAATAACCGGCTTTATGTATGACTCGTATAGCTCTTTTCTGAAGAACAATAAGAGGTTTTATTGATGTAATGTAATTGTTGCCCCAGATCTCTGCACAGTAACTAAAATATGGCAAAATTAATGAACAGTACAACATGTGAAGTGATTTATAGTTTAATACGTGTTTTACATTGTTTAAAATGGCAAGACTTCTGGATACTTTATTTTGAATTTGTTTAATATGTGGTTTCCAACTCATTTTTATCATCAATTATAACGCCCAAAAACCTATTTTCATGAACCACTTCAATTTTAACTCCATTAATTTCAAACTGAATCAATTCCTTTTTGTAATTCCCAAATACCATAATTTTAGTTTTATCTAGATTAAATGCTAGAACATTGCAATCAAACCATGCTTTATTTTTTTCATTTCTTTGGTTGCTAAATTTAACAGTTCCTTTAGATTTTCTCCTGAACAGAAGACATTTGTGTCATCTGCAAATAAAACCATCTTCATCGCTTGAGATACAGAACATAGGTCATTAATAAACTATAAGAACAATTTTGGGCCTAAGACTGACCCTTGCGGAACACCAGAAGTTATATTCATTTCAGAGGAACAAACATCACCCAACTGGACGTATTTGTCTATTTGTTAAATAACTCTTAATCCATTTAAGTACCAAGCCTCTAAATCCAAATTTTTCCAGTTTGTGAAGCAATAAATTATGATTAACTGTATCAAATGCTTTTTTATGTCAATAAAAATTCCCACTGCAATTTGTTTTGACTCCAGAATGTTGGTGATTTCTTCGACGGCTTCAATTATTGCAAATGATGTTGACATGTTAGCTCTGAATTTCATATTGGTTGTTCGCAAGTAAGTTATGTTTTGCTATGAATGTATCCAGTCTTGTACTAAAAAGTTTTTCAAGTATCTTGGAAAAACATTTTCCTCTCTTGAGTGTTGATAATTTTAACCTAAAGAAAAAGCATCTCTGTTGAAATGTTGGATGCTATGGAAGGCCAAACTGTTCATAATAAAATAAATAAATATGATCTTATTCAATCAAACAACACACCAACAAAAATCTTTTCAATAAATAAAAAGATCATGAAACTGAAAACCCTGCACACAAAATTTAAATTGACCATGTTGTTATTAAATAAATTTCATTTTTACTTTAAAATGTGTATTATGTTAAAAAAAATTATAATAATAAATAAATCATACTGAGTAATTTTCTTCAACCAATATTGGACACGTTACTTGTTGATGATTGGAGAAAGGTCTGACAGAGGAATCTCCTTTAATTCTTTGTGAAAAGTGGTGAGCGTTTGTCAAACTATTTTATCAGTTAAATAATTTTATGTCCAAATATGTCTCCACTTCAGCTTCAGATCGTGAGGATTGTGGACAATTGTACTAAAGGAGAAGATCTTAAATCGCAGACTGCTCCCTGCTCCCTGCTCCTGTCATTTCAGTTGTTTTTTATGAAGGGATTTTTGTGCCACCATGTTGTCGGCAAAAGTCACAGTTTTGAGATCAAAATTTTCTAAATTTCAAACAAAATTTAAAATGTTAGCAATAAAACTTAATAATTGGCAAATAATGATTTTGAATATTTGCTTTCAGAAAATCTTGTTTTTTCTTTCAAAAAACATTTTTGCATTTTCAAACCTTTCTTTTTTGCTTTTAAATATATTTATGCGTCTACATTTTTTATTTTGCTTTTAAAAATATTTTTTGTGTTGGCAAATTTTTTTCTTTCTGAATTTTTTTTCAGTTTTGCAAACTTTTTATTGCTTTTAAAAAATATTAAACTTTTTTTGCCGTCATATTTTTATGCTTTTTCAAGCATTTTTTTGGGACTTTTTAAGATTTTTTTCCTTTTTTTTTGCTTTCAATTTTTTGTTTTTGCTAATTTTATTTTTTGTTTCAAAAATATTTTTGATTGGAATTTTTGTTTTTTGCTTTTAAAACATTTTTTGCATTTGAAAACTTTTTTCTTTTAAAAAAGATTTTTGAATTTGCAGCACAAATGTTTTTAGATGAGTTGTGCCTAATCTCACCATTATTTTTTTGAAAGCAAAAAAGATTTGCAAAGACAAAAATATTTTTGAAAACAAAAAAATGTTGAAATGAAGTATTAAATATTTTCATTTGCAAAATATATGTTTTTCTTTTCACACTTCACAGTTTGCTTACCATTTAGAAAATTTTGATCTCAAAACTGTGACTTTTTCTTGCCATGTGTGGCACAAACATCACTCCATAGTTTTAAACATGTTTTTTCCTTTACAACAAATCCACAAATTAACCTTTAATGTAATGCTACTGGCAGAGGCTCGGCTTACCAACAGCTAATACAGGTAAATGCTTTAACAGTATTTACTGTAAAGAGCAAAAGCATGAGGTCAAACGACTGGTTTGAACTATCTGAAGTCTATTTTCAGCTCTATTATTGCCGTCTTGCTGCAACCAAACCTGAACTTTATGGAAATGAGCAAAAACGCAGAATCAGTGAGTCATGAAGCTTTAAGAACAAACCTGTGGATACTGCTCCAGATATGAGGACTGGGTTTTAACCTGTTAATCTAAAGTTAAGTCACTAAATTACGCAGCAAACCAGGTTGATTTTATCGTTTAAAGGAACTTTAAACATTAAGAAATGTTTGAGACCAAAGAAGCTCCAAGGGATGATCAATTTAAATGAATTCCCCTCTGAGAGATTAAGATTAACTTTATTGATCCCCATAGGATCCTGAAAGAGAAAAGCAGCTTGAGCCACGCTTCTCCTTCAGAATCTGCTGGAATTATCGTGTGAACAAATGAAAAAGTTACAGTATGTTAAAGATTTTGTGTTCGAGCGTCAGATGTTGAAGGGTTGACTAAATCTTCTCTGTCTTTCTGGCTGTGTTTGACACTTTCAGCGTTTACAGGCTAAAGAGGATGTTGGTGATGAGTCACACAGCTGGTTCTCTTCCCTCACTGCCTTTGAGCAAACCGAGCCTCCGCAGAGAGGAAGTGACTCGAACCGTGGTCCCTGACTTCACTTCTGTGGCTGCTTTTCTTGTATGAACTTGATGGAGTGAAGCAAACTAAGAAGCAGAAACAGGGAAACTCTTGTCCTGTTTAAAAGTCCTGGAAAAATCCTCTGAAAGTCTTATCGTAATTCACCAGCAGATGGCGCCAAATGCACGTAGGATCTGAATGTTTCTGCAGCAGCTTAACAAGTTGAGCTGGACTGGGCCGTGCAAACACAGAATTACTCACCCTAACATTTAGTAGAGAAAGTAAAGGGCAAAGAAATAGTCCAGGATGTTTGGTTTAAATTTGATAGAATCAGACAGAACAAATGCAAATTCTACATTTGTTTTTTCACAATTTTTGACTTTTAAACCTGAATCCCTTTTTTTGGTTGCTTGAGCCTATTCTAAATCTATGTTGGGGGTTGCCAGCCGGTCACAAGGCAACACAACCACACACACCTGCTATTACACCAATTTAGAGTTTAAAGGGTCACCAAACAGGGAAGTTGGAGGCTGACTCCACCCACAGCTGAAATGTGAAAATCCAGTCAGAGGGGTGGGGCTTGGGGGGCAGGACTGTTACTGAAATTTACATGGTTTGACCAATCACAAAATTCAACGGTAATACCACAATTCAACCTTTAGGGGGCAGCACACAGGCAGTTTTTGACGACATTTTCAAGGATTAAACAATTTAATTTTAATTCAACAAAAATTTGGCAATGACCAGCAGAAAGAAAGAAAAGAAAGAAAGAAAGAAAGAAAGAAAGAAAGAAAGAAAGAAAGAAAGAAAGAAAGAAAGAGTTGTTGTTGTAAAACACCTTTAATATCGGGCAGCGTTTTACAAAATCAAAATTACATCAACTGATAATGAAAAAGACAAAGGGAAAACCAAACACTTCAAAACTTCAAAAATTCAACACCAAAGAGTCTCCGCTAATAAACATAAAATTTTTTAAACGCCCAGATTTTTCCAAACTCAGCAACAGAATTAATAAGTTTATAAAAACTGAACTCCACCCCCAAACGTGCCACCAATCGCCTCCTAAAAAGAAACAAAGCATCGTCTGACCCGGTTCCCTGGATCCGGTTGTTCCGGGACCTCCAAACTGCCAGCTTAGCTTCAGCCGAGAGGAAATTAAGGAGTGTGTGCGCACTCTTTTTCCTCGCTTGGTATTTTGGGCCGTAAATGAAACAACCCAAACCAAACTGTTCCCCCAAACCCTCAAACAGCACCCGCAGAAAAGAAAAAAGACCTGTCAGACGCTGACAATCAACAAATAAATGGACCACCGACTCACTTACTGAACAAAACGGACACCCATCCCCCGTGCCAGGATTGACGTGTGTCAGATATCTGTTTGTAGCTATGATCCCATGTACCACCCTCCACTGGAGGTCACCTGCCCGTTTTTCAACAGGAGCTTTGTACAGGGATCTCCAACAACCCCTTGGGGAAGCCCCGTTGCCAAAAAAACCAGTCCATCCCGACGCTCTGACGTCTGCAAGAGAGCTCACGTTGGAGACCTTGACGGACACGAGGTAGAGGGCCTTCTTTCCAAAGTCTCCAAATTCCCAAGCTGTGGGGACGTCCAGGACAGCAGCTTATTTCCATCTTCTCCCCTCGTGGCGCAGGATGGAGATACCTGCAAGGGGGGAAAAGGAAAATCCATTCCATCCACCCACTGGGAAACAGCCGCAGGATCCCTCAAAAAACTTTGCAGGTTCTCAGGTAGCGACTGGCAGACCTCATCCACTATCCTCTGCAACGTTCTGGTGGAATGAACCCCTGCAGCCGCAGCCAGCTCAGAAATTGGTTCCTTCAGGAGATGGCCGAGCTTCAAAAAGAAAGAAAGAAAGAAAGAAAGATAGATAGATAGATACAGTAGATAGATAGATAGATAGATAGATAGATAGATAGATAGATACTTTATTGTCATTATCACAAGGACAATAAAATTGCAGCAACTGTTTCAGTGCAAAGAAATTGGCACAAAAAATATGCAATAAACAATATGAAGTATAAAAAATATGTAGAAAAAAGATATATACACTGGACTGTGCCATGTAAGTGTATATTGTCCATCATAGTATCCAGACTATGTGCAGGTATGTACATTATGGATGTGCAAAAAAGCGAGCAATTAAATAACCAGATTTGCATATGCATATGTGCTTAAGCAGTATATAAATATATGAACTATTAAAATGACTTTTAAAGCCCCAATTTATAGAGATCACCAGCCAAAAAAAGTTAATTTAGGGTTTGTTTTTGGATGCGGCAAAGAGAGCAAACTCGATTGCCTGGAAAAAACCCACAAATGCATGAAGAAAACATCAAAACTCCTCGTCTGTTGTTTCTGTTTCTGCTGTTGTCTGAGTTCTATTATCCTTTCTGTATACATTTAACTTGTTCTTTTACTTAAACCTTTTCTATGGGGACTAAAGATGTAAATTATAATGTTACATATTTGCATTTTTAAATGTTTGATTTAATATATTCTATAGCTATCTTAAATCTGATTTTATCATGATGTGAGCTTGTTTTTTTTTTTTTTTTTTTTACCTGATGTTACTATGTTTTTATATTATGTTTTTATATATATATATGCACATATGTTTATATTTTTACTTTGTACAGTGTCCTTGAGTGTATTGAAAGGCGCTTCCAAATAAAATGCATTATTATTATTATTATTAAATAAACAATCAATCAATAATTTTCAAATCGGTGAGCAATGATGCACCCGAGTTTTTCAGTGAGAATTCTGGGAAATTTCTAGGACACTCGATTCAGAAGCCCAACAAAATGAACAATAGAGTGCACTATATAGAGAAGGAATTTGGTCATAGTTTCAGTAGAGCGGCAGGAGTTCGTCAGTAAGCCCATCCCTACTTCCTGTCATCCATTTGTTTTTACACTCTCTCGCTAGCTTACAGCCCCTCACACACTCAGTCATAAACATATATTATCACTGGATGTGACAGTGTGTGACATCACCATCAAAAAAAGCCTCATCTTAATTAATGACTGATTAATAATGTCTATTTCTCAATAGAGGTCTGTGGGATTGGATTCTTGGAACCTGCGGGTACTTCCTATTTGGATTATGAGAAGTTAGGGGTTGTGTTGTCCAGTGATTATACAGTCAATGCCCCCAATCTAACATTACCGGTACAACAAAAATGGTGAACATTATTGGAGCTATCGAGCTGTACAGTTTTGAGACGGATGCCTACTTTGACGAAGACATTTATGGATCTATATGTCTGCAAGTAGATCCATCAGAATGGAGCGGAGTAGGAAGCTTGAGGTCCCCCCATGGCAGTTTCTACTAGGGCTGAGTAGTGGTTATTATTTCCAAAATCGATTCAATAGAGCCTGAATCGAATCGATTCAGATTTTTTTCGATTTTTTTTCGATTCTTCAATTCAATTTTGAGTTTACACATTTATACACATTTGTTTAGAAATACATTAATAACCTAATTAACAATTTGAATATATTTATATTAATCTGATACAGTTCACATACTGTAAAATGCATTAGTGAAATAATGAGATTGTTAATATCATACAGTGTTACATGGATTCTCAAAAGCAGATGTTCTAACAAAAATGTTCAGATCATTAACATTGTAAACATTGTTCTGCATCTCCTGGAGGGTGTTTCAGTTTGGCCACTAGGTGGCGATTGGCTACACCTCATGCCAGAAGAAGACGACAGTAGAAGGAACAAAACAATGTTTTACACCTCAAATTGTTACTATTGTAATATTTCCTTAAAATAATTTGGAAAATTCATATCTGTGAGTTTATAAAGATGTTCATTTAGTCAGTAGTGAATGTTTAGGTCGACCAAGCGTTAGCATTAGCCGTCCTATGGGAACTTCCACTAAACGTTAGCATCAAGCTAGCGGACTTTAAGTTTATGTGCTAAATCGATTTATATCTTTTGTGAATCGATTATAGATCTATTAAGCTTAATCGATTTTTTTTCAACCCAGCCCTAGTTTCTACGTCACAAACAGCATTTTTTCATCTGATTTGAATAAACACACACTCAGAGATGTAATTTTATAATAAATTTTCTTAACAACATGAGTTCCACTACAGCATGTAAAAAAGCCAGATTTAATAGTTTATGTATGTGGCCCTCGGGCCGTGGAGTTAGCCCACCCCTGCTCTAACATGCGCGAACATAATAAAAAAAAAAGTTTTTTTCATTAAAAAAAAAAACCACCTTATTGAAGTGGGCGGGGTCTGCTGCGACATTGCGCATGCGTGGTTCATTTGTCCTTTTAACGTGGCGGGGTGAATATCTCCATCCGCTCTGCTGCTGTCCGGGGAGATGACTGCCACGCTGACCGCTCGAGACCGCTCCGGAGCGGGCGGACCCTCGCGGCAGCACCCGCTCCCGTCCGGTAAGAACATTTTACGCTTTCAAATGAAAGTCTCCAAACTCCGGAGAAGTCTCCCGCGACAACGGGAAAAGTTGCCAGATTTGTAGCTTTTTAGGAAGTAAGACGACGCGGGGGGGGTTGGAAAGTCGCCAAATGTCTCGAGAAAGTCGCGGAGTTAGCTAACGGACGTATGTGGAGGCGGGCGCGCGCGCGCGCGAGAGGAAGGGGGCGGCTCTCTGTAATTCTGCTAATCTTCAATCTGTCCTCAATCCAGGCCGGAGGAGGAGGCGGGAAGCGCGCGCTCTGCTCCTCCTCGACTACCACTACTTTGTGGACACAAAACCATTAATAACCATTCTTAAAATGACAAACTCGTTTACCGAACGGCGGTAAATAAAAAGAAGAACCGAGCAGCGGCGCAGCAGGTGAGGACGGTTCATGTCCTCGGAGTTAATCCTATTTCCCCGGAGGGTTTTAGGCAGCAGCCGCCGCCGGGAAGGCGATGAGCGCTGCGGAAAACTCAGACAGCGACCACAGCAAACTGGAGTCAGTGATCCGGGTGAGGGGATGTTCAGGCTGGAGGGCGGTGATGAGCGAGACGCGCAAGCACTGCCATATTGGCATATTGGCGCTGTTGCTGTTCTGCTGCTCGAGGCTGCCCAGCAGAGGCTGGAGAGAGTTTGCCCTTCCTGAGACTTAATGAAGAGTCAGGTGGAGAGTCAGAGAGATTGTCACGAAGAACCTCGGTGACTGCTGTGAGTTCTCCTTGCATCGCCAGTTTGGCCGAATAACTTGCCTGACGTGTGTCTGTGTTCTGTGAAAGCAGCAGGGGAGATGTCCTCGCTCATGTCCCTCCAGGAGGAGAACCGGGTCCTCCAGGGGGAGTTAGCCAGGCTGGAGGACCTGCTGGCGCACAGCCGAGCCGACCGGGACGAGCTCGCCATCAAGTACGGGGCGATCAGTGAACGGGTATGACGGAACCGCCGACCAAAACTGATCAGGAAAGCTCAACTTCACTGGATGAAGTTGATCAGAATAGTCAGTTTATTTTTCTTTCTTGTAAAAAGAAGAAACACTTTCTGGTTTTACCATCGTAGTGTTTTCTGGCCCCCTCTTTGTCTGAGATTTGCAAGTTTCCCAGGTGATGGGGGGCTGGAATGAACTGAAGTGGAATGTTGCCATGGCGTCTGTCGCCATGGGTGACCGTAAACAGAGGCTTCAGTACAGAGGAAAGATGGGGTGTTGGTGGTGGTGGTGGTGGTGGGGGGGGGGTCATCACAACTGGTGTCATGCAGAACACTTCCAAAGCAATGATGCACACCACAGGACAATGACGACAATAACAAAACACTGTTAAACACTTTGAGGGGGTGTTGTGTCGGCCCCTCCATCGGTATGATATCCGTCACAGATCAGCCTGCAGAAACGGCGACCTTTTTCCTTTATGAAGGAGCTCAGATGTTCCAGAAACACGTATAGATTCCTGCTATGGTTGGGTTTACAAAAAACTTCACTTATTAGATGCACAATCTGGTCTTAAAACTTATTGGATTTTCCTGAAAAGCAATTTCATTTAACTTTTAATTGAAAAAAAAAGATTTGCATTAATAAAAGTTTCCATTTTCTTTAGATTAACTCACTTTCTTGTGCAAAATTATTTTTAATACCTATATATATATTGGAAATTAAGACGGAAGTTTGAAAAGATAATAAAACTTAATTTAAATTGTACCGTGACTTAAATCAAATGTTGATTTCAAATGAGTTCAGCACAAAAAACAAAGTAGAAAACATTTATTATTTAACGCATTAAAGCTTTTCCTTCAAGCCACACTCCAATCATCTTTTCATCTATTTTCAAATTATGATTATTCCATTTTTACTCAAACCCAAAAAGTTTTTTAAGAACATATTTTCTGCAGGAGTTCATTAGAACTTTAACTTTGATGTGGGTGAAACCGTTGGTGGAGTAACACTTCCACCCTTCCTCTCATCATTGCTGAGAGCTCTCTGTTTACATCAGGGGCCACCAACCTTTTTGAAACTGAGAGCTACTTCATGAGTACTGAGTCATACAAAGGGCTACAGTTTGAAATAACAAATGTGCTCATTTTACATTTAGTTATGCATTATTAATAATGAATAATGACACTCATCTATGTAAATACATTGATTTCTCACCATAATTATCAACAATGACAACAAGCCAGGAAACAGAAATCAATATTCAACACTTTATTCATCTCAGTAATTGTTACATTTTCAGATGATCGCTTATATTTCATGGAAAACTGTCTCATTTTCCCTGTGTTGTTCCATGTTTATCAATTATATAATGTAAAATCAACAAAACAAATCTCGTCACATTTTGAACTAATGACCAAATCTGCAGCATTTTTAATAAAATTAATGATCTTTGAACTGGAGTAGGTCAGAGGTCACCTAAACTTATCTAAAGGTCAAGTATCATGAACAGATTTTGAGACATTTTAATTTTTAAATCTATGTAAATGTAAGTGTCTTAACATTACTGTTGAAACAGAAATGGTGATCAATATCGAAGCGATCAGCTGCAAAGTTTTGAACCAAATTCCAGTTCAGACGAGGAAACCAAAGACGTTCATGGATCTATTTGTCTGCAAGTGGATCCATCAGAATGGAGCAGAGCAGGGAGCTTGTGGCTTGGGATTGTAGCTTCTATGTCAAATCTAAAAGCTTTTCTCAATGTGGACTTTTTTCTTCTCCTTTTAAATAAAGAAATACTCAGAAATGTCGTTTTGACTTAAATTTTCTTTATTTATGTCGTCCATCATCAGAAAAAGGTCAAAAGAAGAAGATAAATATTTTAAATATTTTTTATATATATATATTATATTTAATATATTATATCATAATAAATATTTTAATATATTTTAAACAATATACTGTTAATATTTTAGTCACTTACATATGTATAGTTTATTGTTTATTTCATATATATATATATATATATTATATATATATATATATATATATATATATATATATATATATTAGAGCTGCCACAAACGATTATTTTAATAGTCGACTAATCATCGATTAATTTTTCCGATAAGTCGACTAATCGGATCATGGACAAAGTGGATGTAAAGAAAATATGATTAGCTTTCAAACAAAAAAAATCCTAAATAAGCTAAAATCGCTAGCATATAGCTGAAATATTAGCTAAACTCCAAATTAGTCTAAAAAACTGTAAACATTCAAAATTAGCCAAAATAGCTAGCATGTAGTTGAAGTAATAGCAAAACTCCAAATTAGCCTAAAAAAAACTTTAAAAAATTCCAAATTAACCAAAATAGGTAGCATGTAGCTGGAATAATAGAAAACTCCAAATTAGACTAAAAAACTGTAAACATTTAGAATAAGCTAGCTAACATGTAAATGAAATATTAGCTAAACTCCAAATTTGCCTACAAAACTCAAAAAATCCTAAATTAGCCAAAAGAGCTAATATGTAGCTGAAATATTATCTTAATTCCAAATTAGCCTAAAAAAACTGAAAAAGTCTAAATTAGCCAAAATAGCTAGCATGAAGCTAAAATATTAGCTAAACTCCAAAATAGCCTGAAAACCCTTAATAAATGCCAAAATAGTCTAAAAAGCTAGCAGAATGTCGTTATAACTTTCAACTTCACTACAGCCTGACTCCATATATTACAAAGTAACGACTAATCGACTATGAAATTAGTTGTCGACTATTTTAATAGTCGATTAGTCATCGATTAGTCGACTAATCGTGGCAGCCCTAATATATATATATATATTTTGTTTTAACTATGCCATTTAGCCATCTTGTAAATATCCTTATCCTTTATATTTTTTGTCTTTTTTTTTACTTTATCCATCACTTAATGGCATTCAGAGTGAGCTGCAAAGTAAGAATTTCATTGTGCAGGGAAACCCGTTTCTTTACTGTGAATATGACAATAAACCCTTTGAATCTTGAATAAAAACAACGAAAACATGATTGTTACCTGAGCCGGTCTTTAAATCGTCTTGATGTAAAGTCTTCTTCCTTTGCTTTTCTGTTTTTAGCTTGAACAGGCGTTGCGCTCAGAAACGGGGGAGGGAGAGCACGACTCGCAGGCGTCCCGCAGCCTGGCTCAGCAGAACGTGGATCTGCGCAGAAGGTTGGATGAGGAACAAGCGGCGTACAGGCGCAAGCTCACCGCCTACCAAGAAGGCCAGCAGAGGCAGGCGCAGCTCGTGCAGAAGCTCCAAGCCAAGGTACGAAGGATTCGTTGGTGTTTCTGACCACGGTGGAGTCCACTGATCAGCATCGACCTCTCTTGCTACATCAGGTGCTTCAGTACAAGAAGAGATGTGGGGATTTGGAGCAGACGCTGCAGGAGAAGTCCTCCGAGTTAGAGAGATGCAGTGTGGGTAGAAATGGCTTTTTCTGAGAAAACGCATCATTTTTACTGCTCAGTTTTGCTCACTTCAGAACCAGTTTCTTATAGAAATGATGTTCCTTCAGGAGCGGAGTGAAACATCGAACGGTCGCCATCGAGAGGATTCCAACAGCAGTTTGGAGGACGCTTTAATACGCCTCGAGGAGGAGCAACAGAGGTGAAGCATCACTCCAACAGAATTTATCTGAGCTCATATCTGCACATAGATTATGTTTACTTGATTTTTCTGTATTTCCAAATCCCTAAAAGTTATTTTTATGTAGATAAATAAGAATTTGTGAATTTTCTTTTAACTATTTTCTTAGTACTGTTACTGTGGTGTTTGGTTTCCAGGAGCAGCAGTTTGGCTGCAGTGAATGCGATGCTAAGGGAGCAGTTGGAGCAGGCCGGTTTGGCCAACGAGGCTCTGAGCCGGGACATCCGCAGGCTCACCGCTGATTGGACAAAAGCCAGAGAGGAGCTGGAACAAAAGGAGTCGGACTGGAGGAGAGAAGAGGAGGTGGGATCGGAATTCTCAAACATTGCACAAACTGTGGCGAAGAGAACCAGGAATCCACGATTGATGACTTTTATCTGTGGGTCAGTCTTTCCACAGCTACTTCAGTAGCGAGCACAGCCGACTGCTGACGCTGTGGCGACAAGTGGTGGGGTTCAGGAGGCACGTCTGTGAGATGAAGAGCAGCGCTGAGAGGTCAGCCCGCCTGCTTGAACCTGGATCTGATTGTCTTCACTTCACTCACTCCTCTGCGTCTCCTCGATCTCAGAGACTTGTCAGACATGCGGAGCGAGCTGGTTCGGATGTCCCACTCGGTCCAGGTGTCCTGCACGGGTCTGTCCGCCGTGCTGCGCAGTCAGGAGGGAGGAGCAGCTCTGGTCCTGGAGCAGGAGAGAGCTCTGAGGGTTCAGCTGGAGCAGCAGCTGAGAGATCAGGTCAAAGAGACGATGAGCCTTCAGAGCAGAGCTGATGCAGAGAGAAGTGAGCTCAGCCTCAGGTCAGTGGACCCTCCTCTGGTGTCTGTGCGTCAAACTTGGAGGATGAAGATTTAATCCAATTCATGCTCAAAGTAAAAAATAAACAATTCCCAGAAAGTATCAAGAAGAGATACAAACATTCAATGCATCTCCACGAGGGGGTGCAGTTATGGAATAACTGTAAGAAACATGTAAAAAAAATCTCCTACCTTACATAAATTAAAAACATTAATTAAGGGTAATGTGATTAATAAATATGAAGAAATTGATCAAATATGTTGATTGTTATATGAATATTTATACATATAAAAATGCAATAATTGTTTTCGCTGTTCTTGTCATTAATTAAATTTATTCTGTTTTTTTTTGTTCATGCAGCTCAGTGTAGTCAATTAAATAATTGTATATTTAATTTGGTCTGAAAAAGAACAAAGGGGCTTGGACTTGATGAGCTTTTAGCTTCATCCAAAGCCCTTTTTCGAACTCTGAACATCTTTTGTTACATTCAAGATTGATTGTGGGATAATTTGCATTGTTTCTTATATTTTTGTTTTTTTACGTTTTTTTTTTTTTTGTTTTGTTGTTGTTCTTGTTTGAAAATAAAATTATATATAAAAAAAAAAGAACTAGCTCAACTAGAAAAGTTTCATTAGTCGTGATAATGCTAGTGTGAATGCTTTTTGCTGAAATTGGTCTCTGAAGATACTGAAGTTTTTTGCTCAAAAAGGTGATGCAGTTTGATTGCTGAATTGATTTGGTTAAAATGCAAAATCTATTCGCATAATGTTAAATTTGCTAAAAGAATTAAAATTTCATTAAAGAACTATGAAAGAGCGCTGAAGTTGACTTAATTTGTAAAATTGTTTAAAAATTCTTAAAACATGCCAATTTTACAAAAATATTTAGTCTGTTGCTTAAAAATGAGCTTATCTCCAAATTGGCCCAAAAACCTTAGTAAGGTAAAAAAGATAGCTTGTTTCTTAATTGCAAGCTAAACTCAAACTTCCTCATTAAACTAAATTAGTCGAAAATGTTAGCCTGTTGCTAAAATAAAAGCTAAACTCTATATTGGCCTATAAAAATCTCGATAGATAATAAATTAGCCAAAAACGTTAGCATGTTTCTAAAATATTAGCTAAAATCTAATTTAGCCCATAAAAACCTCAGTAAAGCTTAGCTAAAAATCAGCATACGAAACCTCAGTAGATGCCAAATTAGCCCATAAAGCTAGCACATTGCTTAAATACTAGCTAAACTCCAAATATACCTCAGTTAACTAAATTAGTCGAAAATGTTAGCATGTTGCTAAAATAGAAGCTAAACTCTATATTGGCCTATAAAAATCTCAATAGATAATAAATTAGCCAAAAACGTTAACATGTTTCTAAAATATTAGCTAAACTCAAAATTAGCATTAAAAATATTAATAGATGCCAAATTAACCCATAAAGATAGTGCATTGCTTAAATACTTAATAAATTTCAAAAATAGCTTAAAATTCCTCATTGAACTAAATTAGTCAAAAACGTTAGCCTGTTGCTAAAATAGAAGCTAAAATCTAATTTAGCCTATAAAAACCTCAGTAAAGCTTAGCTAAAAATCAGCATACGAAACCTCAGTAGATGCCAAATTAGCCCATAAAGCTAGCACATTGCTTAAATACTAGCTAAACTCCAAATATACCTCAGTTAACTAAATTAGTCGAAAATGTTAGCATGTTGCTAAAATAGAAGCTAAACTCTATATTGGCCTATAAAAATCTCAATAGATAATAAATTAGCCAAAAACGTTAACATGTTTCTAAAATATTAGCTAAACTCAAAATTAGCATTAAAAATATTAATAGATGCCAAATTAACCCATAAAGATAGTGCATTGCTTAAATACTTAATAAATTTCAAAAATAGCTTAAAATTCCTCATTGAACTAAATTAGTCAAAAACGTTAGCCTGTTGCTAAAATAGAAGCTAAAATCTAATTTAGCCTATAAAAACCTCAGTAAAGCTTAGCTAAAAATCAGCATACGAAACCTCAGTAGATGCCAAATTAGCCCATAAAGCTAGCACATTGCTTAAATACTAGCTAAACTCCAAATATACCTCAGTTAACTAAATTAGTCGAAAATGTTAGCATGTTGCTAAAATAGAAGCTAAACTCTATATTGGCCTATAAAAATCTCAATAGATAATAAATTAGCCAAAAACGTTAGCATGTTTCTAAAATATTAGCTAAACTCAAAATTAGCATTAAAAATATTAATAGATACCAAATTAACCCATAAAGATAGTGCATTGCTTAAATACTTGATACATTTCAAAAATAGCTTAAAATTCCTCATTGAACTAAATTACTCAAAAACGTTAGCCTGTTGCTAAAATAGAAGCTAAAATCTAATTTAGCCTATAAAAACCTCAGTAAAGCTTAGCTAAAAATCAGCATACGAAACCTCAGTAGATGCCAAATTAGCCCATAAAGCTAGCACATTGCTTAAATACTAGCTAAACTCCAAATATACCTCAGTTAACTAAATTAGTCGAAAATGTTAGCATGTTGCTAAAATAGAAGCTAAACTCTATATTGGCCTATAAAAATCTCAATAGATAATAAATTAGCCAAAACGTTAGCATGTTTCTAAAATATTAGCTAAACTCAAAATTAGCATTAAAATATTAATAGATACCAAATTAACCCATAAAGATAGTGCATTGCTTAAATACTTGATACATTTCAAAAATAGCTTAAAATCCTCATTGAACTAAATTACTCAAAAACGTTAGCCTGTTGCTAAAATAGAAGCTAAAATCTAATTTAGCCTATAAAAACCTCAGTAAAGCTTAGCTAAAAATCAGCATACGAAACCTCAGTAGATGCCAAATTAGCCCATAAAGCTAGCACATTGCTTAAATACTAGCTAAACTCCAAATATACCTCAGTTAACTAAATTAGTCGAAAATGTTAGCATGTTGCTAAAATAGAAGCTAAACTCTATATTGGCCTATAAAAATCTCAATAGATAATAAATTAGCCAAAAACGTTAGCATGTTTCTAAAATATTAGCTAAACTCAAAATTAGCATTAAAAATATTAATAGATACCAAATTAACCCATAAAGATAGTGCATTGCTTAAATACTTGATAAATTTCAAAAATAGCTTAAAATTCCTCATTGAACTAAATTACTCAAAAACGTTAGCCTGTTGCTAAAATAGAAGCTAAAATCTAATTTAGCCTATAAAAACCTCAGTAAAGCTTAGCTAAAAATCAGCATACGAACCCTCAGTAGATGCCAAATTAGCCCATAAAGCTAGCACATTGCCTAAATACTAGCTAAACTCCAAATATACCTCAGTAAACTAAATTAGTCGAAAATGTTAGCATGTTGCTAAAATAGAAGCTAAACTCTATATTGGCCTATAAAAATCTCAATAGATAATAAATTAGCCAAAAACGTTAGCATGTTTCTAAAATATTAGCTAAACTCAAAATTAGCATTAAAAATATTAATAGATGCCAAATTAACCCATAAAGATAGTGCATTGCTTAAATACTTAATAAATTTCAAAAATAGCTTAAAATTCCTCATTGAACTAAATTAGTCAAAAACGTTAGCCTGTTGCTAAAATAGAAGCTAAAATCTAATTTAGCCTATAAAAACCTTAGCTAAAAATCAGCATACGAAACCTCAGTAGATGCCAAATTAGCCCATAAAGCTAGCACATTGCTTAAATACTAGCTAAACTTCAAATATACCTCAGTAAACTAAATTAGTCAAAAAAGTTAGCATGTTGCTAAAATAGAAGCTAAACTTTAAATTAGCTTAAAAAACCCTAGTAGATAACAAGTTAACCAAAAACGTTAGCTTGTTGCTAAAATATTAGCTTATATATTTTTAATAAATATAAAAGATGAAATAATAGCCCATGAATACATTTCAAGGTTTTTTGCTAATCTACTTAAAATTTTGAAATTTGAAGACTTTCTCATTTATTTCCTATGGCGCATATTTTGCTCAATATTTCAAAAACTATAGAGTTTATGAATACCAAAAGTACAAGCAGTAATGTCCTGAACACGCTGAAGATACCAAGATTACTGAAATCAGTTTTTATCTGCTGACAAACGTATGGAAGAAGCAGCAGAATCATTACAGTGGGAATGCTTTATGAAATCCGGTTTAAATAAACTTCCTCTCATTCGTTGTTCCTGAGAGTTTTAAAAATATGTTCAATACATTTTCAGAGAATTTCAGCTCATCCAGTTTTTTTTTGTTTAGGCTTTCTGAAGCGTCGCAAGAAAACGAAAGACTTAAAAGTCAAGTGGAAGAGCGAGACGGAGAGATCACCAGTCTGAGTCGGAGGCTTGAGGTGAGAGGTCGGCCGTGACGAGTTCCTCACGTCTTCCTCACGACGTGTTCGCGCCTCATTTTGCACATTTCCCATCAGGAGCAGAGCCGCAGCGATGAGACGGACTCCCAGCTGCTGAAGGCTCATAGCGGCGCTCTTCTGGAGACACTGAGGGACATCGCTCAGGTACACAAACGCACTGATAACAATCGCACAACCAGCAGGCTGGACTTGATGCTGAACTCCCTCCACAGACAGTTCTGTCAGACGGAGAGTCTTCGTCGGAGGCTGACCAGGACAACTCGGCTGCTCTGCTTCAATCGCTGATCCGTGACTCCTCCCCTCATTGCTCGTCCCAAGCAGCCTCCTTGTTGTCGCCTCACTCAGAAGCGGCGCTGTCCGCGCTCCGATCTGCGGTCACAAACATGGTGCTGCAGCTGCAGGTGACACGCCGTCGTAAAACCTCTGAGAAACAGTTTTGTTATAATGGCGCACAAAAGCTGAGAGTCAGATTTAAAGGCGCCATAGCATGCTTTTCTTTAGTCTTTCAGAGTAAACTGTACCCATAAAAAAACTTGTTAAAAAACAACTTATTTATGAAATGTGAGTTATTTTTGTGCACTCTTTTCACAGTAAAACGACTCAATCTCTGAGGCTCTGCCTTTCTCTTCTTGAGGGTCCCGCCCATTTTGTGACATCACTCTAGAGCTGTCCTCTTCAAATTTTTTTTTTAAATATTAATGTTTGTACAGTGCAGCCTGGGCGTTTATCCCTAAAATTAGGCACAAACAGAACAGTGATGGCTAATGGGTTCATTTTGTGGTGAAATTAGGTCAAAAATACAGACGACACCAGAAGAACATTTCAGGATTTATTGAATTGATGAGAACTTTGTTCTGATTAGCACAAGCTTTGGACGTTTCTTTCTCTTTGAAGCATCTCTGTATCAAAAATCATTTTCTCTCGTACTTTTCTGCCTTTGCTCAATAATCCACGTTTAAACCAGTTCTCTTAATTTGTCACTCGCTTTTTCCAGGAAATAGTCTTCTGCCTTTTCCACCAGGAGTTAGTCTTCACCCACTTTCCACCTGGAAAAAGATCTGCTCCCCTTTCCACCAGTAAATAGTCTCCTCCCTTTCTCTACCAGGAAATAGTTTTTTTGCTTTTTCCACCAGGAAATGGTCTACTCCCTGTTTTCACCAGGAAATAGTCTGCTCCCTTTCTCCCCAAGGAAGTAGTCTTCTCTTATGGTGTGCCCCATTTAAAGTAAACCTTAGGATAAAAGCTTATACGTTTTCCTTTTGACATGTCAGAGATTAGTTGTGTGAATTACAGAAATGAAATCTTAAAATGTGTAGCATTTGTGTTTTCTTCATATCTAAAGATGGGTAACCTAAAAAATCTGAATTTGTTAAAAGATTAAGTACAGATCAGCTCCAAACATGTTTTAAAAATGCCTATATCATGCAAAATCAACTTTTTTTTTTTAGCTTTTAAGTATATTAAACTGTTAATTATTCCTTGAAAAACACCCTTGAATCTGTATTTTGCTCCATTCAAACATTCCTCTAAAACTCTGGGGTCTGAGCACTAGCCCCTCCCAATCCACAAAAATGAGCAGGTCCTCAAATTGTGATGTCACAAAGTGAGAACAGCCCCTTCCAGGAGGAGTCTGTACTGCTAGCACCGCCCCCAGGCTAACACAAACACACACTTTCTCCCCCAACGGGTATCGGCAAAACACTTTCATTTAGCTTAAAAAAGAAGTGACTCCCCTTATGCACCTATTCTGCTGAGACGGCAACGCCTCGATCCCGAGGCCAACTCAGGGATTACGTCATGAAATGGGTGTGAAAGGCGGAGCTTTAGAGATCGAGTTTTCTTACTTCAGAGTAGGGCTGCCACGATTAGTCGACAAATCGATGACTAATCGACTATTAAAATAGTCGACAACTAATTTAATAGTCGATTAGTCGTTACTTTATAATATATGGAGTCAGGCTGTAGTGAAGTTGAAAGTTATAATGACATTCTGCTAGCTTTTTAGACTATTTTGGTATTTATTACGGGTTTTCAGGCTATTTTGGAGTTTAGCTAATATTTTAGCTTCATGCTAGCTATTTTGGCTAATTCAGGCTTTTTCAGTTTTTTAGGCTAATTTGGAATTAAGATAATATTTCAGCTACATATTAGCTCTTTTGGCTAATTTAGGATTTTTTCAGTTTTTTAGGCTAATTTTGAGTTTAGCTAATATTTCAGCTACATGTTAGCTAGCTAATTCTAAATGTTTACAGTTTTTTAGGCTAATTTGGAGTTTTTCTATTATTCCAGCTACATGCTACCTATTTTGGCTAATTTGGAATTTTTACAGTTTTTTAGGGCTAATTTGGAGTTTAGCTAATATTTCAGCTGCATGTTAGCTATTTTGGCTAATTTGGGATTTTTACAGTTTTTTAGGGCTAATTTGGAGTTTTTCTATTATTCCAGCTACATGCTACCTATTTTGGCTAATTTGGAATTTTTACAGTTTTTTAGGGCTAATTTGGAGTTTAGCTAATATTTCAGCTGCATGTTAGCTATTTTGGCTAATTTGGGATTTTTACAGTTTTTTAGGGCTAATTTGGAGTTTTTCTATTATTTCAGCTGCATGTTAGCTATTTTGGCTAATTTGGGATTTTTACAGTTTTTTAGGGCTAATTTGGAGTTTTTCTATTATTTCAGCTGCATGTTAGCTATTTTGGCTAATTTGGGATTTTTACAGTTTTTTAGGCTAATTTGGAGTTTTTCTATTATTTCAGCTACATGCTACCTATTTTGGTTAATTTGGGATTTTTACAGTTTTTTAGGGCTAATTTGGAGTTTAGCTAATATTTCAGCTGCATGTTAGCTATTTTGGCTAATTTGGGATTTTTACAGTTTTTTAGGGCTAATTTGGAGTTTAGCTAATATTTCAGCTGCATGTTAGCTATTTTGGCTAATTTGGAATTTTTACAGTTTTTTAGACTAATTTGGAGTTTAGCTAATATTTCAGCTATATGCTAGCGATTTTAGCTTATTTAGGATTTTTTTGTTTTATTTTAATCATATTTCAGATTTTCTTTACATCCACTTTGTCCATGATCAGATTAGTCGACTAATCGGAAAAATTAATCGATGATTAGTCGACTATTAAAATAATCGTATGTGGCAGCCCTACTTCAGAGTAGGAAATGAGCTAATAAAAACCACTAATATTCATTAAAAAATGTGTTCTATAGTGTTCCAAAAGGTAATATTATCATATGGATATAGGTTACTCTGAAAGGCTTAGATTTAGCCTAATATTTAAAAATAAGAGTCATCAAAGCTTCCTGGCAGCATCAAGTCGCTGTGTTTCTGGTTTGATGAATCTTTATTCTCTCATTCTCAGGATGTTCGGGGTCGTCTGCTCTCTGCACAGTCCTCTGTGCTGCAGTTTCGCAAGCAGCTGTCAGAAAGTGACTCCAGTAAAAGAGATGCAGAACAACGAAGCCAAGCTCTGCAGCGAGACAAGGATGCTGCTGTCAGAGAGCGGGAGACCGCTCAGAGGGAGAAGGATCGTCTGAAGCAGGACAGAGACAAGCTGGCCAGGTGTGTAGACCTCTCCTCTGACTGCTGCTCACTGCACGGCCGCATTACACCTTATCGTGATGTCGCCCACGGCCAGCGAGAAGGCGAACCTGGAGAAGGCTGTTCAGGCGGCGCAGAGCAGCAGGCAGATGCTGCAGATGGACTACGAGAAGCTCCAGCTGGCCGTGGCTTCTGCACAGCGAGAACGAGACGGTGAGAGGGAGGAGAAGGAGGCTGCGCTCCACGACCGAGAGCGCTGGAAGACGGAGATTCAGAGGATGTAAGCAGTTTCATTGATGGTGATTAAATGAATGAGATGTGGACACTAATCCTCAGAGTTTAGTGCAGTCAGCAGAGACTACAGAACACTGGATAAGACTCTTTGTAAATGTCTTTAGGATCCAATTAAGATTCTGTCTTTATGAAGCATCTTTTTCTAAATTTACAGCTGTTCTGATCTATCACAAACATGCAGATTCTTTGGATTCTTTTACTGTTGGGAGGTATTTGAAACTGCTGCTAAAAAGTAAAAATGAAAGCCTCTCCTGGATACGTATAATTGATTTTACACTTAAAAGATAATTGAGGATGCACTATTTTGCATCTGTCCTTAGTTCTGAAAAAATATGAACTGATCTTTCCTCCAATCCTAGCAGTTCGTTCTTTTGTTCGATTGTCCCTTCCTTCCTTCATTTCTTTCTTCCTACCTTTATACTTTCTTTACTTTCTTCCTTCTTTTCTTTTTTCTTCCTTTTCATCTTCCTTCCCTCCTTTTATTCCTTCCTTCCTTCCTTTTACTCATTCCTTCCTTTCTTCCTTTCCCCCTTCTTCCCTTTTTCCTTTTTATTCATTCCTTTCTTTCTTTCTTCCTCTCCTCCCTTCCATTCTTCCTTTCCTGCCTTCCTTCCTTCCCTCCATTTATTCATTCCTTTTCTTCTTCCTTCCTTCCTCTTTCCTCTCTTCCTTCCTTCCTCTCTAATTTCTTCCTTTTCTTCTTCCTTCTTTCCTTCCTTACTTTCTCCCTTTTTCTCTTTTTTCGTCCTTCCTTCTTTCCTTCCTTCTCTTTTTTCTTCATTTTCTTCCTTTTACTCATTCCTTCTTTTCTTCCTTTCCCCTTCTTCTCTTTTTTCTTTTTATTCCTTCCTTCGTTTTATTCCTTCATTCCTTCCATCCTTTTATTTATTCCTTCTCTTCTTCCTTCCTTCATCTTTTTTCTTCCTTTTCTTCCTTCCTTCCTTCCTTTTATTCATTCCTTCCTTTCTTCCTTCATCCCTTCTCAATTTTTCTTCTTTTTATTCTTCTTTCCCTCCTTTTATTCCTTCCTTCTTTCTTTCTTTCTTCCTTCTTCTTTTTTTTCTCTCTTTTATTCCTTCCTTCCTTCCTTCCTTCCTTCCTTCCTTCATTCATTCATTCATTCATTCATTGGATTGGTGGATGGATGGATGGATGGATGGATGGATGGATGGATGGATGGATGGATGGATGGATGGATGGACCGATCATATGAGTGTGTTACCTGAACACAGACAGAAGCAGTGGGATCAGAGTGAGAGTCGAGCTTCGGCTCAACGAGGAGAACTTTCTGCAGTGAGAGAGACTCACCAGCAGGGGGAGGTGGAGAGGCAGCTGCTGGAGCGGGAGAACTCCCAACTTTCTGAAGCTCTTGCTCGGGTGAGAAAAGGCCAGATTTGTAGTCATTAGAGATCTATTAAGCTGCGTTCTTGGATTCCATGTCGCCCAGATCTGATCCAGGTTTCTCCTACAGGCGGCAAACGCCAACAAAGAGCTGTCTCTGCATCTGAGCAAGCTGCAGTATGAGGACGCAGCTCTCAGAGACTCTCTTACAAAGATGGGGAACCTGAATGAGAGTCTGGCCCAAGACAAAGTCGACCTCAACAAGTATATTCTACAGGTGATGAACGCGTTATGCTTTAAAAACTTGATAGTTTATTCTCTGCTCCTCAGTTCATCCTCAATCTTTTTTTTTGAAATCTCATATTTTACATAATTCTTTTAATGCAGAATTGCAATCAAAGCTCAGGATTTAATTAAATGAAGAGTTTAAATGCATAAAATTGAACATTAAACCATAGTTTGGTAATTCTTTCACCCTTGTTGGCTGGTAAAAATAAGGAGATTTGTGCTCTTTCTATAGAAAATCTTCGGTTCTGTTGTGATCAAGTGTTACTTCTGTCTCCAAGCTGGAGGAGGAGAAGGCTCTCCTGCAGGCTCAGAAACGGGAGGCGGAGCAGGAGAAACTGACCATCAGGGACGAGCTGGTCCGGCAGGAGCAGGACAGACTGGAGCTGGAGTCTTCCCGCGTCACTCTGCAGCAGTCTCTGCAGGACGCCGAGTTAAGCCGGACGGGCATGGAGGCAGAACTGCAGAACCTCAGGGCTGAAAGACTCGAGCTGCAGGAAAAGGTTACACAGGTACTCAACGTAACGGGATTTCTAAAGCTTTATTGAGTGACACTGTAGTGATTCTCCTGCTCCTTTCCGTACGTTTTTCGGCACCTAAAAATTAAATCACACTTTCATCAGTATCTTGGTATCAAAACATTCAAGTTGTTCAGGGCATCACTGTTTTTGGTAATCATAAACTTTGAGATATTGAGCAGATATATGTTTGAATCTTTTATGGTAATTACAAGAAATTAGGAGTTTACATAATATTTTAGCAACAGGCTAACGTTTTTGGCTAATTTAGTTTACTGAAGAATTTTAGACTATTTTGGAGTTCAGATGGTTTTTAAGCAACACACTAAATACTTTTGCTAGATTGGCAGGTATTAGGGGTTTTATAGAAATTTTACTTCATAATTTTCAGAAATTCAGATCAACCTCAGCGTTCTGTCACATTTCTTTAACAAAATTTTAAGTCTTTTTTAGCAAATTTAACATCATGCATTTATCTTTAGGGCTGTGGATCGTTGCTTCACGAATCAAACCGCGATTCTTACTTTTTAATATTATGTTTGGTATGAGAATATTTACTAGATGGAGGAGAATTGAAATTATCTGTATTAAATCACCAATATTTATACATTTATTCAGAACAGTAGATCAGAATCAACAAAACTGATTAAAAAAACCCCCAAAAGATTCAGATAGAAAGAAATTTTGTTTTCCATTTTAAACTTTTTTTTTGTCAGCCTTCTGGTTAAGTTCAGCAGTAACATAAACAACATAAAGAGGATAAAAATTACTGCAGTTTTGGATCATTTAACAACAAAACTTAAAAATGTTCCCCATAGTTTTTTAATCCTCAAAGTTCTTCAATATTTTTTGGTGCAGAGCCCGTGTGAAAAACGTATTTTTTTCCGCAGCAGAATCATCTGATTCACGTTAATTCCATCCTCCTTTCAGCAGCGTGAGGCTGTGTTTCTTCAGAATAAGATGGAGTTTTGTTAATTGCGTCAAATGTTAAAGAGTTACCATAACCAAAAGAATGTAAACACTGAGATAAAGCTCCGATTTTAAAGCTAATTCATTTTTTCAAAAGTTATGTCAGTGAACAGAACTTCAGTCTCTGTTTTTGAACGGAAAAAAAGTCTCGCTAGTTTTACTTTGAAAACCAGAAGCTTCACCGACAAGGAAGATGTTTGTTTACTTCTGGTGATTCCCGCGGCTCTTTCGGCTTTGTTTTAGTTCGTAAACTTAAAATCCTACATTAATCTGCATTCCAGAGGGAAATACATCGTTCCCAGATAATATTTTGATCATATTCTACTCAAATCTACTATATTTATAAAGATCGCAAATCAGCGATCTGGGACGTCTCGAATATTCGTACTCGAATTTTCGGGAGCAGATCGCGAATACCCGAGCACCCGGATACTCGTTACAGCCTTATTTAGCTTTTACATTTTCATCAAATCCTTACAGCAGTTAAAGTAAATTGCGTCACCGTTTTCAGCAAAAGCTTCTTCAGTAACTACTTTCAGCACAAAGCATTCACTCTAGTATTATCAAAGGTGATGTCATTTTTCTAGTTTGGTTGTTGAAGCCAGATTCATCTTTACACAGTGTTACCTCGTTTATTACGGGAGTTGCGTTCTAAAAATAATCTGCAATATGTGAAAAAAAGATGTTTTAAGGCTATAAAACTCCTCACTACTCACTTTCTGCACTTAAACAGACATGAACATTTTCACACTTTTCTCTCTTGTTTAAACTCTCTAAGTTCAGAACTTCATAGAAAAGTCCACAATTATTGAATGAAAACAAATATATATATATATTTTAACATTTACTAAACAATGGGAGGATCAGCCCCTTGAGATGATACATCTCGTTTTCGAGAGGTTCCTCTTTGAATAAACAACTGAAATGAAGACAGAGTAAAGTAAATAACAATTAAGGATACAATTAAGGTATCAGTTAAGTATATAACCAACACTAAAAAAAAAAAGAAAAAACATTCACACACACTCACACGAACACAAAACAGCTCTCGACTGACCATTTCAAAATCACAATGCAGTTACGAAACACATTCCTTCAAAGTACAGAACTTAAGAAAAAGAATCAAACAACATTACAAATAAAGTAAGTAAAAAAAAATAAATGAACAAAAATTATATATATATTCATTATAATAATATATATATTCAATACATTCAAATCTGAACTGATGGAATAGATGGTATTGTGTGTTTTGACTAAACTGCATCAGTTTCTCTCTGGTTTTATGGCAGTTGTGTGGTGAGGTGACCTCTCTAGACTCAGACTTGAGTCTTGCCAAGGGCGAGGGCCAGAGGAGCGAGATGGCTTTAGAGGAAGCCGGCCGCAGTCGAGCAGAACTGGCCAGAGACAAAGCAGCTCTGGTGGTCCAGCTGACGGCATCAGAGAGAGAGAACGCGCTGCTGGCTGACGAGCTGTCAGCTTTCAGGTCAGAGCTGTGTTCAAATTCTAGATGGTACTTGTTAGGGGTGTAACGGATCACAGAAGATCCGTGATCCGTACGGATCAGACGCCACGGTTCGGGCCAGGTCTGACCCGCGGATCGCGGCCCCCCCCCCAAAAGAAAAAAAAAAACACGCACACACACGTGCGCACCTCGCGCTATCATAATTTATACCAATTGTCCGTTCACATCGAATTAAATTGTCGTCATATTCCTGAAAATCCTCTTTGTTTTGACGAGCCCTGAAGCAGCTGCTTCCCGGTTTTCCTAAAGTCTGTTTACCTGAAGCTCCCGCTGCGTGTGGGAGGAGCTTCTGTCAAAAACTTTTCTCAGATTCATAATGAAGGACGAAGATCGATAGATATCAGGTTTATTTAATCTTAGGAGCTGAATAAAAGCATCGGTACACATTTCTATTACTGGGTTCAAAGAATCTTCCAGTTTAAAGCAGCAACTGTCCCGCACAGGAGAAAGCTGCAGCTCCGTAACGGACTCGCCGGTACCGTCACCGAACCATGTATGGAAGGCGAAATGTGTCAAAATTCATCAGGAAAAGCGAGCGCGGAAGTGCCACGTTTTACAGATAATTATTATTTAAAACATTTAAATGTTCCCACAGGTAGTTTTAATAAAGCAGTTAATACCAAAATTAATTTTAACTGTTTTATTTATAATTTAACTTTTAAGGAATTATCTAGATTGATTTGGTATTTTCAACACTATTTTTAAACATTCTTTTATCTCAGTTTTTGTAGATTTGGTCTAAAGACATGAAAATGTCATCAGAAACTTCATGTTTTAGCATTTTGTCTGTGTTCAAAGTTTAAAAATGTTTTGTTTTATAAATAATAGGCTTCAATGACCAAATGTTTTGATGTTAAATATGTAAATATTGTGTGTCTGAAGTACTTTAAATGCTTATTGAATTTATGATTTGAAGCATTTCCAAAAATGAATTTAGCTTTTATATTGTTTTTTTTTTTTTTTTTACTTTTCACTGATCCGAAAAACGATCCGAACCGTGACCCTAAAACCGTGACACGATCCGAACCGTGAGTTTTGTGATCCGTTACACCCCTCGTACTTGTGTTTTGGACATGAGCACATATCTGTTTGTTCTGTAAAAATGTAAAAGGCAGTCAGATAAAATACACATTTCCCCTTCCAAAAGGCCCGGAGCTAAAAAGTTTTTTCTTTTTCTGACCGTCCTTCTCCTCATCGTCTGTAATTCAGTTTATTAGAAAAGACAAAATGACAGGTATAAACACAAGATAGATACAATGAAGCAGTGAAGAAGCATAGATGCATCTCTGTTTCTCTTTGGTGCTTAAACGATCCAACTCTTGTGTTTTTTGCGTGCTTGGGCTGCAGGTCGGAGCGGGAGACGCTGGAAACGAGTCTCTTCGATGCGCAGCAGCAGCTCCTGCAGGTGGAATCTCGCAGAGAACAGCTGGAAGCCGAAAACCAAAACCTCCGAGTTCGCTGTGAAACTGCTACAGGTGAAGGAGAATACAGCTGAAAAAAACCTGATCGATGATGCATTGAGTCGGATCCATGTTTTCTGTTTTCCTGGACTGCAGTGGAGATCCGGCGTTTGCGTTCAGACGCTGAGAACCAGCTGACCCAGACTGAGAGAGACAAGCAAGCACTGACTCAGGCTCTAAATGCTGCTCAGCTGGAGGCCCAGCAGGCGTTACACAAGGCCGCCTCCGAGCATCAGGAGGAGGTGGAGAGACTGGCCCTGGAGAAGGTCGGCGTTTGAGTCAAAGGTCATTCAAAGCTGCGTCAGCGTGTCCTCATGAAGCCGTCTCCCCTCCTCTGCACAGGAAGTCGTGCGGCACAGCTTGCAGATGGAGCACCAGACGACTGCGCGGAAACTCAGACAGGAAACGGAAGATCAGCTCCTCAGATCCAGGAGAGAAAAAGAGGAGCTGCAGGATGCTCTGAGAGCTCTGCAGCACGAGAGAGATCAGTGTCTGCTGCAGGCGGAGACCGACAAACAACAGGTGAAACGTCAGCAGACGGCAGGTTCTGAAGCTGGGTCTCGTGTTGATCAGAATTCTTTCTGCTTTCAGGCGCTTTCGCTGAAGGAGGCGGAGAAAACGGTTTTGTTGGAGAAGGTTTCCGGTCTGCAGGCTGATCTGTCGGTGCTGAGCCTGGAGGCTGAGCGGACGGCCCGAGAAGCTGCTCAGTACAAAGAGCAGGAGCTGGTGAGGAGAGGCAGCGGGACCTTTACACTGACCCTAAAGGCTGGTGTATACTTCCAAGCGATTGCATGAATCACAGCTGCACAGTCTAGTTCACACTCAGGTTGTCTAGTTTTGCTTGCGATGAACTTATGACTGGCATTTATCGTCTCTAGGGCTGTCACGATTAGTCGACTAATCGATGACTAATCGACTATTAAAATAGTCGACAACTAATTTCATAGTCGATTAGTCGTTACTTTATATTATATGGAGTCAGAGTGTAGTAAAGTTGAAACTTATAATGACATTCTGCTAGCTTTTTAGACTATTTTGGCATTTATTAAGGGTTTTCAGGCTACTTTAGAGTTTAGCTAATATTTTAGCTTCATGATAGCTATTTTGGCTAATTTAGGCTTTTTCAGTTTTTTAGGCCAATTTGGAATTAAGATATTTTAGCTACATATTAGCTCTTTTGGCTAATTTAGGATTTTTTCAGTTTTGTAGGCAAATTTGGAGTTTAGCTAATATTTCATTTACATGTTAGCTAGCTAATTCTAAATGTTTACAGTTTTTTAGGCTAATTTGAAGTTTTTCTATTATTCCAGCTACATGCTACCTATTTTGGCTAATTTGGAATTTTTACAGTTTTTTTTAGGTTAATTTTGAGTTTAGCTAATATTTCAGCTACATGTTAGCTTGCTAATTGTAAATGTTTACAGTTTTTTAGGCTAATTTGGAGTTTAGCTAATATTTCAGCTGCATGTTAGCTATTTTGGCTAATTTGGAATTTTTACAGTTTTTTTTTTTAGGCTAATTTTGAGTTTAGCTAATATTTCAGCTACTTGTTAGCTTGCTAATTGTAAATGTTTACAGTTTATTAGGCTAATTTGGATTTTGCTATTATGTCAGCTACATGCTAGCTATTTTAGCTAATTTGAGATTTTTTTTACAGTTTTTTAGGCTAATTTGGAGTTTTGCTATTTCTTCAGCTACACGCTACCTATTTTGGCTAATTTGGAATTTTTACAGGTTTTTTTAGGCTAATTTTGAGTTTAGCTAATATTTCATTTACATGTTAGCTTGCTAATTGTAAATGTTTACAGTTTTTTAGGCTAATTTGGAGTTTTGCTATTTCTTCAGCTACATGCTAGCTATTTTGGCTAATTTGGAATTTTTACAGCTTTTTAGACTAATTTGGAGTTTAGCTAATATTTCAGCTATATGCTAGCGATTTTAGCTTATTTAGGATTTTTTTGTTTTAAAGCTAATCATATTTCAGATTTTCTTTACATCCACTTTGTCCATGATCCGATTAGTCGACTAATCGGAAAAATTAATCGATGATTAGTCGACTATTAAAATAATCGTTTGTGGCAGCACTAATCGTCTCCAAAAATTATTTTCAACATGGATTTTTGTATTAAGGGGCCCATATATACCATGCTTTTCTTAAAGGGGCCCTACTATGAAAATTCTACTTTTTGAGATTTTAAATACGTTTTACTGTTCATTCCTCACTATAAAAAGCCTCAATTCAGAATTTTGTTCCGTTCATGCATTTAAGAGTAATCCTCTAAAAACATGCACAGTCTGCAGCGGCCCCTCCCATACCCAAGCGGTTGGAAACGTGCTGACTTAAGCTCGATGCCAGCAACTCCCTCCAGGAAGAGTCTGCGCTGCAAGCTCCGCCCCCAGACTACAACAAAAACACACCCACCTTCCCAGTTCTCCCTTGCCTCCTGGCAGGAGATTAATACCTTCCTGTACCAGAACCGCTCCCTGATCCATTTTTTAAGGTAGTCTTGGACCAAACTTCTGTTCACTCTGAGATTCCTCCGTCTGAATATGAAACGAACGGAGAGCGGAACAACTGAACCAAAACGGCCACCGTACCCGACAGTCACGCGATCTAAACACGATAGAAATGAGGCGATCGGTGAGCCGCGGACAAATGTAGAGCATTATATCATCATGTTAGCCAAAAGGAAATAATTGGTCCAACCGTTTACTTGTTAGAACATTTATTTTAACACCATTAAATAACGTATAACTCTCTTCTCTGTGTCTCCTACGCGGCGCGCGGCGGCTGCTGCCATGAAAGCTCTATTGTAGTTTCAACAGAATTCTCTTTAAAACAAACCATAAAACCACAAAGACGAGACACAGAAACTCATTAAATGTGGTCGGATGAATTCATGCTCAATAAAACAACCGATGTGTCTTTTAGCGTGATATCTGACTGTAACATCTCCAGTAACCTTCATACAGAAGCTCAGAATCCATCAGCAAAAGAAAAAGTTTGAAAAAGGGAAAAATCCAGAGAATCCAGTTGCAGACCGCAGCGCATTCATCTTTTTTTATAGTTTTGTTTACAAGTTTTGTTCACGCTGGGGAGGCGGGTTCAAGGATGACGTCGAGAAATGGGCGGGACTGACAAGGATCGAAAGGCGGAGGCTCAGAAATCGAGTCGTTTTACTTCTGGGTATTCAAATGGGCCACAAAAATGACTCATATTTAATAAATAATTTGTTTTTCCCAATGTATTATATGATCATATATATGGATAATAGTTTACTCTAAAAGTCTGAAGAAAATCATGGTATGGCCCCTTTAAGCCTTTTAGAATAAAACCGATCCATATATATATAATCATATATTACCTTTGGCAAACTTAAAAACAAATTATACATTAAATAAGATTTTTTTTTTACTCTTTTCACACCCAGAAGTAAAACGCCTCAATCTCTGGTGCACTTTTTTATTAAGTTTATTTTATTATTATATTTATTTATTTTTTAATCAGCAACAAATACCTTGGTACGATGCTTAAAGAAAGGTTCCAGTAATGACATCAACTTCCAGCCTCCTGGATCACCACTTTTTCACAGTTTCTTCTTCTTCCTTACAAAAACGTCACTCAGTTTTTTCCATCTTGATTTGAAGTCAGTGGCTGACTTTCCAGAAGCTCGCTCGATTTTCACACAGCAGTTCTCTCTGTATGTCTCTGTATTCTCTCATGGAAATATTGTAGAGATTTGGATATTTCCTCACTTGAAGTTTTCATCAACAGAGCTGAAAAAATGTGTGTGCGATTGCACTTTTATTCTTATTTTGTTCATTCTTTGTGTTTGTTCCAGATCAGAGTCGGAGCTCTGACCAGTGAATTGCAGGAGCTTCACTCACAGATGGAAGATGCAGCGGCTGGTTACGAGAGGGACATCCTGAGTCTGAGAGAAACCTGCGCAGACCTCCGTTCCCGAGCTGATGTGGCTCTCAAAGAGGTACGTGAAGAGACATCAGAAACCCCTGTTTATACTTCATAGGGATCAGCGCGGTCTAATTCATATTACTGTTGGCTGGATTAGATTGCGAATGTGTCAGTATTTATACTTTTCAAGCAACGCGAGCGTCTGCAGCATTTATTTTTAACATGATCAGCATCCCGTTCATGAAAGGTAGAGGAGGAAGTGATGAGTTTGTGCACTAAACAGAAGCAGAGAATACAAAAGGGAAAAAAATTCAAATGAAAAAAGGAGTGAATTTCATTCTGTAATGCTGCAAGAAATGAGAAAGAAGACGTTTTTTTCAGCGACTTCCTCCATTTTCTATTTAGTTGTCCGACTTTTGTCTCTCCGTTTGTGAAGTTCGGTATTTCCTAACTTCTTTGGAACGTCTTCATTATTTTTAGTGTTAAAAAAATATTTTCTGTGTAGTAATCACTGAAATAAATTCAAATTAAATGATTTCTGCTCATAAATAACAAAAGACTAAACAATTTTTATAAAAGTACAAATTTGTTCAATTGAATAAATTAAAAAAAAAGTATTTTATTGGGCTTTCCTAAAAAAAATAATAAAGTCCAGTACTACATATTTCCTGTGTCATAATAATCATCTAAAGCTTTCTTTTCTTGTCTGATCAAACTTTCAACCCTAAAAGAACGTTTCTGTTTTCATCCATAGAAAACATTAGTTCCAAAATTTAAACTGATTTGAAACTTTTATTGTTATTTTCCAAACTAAGAACTTAATTATGTTCCTGTCCTTCTTGGATATAAGAACCATGACTTGTAGAGGCTTCTCAATGATTAATTTTCTTTTAAAAATTGAGTCTGATATTTTCTTTTACATTTAATTTGCAAAAACAGATTCAAATCAACATGTTTTTATGTATTATAGGTGGATTCATTTTTGTTTTATATGCCTCACATTTTTCATTTTAAAGAAGTTTTTTCCCTCATTATCTTCTTTTAAAGTGATATTGTTTTATATTTTATTTTGATGCTTAGTTAGATGAGCATAAAAACCAAAGTTCCAGATGTTTTAGTTCTGTAACATTTCTGTTTATAAAACTGCTTTTTTCTTCTATTTGTCAACCTGTTCATCAAAGTAAAATAATATTTGCTTTGATTTAATTTTACGAAGGTTTCATTTTATATTGAGTCTCTTGTTATCTTTTTTTGGAGCTTCTTGTTTCTGATCTCGGTGTTGCTCCTCAGCTGGAGCAGTGCAGAGCTTCTCTCTCAGCTGCTGAGGAGAACCGGGAGCAGCTGAGGCGGGACGTCCTGGAGACAGAGCGCCGACTCACCCAAACTCAGGAAGCCTCCGAGAACCACAGGAGGGAAGGAGCCGAGCTGCGACGCGGCCTCTGTGACGTCACGAAGGAAAGAGACGCCCTCAGCCAATCGAACGCTCAGCTGAGGGAAGCCCTCCGGAGTGCAGAAACCGAGAGAATAAGGTAAATTCTGACGGAATTCTGGCGGGACAAATGCAGTCGGGAAAAGTTTTCACGCTTGTTCCATCAGTGTGAGACGGCAGTGTGAGGAGAAGGAGCAGCGGCTGGCGGTGCTGGAGGAGAGCCTGTCCTCCTCGCAGAAGGAGGTGGCCGAGCTGCGGAGTTGTCTGAGGGAGGTGGAAAGGTCCCGCCTGGAGGCTCGGCGGGAACTTCAGGAGCTTCGGAGACAGGTCAGAAAACTCCACGGGCTTCTGTCCTCACACTCAGGAACAGGTTAGGTCAGAGTGACGGTCATGAAGTGTAGAGCTGCCACCATTACTCCACTATTAAAATAGTCGAATTTAATAGCTGATTAGTCGTTACTTTAAATTATATGGAGTCAGAGTTTAATAAAGTTGAAAGTTATAATTGTGTTCTGCTAGGATCTGGAATATTTTGGCATTTATTAAGTTTTTATTCTATTTTGGAGCTAATTAATATTTCAGCTGCATACTATCTGTTTTGGCTAATTTAGGATTTTTTTTTTTTTTAAGTTTATTTGGAAGTTTAGCTAATGCTTTAGCTGCATACTGGCTAACAGGCGTTTTTCAGTTTTTTAGGGAAATTTGGGCTTTAACTAATATTTTACCTGGCTTTCAGCTTCAGCGATGTTAGTGATCAGTTTCAGCATTTTCCGCTATCAGCACGAGCATCTTCAGCTGTCAAATTCAGCTTACAGCATTACACTAGCATTACAGCAGGTAATGCAATATATCTAGTTTTTAGTTAGTTTAAAGCTAATGATAGTTAAGATGTGGGTTTTACATCCACTTTGCGCATGACCCAATTAGTCGACCACATGGAATAAATCAGTGATTTGTCGATTTATTAAAATAATCTTTTGTTGCTTTTATTTTGTAAAGAAGACTGAAGAAAGAAAGGAAAAAAAAAATCCTTATTTTTGCACACTGGAATATAAAAATATGTTAATATATATTTCAGTAACTTGGCTACTCTTCGACGCACACCCAAGTTTTTTTTTTTCTTTGTTTGTGTTCTTATTTAAAAGAGAGGGAGAAAGAAGAAGGGAGGGGGAAAGGGGAAGGAAGGGAAAAAAAAAAAAAATCAAGCAAAGTGTTACACCCCATCAGGTCTAGGGGTGTGAGGCGTAGCATAAAGGTAAAATAAAGGAAAATAAAAACAAAAATGTCTCCATAAAAATATAACAAATGTATTTACAACACTAAACAAACCAACTCAAAAGTGAAGCTAAAGTCTTCAGGGTGAACCAGGCCAAAACAACAAACAGAACCCCCAACTAAACTCAACCCAGGGAGCTTACCTGCAAAAGAAACAGTAAAATAACGACAAACTCTAACCTCCCTGGACTAACAGAAACAGGAGAAAATTCACACTAAAGAAAATGGCGGTTCACCCCTACAGCTTCACTTAAACTAACAAAACTAACTCACAAACACCAAAAACAGAGTGGAACCAAAACAGAACCAAACAAACTACAATGTGCACAAACAAAAAACAGGTGGAGAAGAGCACTGAGCTGCAGTGGAGACTGGTTGCAGCCCAGCTCCCTTCTCGTGGGCCGGAGGTCCTCATGGTGCTTTTGAAGGTGGCTCCACCTGGTTTGGGCCAATTGGAAGCCACTCCCTCCAGCACCACACCTGAAAGAAATCAAAAGGACAGACACACAAAACAAAGATCCACAAAACAGAAAGACGTCCCACTCTGACAAAATGCACACAGAACAAAACCAAATACGGCCACAGCCGTAACACAAAGGAACAACTTCTGTATCTAAAAGTGTTCGTTGTCAATATGCTTTGTCAATAAAACTTGAATTTGAAAAAAAAAAAAAGTAATCTTTTGTAGCAGCACTATTGAAGTATTCTCTGTTTTCAGCTAAAGGTTCTGGATGCAGAGAAGGAGCAGAAAGGGAGGGAGCTGGCGGAGCTGCAAACCCGTCTGTCGTTGGAGGAGCAAAGAGAGGAGGACAGAGGAAAGGAGGTTTTCATTTACAAACAGAAGCTCACTGAAACCCAAACAGCCAGAGACTCCCTCAAGAGAGAGGTGAGTGAAAACTTTTCCCAGCTCGTTCTCACACCGGCTTCTCACACGTTGTCCTCTCCGAGCAGCTCTCCGTGACGCAGAAGCGTCTGATGGAGTCCGAGTCCGGCTGGCGCAGCTGCGAGCGCGAGCTGACGGCTCAGCTGCAGGAGGCGCGCGGCTGCGAGAAGAAGCTCCAGGACGAAGCCAAGAATCTGTCGCTGCGCGCGCAGACGGCGCAGGATTCCGCCGCTCAGCTCAGCCTGCGGCTCAGCGAGGCGCAGGGCAGACTGACCGCCACCGAAGCCGAGCTGACGCGGGCCGAGGCCTCCAGGAGGGACCTGGAGTTCCGCCTGAGCAGCCTGCAGTCGGCGCTGACGCGAACGCTGGGGATCGGAGCCAGCGGCAGAGCCAGCAGGGGGAGGAGTCCGGGGGGGGGCTCGGCATCACCCGGCAGTATGTCCCGCCACCACAGCATCTCGCCTTTACGCCCCTCACTGTCGCCCCCTAAAGGTGAGAATGAAACTATGGTTTGATCTTTCTTGACTTTTCCTGTGAAGTTTAGAGCAGACATCTAGACATTTTTTTTTTTTTCCAATTCAAGTTTTTATTGGGTTTTGACATCAAATAATATTACACAGGTAGTATATGCAGCATTTCATAGGTCAAGTTAGCAAAACAAAAGAAGAGAAAAAAAAAAAAAAAAATAAAATAAAGGAGTAGAGCAAAATAGAACAAAACGAGGCAGGTTATTATTGTAGATCTAATTAATACATAAAATCGAAAGCAAGTAAAGATTTTCATTTCATATATTTGACAGGTTAGAGATAAATATCAGATGTAATACCTGAATCACTCATCTTGCTGATCATGTACAGTGATATGGGACCAAAAAGTAGCCCAAATTAACAGTGTGGTTGGGTCTCCGTTTTTTTTTTTTTTTTTTTAATTATTTATTTATAAATCTTCACTTTTACAATACCAGACAGTACAATAAACAATATAATTTGAATTTGCATAGAATTTCTTAATACACAAACGTTGAACACTTTTTTTTTTTTTTTTTTTAAACAAAAAAATATAAAAACATTGAACTAAAGAACTAAAGGGAGTGACCAGTGTTTATCAATTTGTTTGTATTTTCGAGATAGTATAAGACATATGTATATTAGTATATTGGACCCACTTTTTCCAGCATAAGTTAAACCAGTTTTCTTTGTTATTCAAATGTGCTGTAAGTTCTTCCAGTTTATATATTTCTAATGTTAATTCCCACCAGGTTGTCAAAGTCGGTACAGCATGGGAAAGCCAATTTTTAGTTACACACTTTTTGCTTGCAACCAACAGGGCGCCCAGCAGACATTTATCTTGTTTAGACCATTCCTGTGGCATACATCCAAAATAAACAGTTTTAATTTCAAAGGAAGTGTACATTTGAAAATAATTTGCAGTGCTTTATGAACATCAGTCCAGTATGGTTTGATAAGAGGGCAGTCCCACATAATGTGGACATGGTGAGCTCTTTGATTTCCACATTTTCTCCAACATAGCGGAGGGTTTCCATCATAGTGAGTCTTTTGGAGTGGTGTAATAAAGAATCTGATCAGACTTTTCCATCCATATTCTCTCCATATTTGTGAAGCAGTACATTTCCATTGGTGTTTCCATATCGATGTCCATTCATCCGACGTTATATTCACTCCTGCCTCTCTCTCCCATAGTGTCTTCACATATTCAGTTGAGTGTGGATTCTTGTTTATCAAAAATGCATACAGAACAGAAATATGTTTTCTCTTAACATCACCTTTATATGCCTTTGTAATGATATCACCCAGGTCTCCTGTAGTTTCAACCTTTATTCTAATTTTTGTATTTATATAAGTTCTTATTTGCAGGTATCTATAGAAATCCTGTTTTTCAAAATTATATTTTTCTTTCAATGTTTCAAAACTGATCACCTTGCCATCCTTTATCAAACTTCCAAATGTTGTTAACCCTTTGGTAGACCAGTGTTTAAAACGTGAATCCAATTTATTTGGAGCAAAATTAGAATCGTATGCATACCATTTGAATTTTGAGAGGTCGTTTTCTAGTTTTAATTCTTTAACTACGTTTTTCCATATAGTGAGTGTACACTTAATCCATGGACTACAAATATTGTCAATATATGGGTCTCCGTTTTTAATTTGGTTTAGCATACATTCATATGATGCCATTTTTGTCATCATATTTATCCAAACTTTTATTTGTGGAATTTGGGATGTTTTCCAATGTCTGAGAATAACCCTGGCTACCACTGAGACCCCAACCATCAGAACTGAAAATTTCCCATCTGATAAACGTCTGTCCCCTAATAAACATAAACTCGGACAACGTGGTACGATTTTTCCCAACCAATCACTGAAAATGTTGAATATCTTTGACCAAAAACATTCAACAAATGAGCATTCCCATAAACAATGCATGAAGGTTCCAGCTTCTTTTTGACATTTCCAGCACAGTGAGTTGTTCATGAGACCCATTCTGTGTAATTTCACTGGAGTCCAATAGTACCTCTGTAATATTTTATATTGTGTAAGTTTACCCTTACAAATTTTCAATTTTCAGACAGTAGTTTTAACCATTCTTCATTTTTTAACACGACACCAATATCCTTTTCCCATAAAGTTTTCAGTGCATTACAGTCATCTCAAAGTGCATAATTAATTCTTCTATAAAAAACCGAGGCACTGTGATGTTGAGATCCATACTTTTTTTTTGCAGTAAACACTGGCATATTTACAGAAATGTTCTTTATTGTGCACTGTCCCTATTAATATAAATATTAAATTTTAGAAAATTGAAGTTTGCATTTATAACCTTTCATTTACATAAAAGACTCGATGAACGTCTGTCAAATGTCAAAGCTGGCTGTGAGAAATCCCTACGTTTCCATGGTGATCTGATCAAAACAAAAGCTGTTTCTCCTTATTCTGAAAATATTCCTCCAATTCTCTCATTTCCTTTTCACAGCTGCACTGTGAGATTCAGATCATAAAATAATGATCTCCAAATTTACACTGAATTATTTTTTTCTTGTAAAATGCTAAAAGATTTTGGAAGTCTATCCGAAAGATGTAACCCAGGTGAAACAATTTATTTAAAAAAAAAGCTAAAACTACTAATAGAAACCTTTGATTTTAAAGAAACAAAATTAGAATATTTTCAGTAACCAGAATTAAAGATACATTAAATTATAATCCACTGGATTAAATAGCAGATTTTCTGTTTTTGAACAAATTCAAGGATTCTTTGTAGTTTTCCACAGGCTGTTTTAGTAGGTTTAGTTGAATTAATTATTTTTTAAACTTTGGTCCGGGAGCAGGACGGGACAGAAGTGAAAATCCACTCCCGTGTCATGTTCTAGTGCAGGGGTGGGTAAACTTGTGGGCCACAAAGGGTTCTAAAATTTAGCATTAGGGCCGGACAAGGAGCAGATGGAAGGAGTGATTTGGTAATGAACCTCATATAAAAAGATAATATGGAATTTAGAGAAAAACATTCTTTAATTTAATGCTTTAAAATGAACATATATTAATTTATAAACAGAAAAAAAGAGTTTTAATTTCTAAAGTTTGACTTTTGTTCTCTTTTTGGTGATCCAATGGGTTGATGTTCTTCAGAGGAAAATGCAAACTCAAAGAAATCCGAAAAATCACCTTCTGACTCAGAAAAACACACACACAAACGCCAGAGAAACAACACCATTCATGAGAAGAAACCAGAAATACAATGAAAATAAAACAATAATTAGGATTTTTGATTCAATGTATTTTAATTTGGAGGGCCAGATTAAGTAGCTTAAAGGGCCGCATGTGGCCCCCGGGCCGTAGTTTGCCCACCCCTGCTCTAATGTATACACGTCACAATAAAATATATTGCATATCTGATAAACTGTAGAATCTAAACAGTTCATCAACATTTGGTTGCAATTATTGTTCAATTAAGTTAAACCAGTTGATCTTTGACCAATCAGGGGCCTGGATTTGGTAGTAATGTATGGGTGGCATCCTCTTTTATTCATGAATACCAACCATTTGAAAATTGATCATGGAGGGGAGATTAATGATTGTGGTTTGTACCCGGCTGGAATATAAGTGTTTCATATATCGGAATAGAGCTGTGAATGAAAAAGCCTGGAGCAAGACTCTCAAGATTTGCACCACTTTGACATTTCGCACTAAGCCTCTTCCAACTGTAGATGGTGGAGCTGCACTAGTAAACAGTAGAAGAAGAAGCCCCTTCCTGCTTGTACACTGTGAACACCATGGGCTAAAAGCAAAAATCTGCAATCTTGAACTTGCAAGATCTGCTGTGAGCAGAAGCTCAAATTTAACAAATTGAAACATAGGAAGATGTATGTTTCTGCAGAATTCAGAGGAAGCACTCCTGATAACACCCTGGGATCAGGAGCCGTGTCTCCAGAACGAGGCGGTACTCCTCTGCCTGCCGCTCAGCCAGAGCTGGATCCGGACGCACTGCGCAGCGGCCTCAGAGACTTCCTGCAGGAGCTGCGAGATGCTCACAGAGAAAGAGTAAATCCCCGCTTTAAGCATCAGACAGACACAGCGTACGTCCGTACAAGTTTATAGATGATCTCTGATGATTGATTTCCTGGTTTTCGCAGGATGATGCCCAATGCCAGCTGGTGACTCTGCAGCAGGAGCTGGAGGAGCAGAAGGCGGAGCGAGAAGGCGCTCAGAATCGACTCACTCAGCTGCAAAACAGCTTAAAGGAATGCCAAGAAGGTAGAGCTGCCATGATTAGAATATTAAAATAGTCAACGACTAATTTAATGGTCTATTAGTTGTTATTTTATATTGTAAAGTTGAAAGTTATAATGGTATTATGCTAGCTTTTTGGTATCTCTAAGATTTTTATAGGTTAATTTGACATTTATCTTATATTTCAGCTACATGCTAGCTGTTTTGGCTAACTTAGGCTTTTTTAATTCGTTTAAGCTAATTTGGCATTTAGCTAATATATGAACTACATGCTAGCCGTTTTGGCTAACCAGGGATTTTTTTTTCAGTTTTTTAAGCTAATTTGTCATTTGGCTAATATATCAACTACATGCTAGCTGTTTCGGCTAACTTAGGCTTTTTTCATTTGTTTAAGCTAATTTGTCATTTAGCTAATATTTCAGCTATATGCTAGCTGTTTCAGCTAACTTAGGCTTTTTTCATTTGTTTAAGCTAATTTGACATTTAGCTAATATTTCAGCAACATGCTAACTGTTTTGGCTAACCTAGGCTTTTTTCATTTGTTTAAGCTAATTTGGCATTTAGCTAATATATCAACTACATGCTAGCTGTTTCAGCTAACTTAGGCTTTTTTCATTTGTTTAAGCTGATTTGACATTTAGCTAATATATCAACTACATGCTAGCTTTTTTGGCTAACCTAGGATTTTTTTTCATTTTTTAAAACTAATTTGGCATTTAGCTAATATATCAACTACATGCTAGCTGTTTCAGCTAACTTAGGCTTTTTTCATTTGTTTAAGCTAATTTGTCATTCAGCTAATATATCAACTACATGCTAGCTGTTTCGGCTAACTTAGGCTTTTTTCATTTGTTTAAGCTAATATATCAACTACATGCTAGCTGTTTCGGCTAACTTAGGCTTTTTTCATTTGTTTAAGCTAATATATCAACTACATGCTAGCTGTTTCGGCTAACTTAGGCTTTTTTCATTTGTTTAAGCTAATTTGTCATTTAGCTAATATTTCAGCTATAAACTAGCTGTTTTGGCTAACCAGGGATTTCTTTTCAGTTTTTTAAGCTAATTTGAGATTTAGCTAATATTTCAGCAACATGCTAGCTGTTTTGGCTAACCTAGGCTTTTTTCATTTGTTTAAGCTAATTTGGCATTTAGCTAATATATCAACTACATGCTAGCTGTTTTGGCTAACCTAGGCTTTTTTCATTTGTTTAAGCTGATTTGACATTTAGCTAATATATCAACTACATGCTAGCTTTTTTGGCTAACCTAGGCTTTTTTTTTTATTTTTTTAAACTAATTTGGCATTTAGGTAATAGTTCAGCTACATGCTAGCCGTTTTGGTTAACTTAGGTTTTTTTTTTAAATATTCTAGGCTAATTTGGCATTTATCTAATAGTTCAGCTGCATGCTAGCTGTTTTGGCTAACTTTCAGCTAGCTTTTTAAAAGTTTTTTAGGCAAATTTGGCACTCATCTAATATTTCAGCAACATGCTAGTCGTTTTGGCTAACTTTGACTTTCTTTCTGTTTTTTTGGCTAATTTGGCATTTAACTAATATTTTAGCTGGCTATCAAGTTCAGCGTTTTCAGATATAAATTTCAGCATCTTCAGTGGCCAAATTCAGATTGCAGCACTAGCATTATCGCAGGTACTGCTATATATCTAGTTTTTAGTTAGTTAAAAGCTGATAATATGTTTTACATCCACTTTGTGCAAGAGCCGATTAGTCGACTAATCGAAAAAAAATAATCAGTGGTTATTCAACTATTTAAATCATGGTTTGTGGCAGCTTTACAAGAAGGTCTAAACACTCACATAGAGCTTTAGAGAGTTTTAAATCTGCTCCTTGATCACGTTACTGTGTCTTTGCTTGCAGGGAAGCGTGGGCTCGATGATCGTCTGACCAGCACTCAGATTCTGCTGCAACAGCAGGAGGATGCGGTGAAGAGAGCGGACAGAGAGAGGAGGGCTCTCGCCGAAAGGGTGAAGGACTTGGAGCGCTTGCTGCACACCGCAGAGATGGATAAGAAGCACACTCAGGTAAAAACACATAAACCTGCACACACACACAGCCGTCACCACTCGAGCATATGGCAGCACTCAACAGTGGGGCCGTATCTAGAAGGGTGAGCTGTTAGAGACTGTAATAACAACAGATGTCACACACATGCAGGGTCACATGCTCGTCATATGTCTGTTTATTCCACAATGACTCATGTTGGACTCCCACTATTTCAGGGCCGCTCTGTAATCTCACCTCGACTTCATAAACAAAGCCTCCATCTGATGACATGGCTGTGATCCCCTCCCTGTCTGCAGGAGCAGCTAAGTAAGCAGCGGGTCGCTGAGGCACGGCTGGAGGCGGAGCGGAAGCGCCTGCGGGAGGCGCTAGAGGCCGCCGAAGCTCGAGGCACCAGGGTGGAGCTGGGGAGGCGTAGTCTGGAAGGGGAGCTGCAGCGGCTCAAACTCAGCCTGGGAGACCGGGAGGCTGAAAGCCAGGCGTCTCAGGAGCGCCACGACGGTCTGCTCAGACAGGTACAGGTGGTGTAGCACTCTCGCCTCACAGGCTGTCCTTATCAGTTCTTAATAAATTTACCTGGTTAAAAAAGTGTGCAGCTATGAAGAAGTCTAAAAACTTAAAAAACCCACTCCAATCATCTTTTGATCTGTTATTATAACCTTTATTTATACAGGTTGGTCGATTGAGAACAACTTCTCATTTACAACGACGACCTGATTAGGCATCAACAATATAAATAGAACAGGGTAAAAAGTAACACATAGATTAAAAATATAAACTTCCGACAGCAATATTTTAAATATTTACAATAAAAGTCTACAGGAGGCACCAAGTTAATAATTAAAATAAAAGACCCATTAAAACGATAAAAACAAATTTTAGATGAAAATAAAAAAAAAAAACCCAAAAAATAAATAAAAATAAAAAGCTAAGCTAATGACACCTGCATTCATCCCTTATCACATCTATTAAAGAGGTCTTAAATGCAGCTAATGAGATCAGGTTACGCAACTTCAGGGTTTTCTGCAGCTCATTCCAATCATAGGAGGCAGAAAAAGAGAATGAGGAGCGGCCAAACGTGGTTCTAACTCTGGGTACAACCATGGTGAGAAAGTTATTAGAACGCAAACTGTAAGTACTGGTTGATCTGTTATCAATAGAGATGTAACGATTCAGTCACAATTGATTTTTTTATTCAGTTTTTTTTTTTTTTTTATTTGCTCAACACAATGAATTAAAGTTATTTTAAGGCCAAATATGTTTTCTTTTTGCCCCGTACATCAAACTTGCTGTTTTCCTACTAACAGAAAGGATTCAGTACAAATAAACAATTATAGATAATACTGAAATGATCACAAATCCTTTCATACTCGGTTCATGTTGTGCTTCATGTGACGGACCGCTCAGAATAATCCCCCACCCAGCCTCTGTGTGCACAGCAAATGAGCATTCACGCGCAGCCTGCAGAGAAAAAAAGAGCCAAAGAGAATGAAGAAAGAGCACGGCTCTGAGGAAGGTGTCAGAAGGGAAACAGTCGTGAAGCTGCGTCGTCACCCAGGATTGTTGTCATGGTAGATTGGTCAAAGTTGAAGAAAAAGTTGCGATGAAAATGTAAAGTTGCAAAGGGCGCAACAAATCTCAGGTTCGCTTGAATTTGCATTAATAGTTGCAATCACAAAATCGCAAAATCCTGGAGGGACTGACTTATGTGAAACTTTTATATCCAGCAGTTGAAGAGCATGCAGCCAGTCTGCTACACACTCACAGCGAGCCTGCATGGAGAAATGTCATCTGCTCTGCATTTCTAAATGTAGGCAAAGGCCTGGACAAACCGATTTTTAGCATTTTCTGCATTAATTAACATTTTGACGAGTTGTTATTGTTTTTTTTTTTTTTACCAATTCACAAAAAAATCGTTAAATCCTTAATTGTCAAAGTGTTCCCAGTGGTCTTTTAATTATAATTATACAGTTTTCAGTTAAGATCAGAAAACTTGTGTTGTTTTGTAGGACACAGTTTCTGCAGGAGTTCATTAGAAATTGGCCTCTCAGTTGTGGGCGGGACTGTTGGGGCATAGCAACCCCACCCCCTTTTCCCCTCTCCGGAGCAGAGTAGAGCAGGGAGCTTGTAGACCCCCCCAGTGTATGTTTTACGTCACAAAGAATCTCTTTTTCAAACAGCCTTTTTTTCTTCCTGATTCCCAACAATTTAAATAAAGAAATACGCAGAAATTTAATTTTAAGCTTAATTTAATTTTATGTCATGTGAAAAATGCCACAAAAACATGATAAAACAATTTTAAAAAGAGTGGGTCTTTCAAAGCTGTGGATATTTTCTAATGTAGTGTAAAGGAAAAAAAGTGACTTTACTTTGAAAAACAATGAGTGGTTTTGTAAAAACTGCAGGTGGCAGAGGGAGAAGCACAGGTGTCTCTGCTGCAGAGAGAGGTGGACAGACTGAACCAAGCTCTGCAGAAAGCTCAGGAAGGTGAAGCCGCTCTGAAGCAGAAGGTCACGACCCTCAGCCAGAGCCTCCAGGAGGTCGCAGCGTCTCACAGCGGCACGCAGACTTGCCTCGCTGCTCTGCAGAAGACTCTGAGTTTGACCGAGCAGGACAAAAGACTCCTGCAGGTGAGCGTCTCCACGAGGGGAGGACGGAACCTGATTCTGAAAGCTGACGGAGGGATCGCATGTGCTGTTTAGGAAAAGATGGACGAAGCCCGCACTTCAACAACTGAAGCAAAGAGAAGCATGGCCGCTCTCACTGAGCGCGTGCAGAGCCTCCAGGGCGAGCTGAGCCACAGCGAACTGCGGAGGGAGGAGCTGGAGGCGGAGCTCAACAACACGCAGGAGGTCAGGAAGGAAGAGAAACTCTAATGGAGATGAAAAAGAAACTCAATCTGATCTTCTTTCCTTTAGGCTCTGCGACAGCGCTCAGGAAGTCTGGCAGAGACGCAGCACAGCGTCCAGAAAGCTCAGACGGAGAGAGCCGCCGTGGAGGAGCGTCTGCTCGGACTGCAAAGAGCCGTGGCTCTGCTGGAGACGGAGAAAAAGGACGCCGAGAGGCAAGCTGCAAGGCTGGAGAAGGACAAGGACGCCCTGAGGAACACCTTGGATAAGGTTGAGTCTGTCATTCTCACAGACCAAACGCGGTGACCTGCGTTCTGCTCCTGAAGCGCCGTCTCCTCCGTGTTAGGTTGAGAGGCAGAAGCTGAAGTGTGAGGAGGGCAGCATGCGGCTCTCAGCAGAGAAGAACCGGCTGGACCGCTCCCTGAACACCGCGGAGCAGGAGCTGCAGGAGGCCCAGCAGCAGATACTGATGCTGCAGGTGACTTGATCATCAATTCAATTCAATTTTATTTATATAGCCCAAAATCACAAAGAATTTTGCCTCATTGGGCTTCATGCAGGTAATTTTACAGTTGCAAAAAAATAGTCATGAACAAGAAAGATCACTAAAGACTAAACAGACTAAATAAACTGGATATCCCTGCTCTTAGACCCTCCCTCTCGGTAAGGAAAAACTCCCAAAAAACCTGAATCAGGAAAAACGAAGAAACCTTAGGGATTCCCACATGAGGGAGAGATCCCATCCCAGGACGAACAGGAGATACCAGAACTGGTAAGGGAAAATTAGCTTCTAAAACTAAGTATTTGAATAGAATTCATTCAGATAGAGCTGCAGATAGAGCTGAGGGACGAGTGGTGATGAAGTCCTCAGTCAGACGAAGCAGAAGTGCAGTCCACGACCAGGAGCAGGAGCGTGGGGGATCCACCTGTATCTGGAATCACTCCCGCTCCCCAGAGGGGAGAGAGAGAGAAAAACAACATGTGAATCGAACTGCACCAACAAAAGCATGGAGAACTAAATATGATAAATAAAAAAGAGTAAGAGAGAGAGGAAGAAATAAGAACAGAGAACAGAACCCCAGAGCTGATGTGGAGAACAACTATGATAGGAAGTCTAGCAGAACGCTAACCTGTCCAAAGAGGAATGTTTTAAGGCTAACTTTGAAGGTAGAAACTGTGCTGGATCTCTGACATGAGCTGGGAGCTTATTCCAGAGAACAGGGGCTTGATGGATGAAGGTTCTACCTCCAACTGTACTTTTAGAGATTCTAGGAACTACAAGCAGTCCTGCATTTTGTGAACGAAGTGTTCTGATTGGTTGGTAAGGAACTAAGAGATCTTTAATATAGGATGGGGCCACACCATTCAGAGCCTTATAGGTTAACAGGAGGATTTTGAACTTGATCCTGGATTCAACTGGGAGCCAGTGGAGTGAAGCTAACACAGGAGTGATGTGTTCTCTTCTGCTAGTTCCTGCTAACAATCTGGCTGCTGCATTCTGAACAAGCTGAAAACTTTTTAAAGAACTTTTTGGGCAGGCTATTAGTAAAGAGTTACAGTAATCCAGTCTAGACGTAACAAATGCATGGATGAGTTTTTCAGCATCACTTTTAGATAACATATTTCTGATCCGAGCTATATTGCGAAGGTGAAAAAATGCAGTTCTACAAGCATCACCTCCACAGCATCGTTTTAACAAACCAAACTCCTGCTTAACCTTCTAATACCAGAGATATACTGTAAAGCCGTGGGCCCCAAACTTTTTCAGGACACAGATCGGTTTAATTTGGACAATATTTTCACGGACCGGTCCAAACTGGACCAAAGTTGACATTTTTAAACTTTCAATTTCTGAAAATCTATTTTCAAAATAAAAGTTCAGTTCAGTTCAGTTCAAAGCATTTATTTCAGACATTGAAGAAAAGTAAATAGAGCAACAAATACAAAAATCATTGAAACAACAAAAGTCTGAAAAGGAGTGAGAAGAAGACAAAAAAAGTCTTATAAATTCTCCCCCCTGAACATTTTAACAACATATTCCTAAGCCCAGTGCACCCAAAGTTAAAGTTCAGTGCCAGAGCAAAAAGTACATAATATCACATATATACACATAAACACATGCAAGTCGTTTTTCCACAAACACCCACATGAATAGACAACAAAACTACAAGAAATTAAGTTTAAAAAAGTCTAAAAATATCGGTAGATTTTCTATTTTTTCATAGAGACGATGAAGATTCAATGAAACAAACTTGTTGATTTGTAGAAGTCGTTTCTGATTTGAAGAAATTCCTCAAAGGAAACATTACAATGTTTTATTTTTTTCCAGAATGCCATTTAAACAGTGAATCCAGTAGAGCTGTAACGAGTATCCGGGTGCTCGGGTATTCGCGATCTGCTTCCGAAAATCCGAGTACAAATATTAGTAATGTCCAAGATCGCTGGTTTGCGATCTTTATAAATATAGTAAATTGTAGTAAAATATGATCAGAATATTATCTGGTAATGATGTATTTTTCTTCTGGAATTCAGATTAATGTATTATTTTAAGTTTATGAACTAAAACAAAGCCGAAAGAGCCGCGTTAGTAACCGAAAGTAAACACATCTAAGTTCCGGAGAAACTTCCGGTTTTCAAAGTAAAACTAGAGAGAGTTTTTTTCCGTTCTAAAACTGAGACTGAAGTTCTGTTCAGTGACATAACTTCTGAAAAAATGAATTAGCTTTAACATCTGAGCTTTATCTCAGTGTTTACATTCTTTTGGTTATTATAACTCTTCAACAGTTGACGCAATTAACAAAACTCCATTTTATTCTGAAGAAACTCAGCCTCACGCTGCTGAAAGGAAGATGTAAACAATGTGAATCAGATGATTCTGCTGTGGAAAAAAATACTTTTTTTACACGGGCTGCACACCGAAAAACATTGAAGAACTTCGAGGATAAAAAAAATGTGGGGAACATTTTTAATTTTTGTTGTTAAATGATCCAAAACAGCAGTAATTTTTATCCTCTTTATGTTGTTTATGTTACTGCTGAACTTAACCAGAAGGCTGACAAAAAAGAACGTTTAAAATGACAAACAAAATTTCTTTCTATCTGAATCTTTTTGGGTTTTTTTAAAATAAGTTTTGCTTATTCTCATATACTGTTCTAAATAAATGTATAAATGTTGGTGATTAATACAAATAATTTGAATTCTCCTCCATCTAGTAAATATTCTCATAGCAATAAACATAATATTAAAAAGTAAGAATCGTGGTTCAACTCGTGAATCGTATCGGATCGCCACCTAAGCAACGATGCACAGCCCTGGAATCCAGACTCTGATTATCTTTCAGGGAAAAAAGATTGATCATAATTCGTCTTTACACAAATCCTCGTTCATTGAGTATTTTTCGGAACATTTTCTGTGCTTAAGTTTCTGAATGGAAGCTAACCTAATTCAACCTTTCTTGAGGAAAATCCTTTTCTCTTTTATGAGTTTCCACAAATCAGAAGCTTTATTTGATCAAATCTTCATTCTCTGTAAAATGTTTGAACTTTGTAAAAAATGTTTCCTTTAGCATCAAAGCAGAGACAACCCGACGCTAGCTTTAGCTACGTCTGACTTTTAAGGTGTGATGGATGAATAAAGCAAACAAATGATGCAACCGTCTTAAAACTGGTATTTTCTAAATATATTATAAATCCACAGTGTCTCCAACTTTATTATTTGTGTGTAAGACAATCAAGCGGCTTCTGCTACATAAGAACAATAATTCCATACATGAAGGAAAACTCCTGGTTTGTCTGTAAACAGCAGCCTTATTGTTCTTTAAAGTCGAAGACTCTTTATACATTTCTTTACTGAACCTTTTCTCCCTGAAATACGTACTTTCCAAATACGTTTTAATGTTTGGTTTTTGTTAGCTTTGAGGTACTAGCTTAGCAGCCCATGAAGTCACGTGACCAAGACGGATGTTAAGAACAGAATCTGTGTGGCAGTTTTCCAAAATAAAACTTCCTTTTGGATCAGAAAATATTCTAAATGGAAATAATCTAAGTTAGAGCGTGTACCGTATTTTCTGCACTATAAGGCAAATTTAAAAGCCTAACTTTTAATCGTTCGTGCTCCTAAAAATTTGGTTCCAAGCTCCAAAATCTGGCAACTTTGGGACGTTTCCGCTCGATTGACTGTCGGACCATTTTTTGCTAACACAGGTCAGATGATCACGCTGTGCGCAATTTGAGAGGCACAACAGACAGACAGTAATTCTGGCGGTAAAGTCTACCCCGTCCCGAGAAAATAAAAAAAACCTACACTAGTGCAACCAGAAGATGAAGATCAGAACAGGATTTGAGAGCGTAAATGCAAAAAAACCCGCTTTTGACCAATTATGCGCACACATTCCCGAAAACACGCGGATGATTTGTCTGACAGCGTTCCTTTGTCTGTTCATTAAGGAGATGATCATGTTGTTAAGTGATTCAATGGAGCACGCCTCCGATTATGAGCATTTAGGAAAGTCTATGTGCCACGCAGCCAAACTTTACGTGTTCTTCTTTACACGTTAACGCATGTTTTACAGTATGTTTGCTGCACGTGACTCTGTGGATTCAGGCTTGCTGAATTAGTGTTTGATCACGCTCCCCGAGATCCCCTTCAGGCCTTATAGGAAAAGTTCCCGGTGCCACCAAAGGGAAATGCGGAGCGATGGATGACAGACGCTGCACACGCTTTTACTAAGACTGGGAGGCAGCACCTAAATCTGTGAAGGGTTTTTGACAGTTTTTGGTTTAAATGTTGACATCTGAGCTTTCGCTAAAGCCGCCGTTATTGCAGAACGCTATTGACTTCAACAGTTCGATTCTGAAATTGTGCAGATGTTTAATTCAAACACTGGGAGAAGATTGATTTAAAAAAATAATGTGTGGTTTGTTAGATTGTGGAATAAAGTTCTAATAAACTCACTGTTTTGGTTCCGTTGCTTATTATTTTTTTTGCACCTCATAAAACGGTGTCTTATGATGCGGAAAATACGGTCTTTGTTTTTTTCTGTCTGCAGTTTGGAAATCTTTGACCGTTTACTGATCAAAGTGAATCAGCGAATTCACTTTGATCAGTAAACGGTTGAAGATTTACGGTAGTGGAAAGAATGTAACTAGTGTGAAAGGATTAACTGAGAACATCTACATTTAACTTCATTTAGGAATTCCACCATTTTGAGCAGAAAAACCTTCTCATTAAACTAGATTAGATGGATTTGGTCACACAAGTCTTCCGCTTGTTTTTGCTTGAAACTTTCGTCTCTAAATCACTGCAGTTTCTGCCAAAAAATTGATTTATCTTTTATTTTACCAAAAAAATGCAGTCAACAATTAAAAAAAAAAAAGCTAGTTTTTGGTTTGAGGCATAAATCTGAAAGTAATAAAAGTTGTTTTTCACTTTTTAATGTGAGTCACTTTCATCAGGCTGCAAACATTCTGTAAACAAATCATTCTCTGTCAATGACAGGAAGACGCTTGTGAAGCCAATAAATGTTTAAAATGAGGAAAGAAACTTTCTATGACATGTAAAAGGTTTAGTTTGTCATGTCAGCTGATTTGCTGAACTTTTTCTGTAAATCATAATTGTCCAATCAACCAAAATTTACGATAAATGAAATATTAGCTTTTTTTTCTTCTATTTTCCTCCTGTAAGTTGTCTTCTGGGCGTGTTTCGTCAGACTCAGCTGGCTGAGATGGAGCAGTCCCACAGTGTGTGTGAGGGTCTGCTGCGGCAGCGGGACGAGGCTCAGCAGGAGGTGGAGAAGCTGAGGAGCAGCTGCAAGGACATGGAACGCACCCTGAACACCAGAGAACGAGCCCACCGGCACCGAGTCAAAGGACTGGAGGAGCAGGTTCGGTTATCGTGACTCGGCTCGTGTCGCACACATGCACCTCTAAGGGTCAGCCCTGTGGCTGCTGGACTGAAGCTCATTCAGAAAAATCTGAATGGAATCCAGAGACAGTAACCTCTAGGGGGTTGTTCCCAATAGACGTAAGTCACCGTTCACTTTAAATTCCCACTCCAATTATATTCTATCTATTGTAAAATAGTTCCCAGTGTTCTTTTAATCATGCCGTTTTTTTTTAGCTAAAATCAAAAACCTGTATTGTTTATTTAAGACATATTTTCTGTAGAGCGGCAGAGATTAGTCCAAAATTTGCCTCTGGGTTGTGAGCAGAACTGTTGGTGTGGTAGTAACCTTGTGTTAGCATTCCTTTGTTTACGCTCTCACCCGCTAGCTTACGCCCCATTTACACAGGACGCGGAAGCGCCGCGAAGTCCGCTTCCATTCGGCGCCCTTGTTATCCTATGGCGTCGTTCACACAAGGCGCAGAGCGGAGGGCCCGCGCGGTGCAGCGGATCGTTTCCGCGTCTGACCTATTTTGTGCGCGAGCGTTCCGCGTCAATTCTGGCAGGAAGTTGCATCAAGATACATGAGAAAATCCGGTTTCTTTTCAAAGTATAACCAGTTTTTCACAATAAAACGCCGCGATTGACAAATGTGATCATGTTTTTGTGTCTAAACAGACGGTAGACATGGATTTGAACATACAATCACAACAAGCACGCAAACACGTGAAAGCGCGAGCACACAGACACACAAAACACACGACAGACACGCACACTTTTTTTTTTGTGGACAGACATGCACACACAGATCAACGGGGCAGACTCCGGTGAGGGGTGAAGAGTTTCGGGAGTTAAAAAAAACTACAACAGAGGCAGAGAGCAGCTCATCTCAGCAGAAACATGGGTTAATGTCTTTAGGTTATGAAATTATCACCCATGATGGCAAAAACAAAAAAAGCTCTAGTAAAAGTGCCTATAGGACCGCCGCGGAAAAATGGGCGTCTGGTGTGAACTAAAGAGCGGAGCGGAAGCGGCGCGGACTCCGCTTCGCGGCGCTCCCGCGTCCAGTGTGACCCCGGCGTTACAGCCCCTCACAACCCCATGCTAACCTTTAGCATAGCAACAAAAGCGATGAGCGATATCGAAGCTACCCAGCTGTGCAGTTTGGAGTCAGATAGAAGGAAAATGAAGATCTATTTGTCTGTAAGTGGATGCATCAGAATTGTAGCAGAGCATGGAGACTTTAGCCCCGCCCATCGCAGTTGCTGCATCACAAACCTGAGCTTTTTCAAACCGCTGGTTTTATCTTCTCCTGATCTATCGCAGTTTGAATAAAGAAATACCCTGAAATGCAATTTAATCTTAAATTCTTTCATATACGTCCTCCGTTATGAGAAAAATGCCACAAGAGCATGTAAAAAACACAATTTTCATTGCAATGGGTCTTTAAAGTCTTAGAAAACGACAAAAGTTTGATCTTTTTGCTTTAAAAAATAACAATGATAATTAAGAAACAAACTGTTCTCTGCAATCAGGAAAAAACATAACCAACAAACCAAGATGAGATGAGATGAACACATTTAAGAACATTAAATTTATGGAGCTAAATTAGGGCCAATATTATTTGAAATCAAAATAAAATATTTTGAAAAAATATTGATCTTTGGGTGAAAAAAATGAAAATTATTCTAAAATACAATTTATTTTTTTTAGGTTTCAAAACTTAAAATTTCAATTCCAAAACTTTTTTTTTCATTTTTTTTCAAATCTCAAAGTTTCAGTTTCAAAACTTTTGGCCCCGTTGTGGCTCGTTGGGGCGGGGCTAACACGAAGGACCAATCAAAATCAATGAAGGTGGTAACTTCAGTCTCACTGACTCAATTCCAGGATGTTTTCTTTGCCTGTATTTAACACAATAAGATGGCGCTTTAAACGGGATAGAACAGAGTTTTAGACGCGCGGATTGTACGTGATAAATCTGTTTTTTACTCCCGTCTTGGGACAACTTTATGTTATCGACACCAGGCTGGCGTCCAAGCAACAAAATAGAACACACGATGCTTCTCTCTTGTTGTCCAGATTGCGTCTGTTTTATTGACAGTCAGTCAATATAAAACCACATTTAGACTATGATAGTATAGACTAAACAGCCATTTTCTGACCGTAATTATTACAGTTCTATGAGTCACCTTCATCGATTTTGATTGGTCCCTTGTGTTAACCCCGGCCCAACGCGCCACAACGGGGCCAAAAGTTTTGAAAAAAAGATTGAAACAAAAAAAAAAAGTTTTGAAATTTAAATTTTGAGTTTTTAAACCAAAATAAACAATTAAGTGTATTTTAGAAGAGCAAAAAAATGTTCTTTTTTTTCATCCAAAGACTAATATTCTTTTCAAAATATTTTATTTCGATTACAAATAATATTGGCCCTGATTTAGCTCCATATAAATGCTCCCTCGATTTTCTGAGCGTTAATATTCCCACATTTTTTGTAGTTTGGAATTAAGGCATTTTTCTTTTTTTCTGCAGGTGTCCACTTTGAAGGAGCAGCTGCAGCAGGAGATGAAACGGCGGCAGCCTCCTCTTCCGTCCACGTTAACGTCAGCAGGGATCTGAAAAACGTCTGGAGCTCTGAAGCAGCCGTCAATTTAGACGAATCGCAACTCCAACCACTGCATTCCCACTCACAAGAACGGATTTTTACAGCAGTCTAATGCACATCGTGCCGACGTTTATCAGTGACGTGAACCGAAAACGAACCGAGTCACACCTGTAGGTTTGAAAGCTGCACCTGCACACAAAGAGAACGCACAACTTTGTGTTCACTTGAACAAAAAGTGTTTTTTATAAGTGTTTTTTTAACCACTCACACTGAAAAAATATTTATCTAATGACTATTAAACCCTGGATTTAACCATAGTATAATCATAACTACTTTAAGTACTAATACTAAATTCAGTCTTAATATTAGTTTTTGTGGGCATTACTTGACTTTTCTAATGTGACGATGATTTAGATTTTTTTTTAACACATTATTTCCCTTATTATGATTTTCTGCCCCCTCCTCCTGTTTAACCCCATATTATGTTTTAACCCTTAAAGGACAAAAAGAACCTGGGTTTCCCATGAAGGTGACAAAACAGTCGAACTTATTGTGGCTAACTAGTTTGTTGAATTCATTGACTGTAGAATCACTGGACATATCAAGGTGGCGATGTCACCCATAGACGACGCCTCCGTGGCTTCCTGTTCGTCTGGCGCCATTTTGTTACCATAAGACGATTGGTCCAAGTCACATTTTTAGAGGAACTACTGTCACCAATCATGAGTGAGCTTGTTTGAAGGCCACACCCCTTCCACTGAGCTTTTACTGAGGAATCTGATTGGTCAGTTGATAACTTGAATAAGTCGCGACAAAGAAAAAAAAATGGATTTAAAGAAGATGTTAAATAGAAGATATCGGAGCAGAAATGTTATTCTGGCAAAGAAAACTAGAAAAATTGCATTACATTTGATAATAATAGTGTGAATGCTTTTTGCTGAATATAATTGCTGAAGATGCTGAAGTAAGTTGCTGTAATTGCTAAAAGTTTTTGTTAAAATTCGATATATATTTGTATGATGCAAAAGTCTCTTAAGGTTTTCAATATATAAAACTTTATTACAAGTCAAATTTGCCAAAAAAAAAAGAAGCTAGCATGTTGCTAAAATATTGGCTAAACTCAAAATTATCCTAAAAAATAGTTCCAAATGGTAATATGTTTCTAAAAAATTTGCTTAATTTCAGAAAAACTTCAGTAGATGTCAAATTAGCCAAAAACGTTAGCATGTTGTTAAAATATTAGCAACACTCAAGAAAAGCTTAAAAAACCTCAGTAGATGCCAACTTAGTTATAAATGTTAGCATAGTGGTAGAATATTAGCTTAACTCAAAAACAGCCTAAAAAACTTCAGTAGATGGTAAATTAGCCTAAAACGTTAGCTTTTTGCTAAAATATTAGCTAAGCTTAAAAAGGTCCTGAACGTGCTAAACATTTTGACACCAGTACTGCATAGGTTTGAAATTGAACAAAGGATTTGAAAAAATAACAAAAATTGCGTAAAATGTACAAATACCAAAAGTAAAAGCATGATTGTCCTGAACAATCCGAATGTTTTTGAGATCGAACTTGCATAAGTTGCAAAGTGCACAAAGAATTTTAAAACTGACTTAACATGGGACAAAAAATCGTATGAAATGCGTAAAATCTTAAAAACTATAAAACATACAAATACCAAAAGTACAAGCGTATCCTTAATGAATTCAATGTTTTGGAACCGAGATTGTAGAAATTGCTTGAAGTTTTTTTTAGTTTTTATTAGGGCCGTGAAAATTAACGCGTTAACGCGATTTATCAAACAGAATTAACACGTAAATATTCATCAACACAAATTAATTCCACCTTGAGGAGCAACAGTCCTTCACTTTTCCTCGCAGATATAGGTTTCCTGTTCAAAAGCTGCATATTATCATAAAATCTACCAAGTAAAATATTGTGATTAATTGTGATTAATCAAAACACAAAAGTGTGATTAATATGATTTTTTTTTTTTAAATTGACAGCCTTACTTTAAAAACAAACACTCTAAATGCACAGTTTGTGTGTAATTTTATATTGTGATTATTTGCAGAAAACATGCGGTCGGCAAATACTGTAACAAACAAAAAAATACTAATGCGATTAATCGCGATTAATTTTTTCCAGGTTTGCGATTAAATTAGTTAATTTTTTTATAATTGATTTCCGGCTCTAGTTTTCATGTGCTGAATATGACATAAACTATAAGAAAGAAAAACAAGATGCTAAAACAGCATTAACACAAGGACAGAAAAAACTGTTTCTGAATGGAAGTCTGTGGGACTTTGAACCAGCAGGTACTTCCTGTTTGGAACACGAGAGGGGAGGGGTTGAGCTGTCCAGTGATTATACTGTCAATGTTTGAGCGTGAAACACAAAAACTTTTTTTTTTTTTTTTTTTTTTTTGTGGCTGCTGATTTAATTCAGTTTATGTAACAAAAACCAATTTATAGCCCATGTTTTGTTAAGGTGCTACACAAACCAAAATCAGTTCAGATCATTCCAGTAAAGACACATTTTCTTATTAGATTTTAATAGTAGTCTATTTAGGTCACAAATCAAATAATTCAGTGTAATTTTTAGACTACCAAAAACTAACGATTGATATTAGAAATGCAGAGTAAGGCCAGTCATCTGTTACAGTAAAAGATAACTGATCGGAACAGGAAGGAAACGCTGCGAAGGGAAGCTGGAATTCCACCTTTTCCCAGTTCAAATGTGATCATGGACCAAAAAAAGTATTCTGGATGAATGTTCTATTTATGTCTTTTTTCATTATGTTTTTGCTACAACTGAAGCTCCGTATGTTTTTTTTTTACTAGATGATATTTTCTTAGTTACACACTGACAGACTGACAACAGCAGCAAGGCTGGAGAATAAAGCATCTGTGTGCAGAAAAACTCCTGGAGTTTATTTTTAATGCATCATAGACCGAAAAAAACCCTCTAAAAACGTTGTTTATCCTCGGCGTTTATTGTGTTAGTTTCACAAAAACTGAGGTCGCTCACCGTCTGCTTCTCAACACAAAGACACGTCATCACTACATATGGATTACTGTTGTCTGGATTGACGCTTGTTTAATGAAACTACAGTACAAAAAAATGTGAGATAATGATGTCACATTATTCAAAATATAATATTTAAAGTAAAAAAAAAAAACGTTTTATTGTGCACCTCTTTTCATAGCACCAGAGCATCAGTGTTGAGGATGTTCATCCATGCAGACAGGATTTACTGGGCAGGCAGACAGAGAGCGTTAAAGGTTGTCGAGCTGCTTTTCATACAGGAGGAGGAGCGGCAGTATCCGGGCGGGCGGGCGGCGTTCCCGATCATCGGCATCCACCGCAGCTCTTTCCACAGCTTCCTGCCAGCGATGCGCACTGGCCGCTCAGCGCCATCACGCCACAGCGAGAGAACTGATCACGACACAGGTCCGCTGAAAACACACAAACATCAGCTTCTGAGTGTCTAAATCCAGGCAGAAATCAGGCGTGGATGTGGACACCCTCACTCGTGTGTTTGGGTTTTACCTCTGAGAAGCTCCTCGTGAGCGCACACGGTCCGCACACAGATCTCCTTGTTGATGACGTACATCCGCCTCACGCTGCGACAGAAACACCAGATGAAGGAGAAGAGATTTCAATGTGAAATGAGCTTCTCTGGCTGACGTGTTTTGTTGAGAAGGTTCTCCCGGACCTGTAGAAGCAGAGGCTGTTGAGACACTGCTTGCAGGGCTTGTGGACCGAGTAGAGCCTGGTGCAGGGGTACTGCTCCTCCCTGCAGTCTGGAACGGACATCACCACCTCAGCTCAGACACTGAAGACTCGAACCTGCTGCTCGACTTACCGAGAGGACCGGGCTCCGTGGGCTCCGTCTCAAACTCAGAACCTAATCCAAAAAGAGAGACCGGTCAGTTCAGTTCTGATCCTTACTGAAGAGCGGGGCTGCCTCGATTAAACAATCCACGACTAATTTAATAGTCGATTAGTCGTTACTTTATATTATGTGGAGTCAGAGTAAAATGAAATTTATAATGGCATTCTGACTTTTTGGACTATTTTGGCATTTATTTAGGTTTTTTAGGCTATTTTGGAGTTTAGCTAATATTCAAATTACATAATAGCTATTTTGGCTAACTTAAACTTTTTTTTTTTTTTTTTAAAGTTGTTTTGGGGTTTAGCTAATTTTTCTTGCTACATGATAACTATTTTTCTAATTTAGCCTTTTTTTTTGTTTTTTTATGCTATTTTGGAGTTGAGCTAATATTTCAATTACGTGCAGCTGTTATGGGTAACTTGTGGTTTTTTTTGGGTTTTTTTTTTTTTGGTGTGTTGGAATTTAGCTAAAATTTCAGCTACATGCTAGTTGTTTTAGTTAATTTAGGATTATTTTGTTTTTAAGCTATTTTGTAGTTTAGCTAATATTTCAGCTACATGCTAGCTGTTTTGGCTAACTTAAGTTTTTTTTTTAGTTTTTTATGATGTTTTGGGGTTTAGCTAATTTTTCAGCTACATGATAGCTATTTTTCTAATTTATGCTTTTTTTTTGTTTTTTATGCTATTTTGGAGTTGAGCTAATATTTCAATTACATGCTAGCTGTTATGGGTAACTTGTGCTTTTTTTTAGTTTTTTAGGCAGTTTTGATATTTAGCTAGAATTTCAGCTACATGCTAGTTGTTTTGGCTAATTTTATCTTTTCTCTGTTTTTTTGGATAATTTTGCATTTAACTAATATTAAATGTAATATTAAACTAATATTAAATAGTTTAATATAAAATATGATAGAATTGTTTTTTTCCGGCTAAATTAGAGTTTAGTTAACATCTTAGCTGCATGCTAGCTATTTTGGTTACCGTAATTTAGGTTATTTTGTTTTTTATAGGCTATTTTGGAGTTTGGGTAATATTCCAGTTACATACTAGCTATTTTGGCTAACTTAAGCTTTTTTTTTTTTTTTTTTTTTTTAGGGTGTTTTGGGCTTTAGCTAATTTTTTCAGCTACATGATGGCTATTTTTCTAATTTAGGCTTTTTTTTTTGTTTAGTTTTTTATGCTATTTTGGAGTTGAGCTAATATTTCAATTACATGCTAGCTGTTATGGGTAACATTTGCTTTTTTTTTAGTTTTTTAGGCAGTTTTGGAATTTAGCTAAAATTTCAGCTACATGCTAGTTGTGTTAGCTAATTTAGGATTTTCTTTCCCGGCTAAATTGGAGTTTAGCTAACATCTTAGCTGCATGCAAGCTATTTAGGTTTTTTTTTTTTTATTGGCTATTTTGGAGTGTGGGTTATTTTTCAGCTATATGCTAGCTGTTTTGGTTAATTTTGGCTTTTTTTTTTTTTTTTTTTGCTCTTTTGAAATTTAGCTAAAGTTTCAGCTGCAAGCTAGTTGTTTTGGCTAATTTAGGATTCTTTTGTTTTTTGGCTATTTTGTAGTTTAGCTAGTATTTCAGCTAAATGCTAGGTGTTTTGGCTAATTTTGGCTTTTTTGTTATTCTTTTGGCTGCTTTGGCTAATTTAGCTAATATTTCAGCTACATGCTAGTTGTTTTGGCTGAATTAGGGATTTTTATTTATTTATTTATTTTTAGGCTATTTTGTAGTTTAGCTAATACTTCATCTACACGCTAGGTGTTTTTCCTAATTTAGGATGTTAGAAAAAAATTAGGGTAGCTTGGCATTTAAAACTAATATTTTAGCTGGCTTTCAGCTTCAGCATTTTCAGCTATCAATTTTCAGAATTTTCAGCTATTGCCACTAGCCTCTTCAGTGGCCAAATTCAGCTTACAGCATTAACACTATCATTATTGCAAGTAATGCTGTATATCTTATTTTTAGTTAGTCTAATGCTAATTACTGTTAAAATGTGTATTTTACATCCACATGACCCGATTAATCGACTAATCGGAAAAAAGTCAACTACTAAAATAATTGTTTGTGGCAGCACTACTCTGAAGCGTTGTGCGGCTCTGACTGGAGGCGTACCGGGTTTTTCTGGACGCACCAAAGTCTCGAGCTGAACCTGCTGCTGATACGTTCCGGGAAGACGAACGGGAGTCTCGGATTCAGGACCTACCGGCCAAGCACAGGGGGTTTCTTTAAGCACACACCGACATTCAAACATGGACGGGACTGTAGAGCTTACCTATCAGGTAATCATCGTAGTTCTCTGTGAAAAAGAAGGGAAACATACAGTAAAGCTCAACAGATAGAGAAGGCATGATCTGTCGGCGTGTCTGAAATATACATTTATATTTAACCCACTATAACCATTAAGATATAGTTGCTGCACGTTTTACTCATATCTATCACTTTTACTTAAAACTCATTGTATGTAACTTTTCTGCCCTGTAGTTCATCATCATTCCACTAGAAAGGCATTTCCTGTCTCTACCCGATCTGTAACGGCTACCCGATCAGTTCCCACGTGTGCAGACATCTTTGTGGTCAACCTTGCAATAATTTAATTTAGATTTTCTCCCATAATTTGTATATTTTTTTATTCGATTATTGTTCTAAGATTGTAGTTCATTGTTGGATAATTAGGATAATTCTGCCACCTTTACAACTGTCTCAGCTGTTTTAATAGCAGATAATCACAAGAATTTATGTTTTTCAGAACAACGGAGAGCCTCCTGAATTATAGAACATCGCCTAAAAGCAACACCGATTATTACAGACAATAAAAAGCTCGACAATGCGTGATATAATGACAACCATTATCTCTGTTGATGGCAACAAGAAAAGAGAAGAAGTGAGCAGCTTTTACTCCAGGAGATGTCATGGTCTGCTGCAGCGTGTTAAAGGAGTTAATTAAGTGTCAATAAGTTGAAGATGTCCTTTTACACTGGGGAGTAACCTGCCATCAAATAAAACAGACGAAGAAGTAATTTGCACGATCGTGTGTTCCTAATCCTTAACATTTCTTGTATTTTTTTTTTGTCAACATCAAAATAAATGTTTGCATTAATATAAACGGTTTAATCATTGAAAACATTTCAAGAGGTCATTATTGTTATTAACGTTCCAAGTCATACTCGGATGCGCATTTTTGCACAGAACAGATAGCTATTATAGATCGGGTAGCTGTCACAGATCGGGTAGGCGTTACATATCGGGTAGGCGTTACAGATTGTGCCGTATCACAGATAAGGTACCCATTACAGATCAGGTAGCTGTTACAGATTGGGTAGCCATCACAGATCAGGTATCAAAAATCTCAAAAACACTTTTTGCGAGAAAAATTTTGCTAAATCTTTCCCCAAAACTTTACGAATAAATCATCTGTTGTTCCTCTTATTTTAATGACTATTTGCTGTACTAACAGAATGCAAAATTTGCTGCTGATGAAGTATTTTTAATACAGTTACACCATGTTAAAATGTGTGGATCAAATTTCAGACAGTCAGTAAATAAGCTGTTTCTTTTTTCCTGAACACTCATGGTAATGTTTTGGCATCTCAAACTAACATTTTGGAACAAAAACGTAGTTTATCAGAAGTGACACTAGCTATATCATTTACAAATGATTTTTCCATCTTCTGTATGAGACATTACATGGTTAAAGTCATTTACATATTTAAAAATGAAGACCACATAGATTAGAGCTGCAGTTGAAACTGTAAAAACTCATTTAAAATTAGAAAATGCTATTTAAAATAATCAAAATTGAAAAATTCGGATAAAATTTTCAGCTGCCAAACTTTGAATCTAAACAATTTGTTTTCATTCTCATCAGAAAGATGTTCCAGATTTTAGCTGCATCAATTTTCTGATGTTCCAGGTTTTAAATAGCTTTTAAAAAATACATTTATAATAAAAATGTAGAAATTTTACACATTTAATTAACATTTAAATTAATGTATTGACATTCCTACATTTGTACCTTTCCTACAGTTTCCTATATTCTACTTTTTCAGGTTTTAAATGCCTTTTACTGTTCATTCTTCACTATATAGAACCCGAAAGTGGCATTTTGATCCATTCATGCACTTAAAATCTGCAGCAGCCTCTCCCATAACAAGCAGCTCAAATCATGCTGACATCAGCACGATGTGAACCGCCCCCTCCAGGAAGAACCTGCTCTGCCAGCACCGTCCCCAGTCTAACACCAACACTCAATTTCTCCACTGAACCAGAGTTAAAAGCAAAAAAAAACTTTCATTTAAGATGCAGAGAACCGTTTATCTTCCAGTTGTGTCCTGTCTTCAATAAGTTACAGCTCAAACAGGTGTTTGTTACTTTAGACGTGGGGCTCCTTTAAGACTCCCCACCCCCTGGTCAATCAGTACAGAAGTTGTGTGTTTATGTGTTGGGAACCGGTGTAGCGATGGTTTGTGCATCCATCTTTGAAGAAGTTTGGATTCTGTTTTTTTTTTTTTTGTGAAAGAAACTCGTCATGAAATGGGCGGGAGCCCCACGCAGCGCCAGGTGGAGCCTCAGGAATCGAGTCGTTTTACTTCCGGGTAGGAAAAAACACAAAAAATTACTAATATTTCATAAATAATTTGATTTTTAGCGTTCCAAATGTTATATATGATCATATATATGGAAATCAGGTTATGGGCCCTTTAAGTTGTGAAAAAGCTATGATACAAAATATGAAAAAGTCTGATAAAAAACTATTATCAAGAAATCAAAATGTCTATTTCTTTTGATTTTGGTGGAGAATCGGCACAACTCGTCTCTGTGTCTCTTTGGAACAACTGATTGTTTCCAAACTTTTTCATGAAGTCGTCATGTTTAGATTTTCGGGGGTTGGTCTTGTGTGTGTATAAACTATCCGTTTTTCAAATGTGTAATTAAATTTTAAGTGTCTTGACGTTGAGTCATGACATCTGGACTTTAAATCGTCATTCGAGGCGGAATCCTTTTTTCGTGAACTGTACATCGAGCGTAGTTTCTGGTGAGATTGGTGACTTCACGTGGAAGATGTTCAGAATGTTGACCCCTGAGGCGGTGGCACATCACAAAACGAGAAACAAAAAACAGATGCAGACGAGCGGGAACTACAAGCTCTCACCGGTGTAGGTAAACGGGTCCGAGTACTGATCCTGAGCGAGCAGCAGAACTGTTGACCGTTCACAGAAACAGGTTAAAGTCACAAACATGAGACAAAAACATGACAAGAACTTTGTTTTCTTCCTTTTTTTAACACCAAACGGAATAGTTCAGATGGATTTAGAGCAAAATTCACCAAACATTTCCCCCGAATCTGAATGATGAAACCGTTTTAATTGGAACCAGTTTAGAGAACATATTGAAAGCATTTCACAAATCTTTGTGGATTTAAAATAATCCTCTATTTAAAGAGCATAAATCCAAAGAAAAACCCCAAATGATGGATGAAAAGGAAACTTCCCGAGGCAGAGAAACATGAAAAAAAAAAAAAAAAGCTGTAAATGTTTTCAATTCAGGAACAGTAAAATGTTCTTTTTGTGTTTCCAAGCCAAAAAAGATCTTTAGCCCTTAACAAACTGATTGAGAAAGAAAAAAAAAACAATAAAAATGTCTTCTGCTTTCGGTGAGTTAAACACACAATCAATATTCTGTTTTCAAAAAGGTTTAATAGTTAGGATGTCTTTAATTCATAGTTCTTAAATGAATCACAAAGTGCTGCATTAAGCAAAAATACAGCAACTTTCTCACTGAAATGCTCAGCTGATGGTAAACGCGTAGCAATAAAACGCTTGGTTTGAATAGATGCTTTTCATCATCACGTCATCAAATCCATAAAAAAGCAGAACCATCAGTTTTGGGATCAATTCAGTTGTCTGTGACCTGAGGCTCTTTAATCCCTCTATTGTTGATCTTTGGCAACAATTTAAAGAAATAATTGGTTTGTAGTTCTGGTTTAAGTTTATTTAGCTGTCCGGTATTTTCACACTTTTAACATATAATGGAGCAAAAAAAGATTTAAATTACTTTAAGTTGTTAATTTTAGTACAATGTTCTTTTTTTAATAGATTCTAAAGCTTAATAATCAGCAGTCAAAGTAGAAAAAGGATGAAGTCGCACTAAAGTTATAAAAATAGCAAATACCAGGTTGGACTTGACTTTCTTGCATTCTTGGTGGATCTTCTTTGACACAGGGTGTATTTTATTTTGAAAAGAATCTGTATGCCTCGCTGTCAAAAGTAAAATAATTTCAGTTGTTAAAAATAAGAAAGTATAACGCATAAAATCAATAATTATTGTAAATATTTTAATACTAGATTTCACAATAACTTAATTCCCACAGAATTATATATAAAGAGTATTTTTCTTACTTTGAAGATCACGATGGGTTTTGTTTTGTTGGAAACCGGGTCAAATGGCTCTTTTAGTGTTAAATGTCGCAGAGGTTTATGGGAATCATTTACCAGCGTTTTAGATATAGTTTGAACAGTCGCATCCTTTACTTAAAGCAGGGGTGTTAAACCTCCGGCCCACGGGCCGTATCCGGCCCGCCACATGGTTTAATCCGGCCCAGTCATGAAGAGAAAAAAATATAAATTTTGATTCTCCTTTTCATAGGTTTTCTGCACGTAAAACTCAATCACACTTTCAGTGGTCAGCAATCTTGGTATCAAAGCGTTCAGCTTGTTCAGGATATTACTGCTTGTATTATGGTATTCATAAACTTTATAGTTTTTAAAAAATATTGAACAAAATGTGCCCCATGGGAAATGAATGAAAAAGTCTTCAAATTTAAACATTTTAAGTAGATTAGCAAAACAACCTTTAGATATTTTAATGGGCTATGTTTTCATCTATTATAGTAATTGTCAAAAAGTTGGAGTTTAATTCAAATTTTAGCAAAATGTTAAAGTTTTTGGCTAATTTATCTACTGAGTTTTTTATAAGCTAATTTAGTGTGTAAGTGGTATTTTAGCAACAAGCTAACATTTTTGGCTAATTTGTCATCTACTGGGGTTTTAGGCTAATTTAGAGTTTAGCTAATATTTTAGGAACATGCTAATTTTTTTTGGCTAATTTGTTATCCACTGAGGTTTTATAAGCTAATTTAGAGTTTAGCTATCATTTTAGCAACAAGCTAACATTTTTGCCAATTTGTAATCTACTTGGATTTTAAGGCTAATTTAGAATTTAGCTAATATTTTAGCAACAAAGCTAACATTTTGGCTAATTTGTTATCTACTGAGGTTTTTATAAGCTAATTTACAGTTTAGCTCATTTTTAAGCAACAAGCTAACATTTTTGGCTAATTTTTCATCTACTGGGGTTCTAGGATAATTTGGAGTGAAGCTAATATTTGAGGAATATGCTAATTTTGTTTGGCTAATTTGTTATCCACTGGGGCTTTTATAAACCAATTTAGAGTGTAGCTAATATCTTAGCAATAAGCTAACATTTTTGGATAATTTGTCATCTACTTGGTTTTCTATAAGCGAATTTAGAGTTTATGTTTTTGACTAATTTAGTTTACTGAGGAATTTTAGGTTATTTTAGAGTTTAGCTAATAGTAACAAGCTAGCTTTTTTTTGTTGTTTTTTTTTTTTTTTACAAATTTGGCATCTACTATGGGTTTTTTTGGGCGAATTTGGAGTTAAGCTCATATTTAAGTAACAGACTAAATATTTTTGCAAAATTTGCATGTTTTAAGGATTTTTAAGTAATTTTACCACAAATTTTTCAGACATTTAGGTTAACTTTAGCACTCTTTCAAAAATGTACAGTCTTTTAGCAAATTTAACATTTTACATAGTTTTTAGTTGCATTTTCTGCAAATCCCTTCAGCAATTAATGCAAATACTTACAACAAAAAGCTTTCACATTAGCATTATTGCAGGTAATGCAACTTTTAGAGTTCTATTTGAGTCAGTGAGACCGAAACTTTATCTTTTGTGTAAAATAGTTCCTTGTTTCAGATGACGACCTCATTTAATTTAATCTTGTTTTAATACCAGAAATGAATGAAAGGCAGAGGCTGCACGATTCATTAAAAGTTTAAGAAAATTGTCTTTATTCTTAGTTAGTTTAAAGCTGATGATGGTTAAGATGTGTGCTTTACATCCAAACTAATGTAAATGGATGAGTTCTTGAACCTACATCTCTATGTTCAGAACTAGTTTCTGCAGCTTTAGTGTTAACCGGCTGTAGTTACCTGGCATGCAGATCAGCAGCAGGACTCTCATGGTCTCTCCGGGAGGTCGTCTGACGCCGAAACACTGAAGAGAGGACGACAACAGCGCAACGTTTGGTTTCCTGGAATCTTTTCTTTTCCTTCTGCCCTCCGTCACCTTCTCAACCCCCGACTGCCCCCCCTTTTTCACCCAATGCCTCCCTCCACCGGCCTCAAGCCTCCGTGGAGATCTCGATGGGGGGGGGGCACTGACGATAAGAGAGTTCTCCTGCTGTATTGGTGTGGTAACAGGCTGCATTCCAGGAAACCAAGCGTCCCCCCCCTTCCTCTCTCTCTTTTTTTTTTTTTTTCTTCATCCCTGACTGCCTCTGTCCATCCCCACAACCTTCATTGGTCATTTCCTCCGATCCCTTCCCCCTCTTCTCTCGCCTTCACCCCAACGAGCCCCAAAAAAACCCCCAGAATAAAGAAGGAACAGAAAGGAGGGCTTTCTGTTATGTACATTAAGAAACTCACAACTTCTCGCTCACAAACCAACAACTGGACCGACTGTCGTCCGACTGTTGGCACGCTCGTCACGTTTGTGTGTTTGTGCACACAAACTACTTTTCTGCACCACAATGACTATTGGGAACCATATGTTTTCACTGCACACATCTGGGAGCAATTAGCCCCCCCCCCTCAACCAATTCCTTTTCTTTCCAGCAAAAGAGACCCCCCCCCCCTCCACTGCACATAAACACACATGAGATGCTTCAATGTAATACACATTTACTGAACTAAAATAGGACGAAATATCTAAGAAAGAGCTAATATTTACAGCATCCCGCCTCGGACCGGACCGGACCGGACCGGACCGGGAGGTGGACGACTGTCAGCTGACTTTAACACAGAACCCCTTCCTTTAATCGCTCAGACTGATAAAAGTCTCCTCGCTCTCTGCACCTTAAATGCAAATCCCGACGAGTTTGTTTCATGCATGTTAAAAATAATGACAAAGAAAAGTTTAACCTGAAAAACTCCCGAGATCTTTGATTGAATGCTGTGCCGGCTCTGATGTGTTCTGTAAATGCAGGCGGGACCGACCGCTCCACATTGTTCCTCCCCACATCTGCAGTCTCCTCCCCGTCCAGATCCCCCGGCCTCTCGCGGGCCGCCGTCCAACCGGGACACGTCGAACGGCCCGCAGGTAGTGATGTATGTACCATCACAACTATAATATCAAAAATAACAGTTTGGATTTCTTCGTAAACGGCTTATTTACTGAAATCCCGCCTCATGCTGGAAAAAAAGGTCAACTAAATAACTTTCAATATTTTACTCTTCAAAATTATACAAGTTAGAAATAAGCGCAACATGATATTGGGCCATTAATAACAATAAAATAACATGATGGTGAAGGCCGGATAGAATGACTTAACTTTGACACATATGGTCTATACTTATAGCACTTTCCTACCTTGCTTTATATGAAGAACTAAAAGAACCATTTGAAAATAAATATATACACCTTTATATTAATAAATCTGTCAAATTGGAATTAAATAAATAAAAGTGGAAATCAATAAATAAATGTTTAAATGTATGTCATTAAAAAGCACATTTAAATATTTCTTGGCATTTAATGGGCTAAAAGAGACAAATTAAAATAAATATTTAATAAGAAATCATGAAATAAATGTCATTATTTAAAATTGCCATTAAATAAATAAAAGTGTAATTAAATTTGTCAATATTTAATTAAAATTCAATTTTAAATGATTTAAGAAAAATGTATTTCATGATTTAATTAAAGATTTCACGGTCCGGGCAGTGGGAAGACTTATTTCATTTAATCTGTCAAATTTACCCGTCAAACTCAGTGGGCGGGCCTAACTCACATCGTGTGGGCGGGTCTAACTCGGATCCTCTACTTCTATTTCATGAAACTTTGGAGTTCATTCAAGTTTTAAAGGTTTTGTCTGGAACCTCACACACATACGTTGAACCGCAGAACTTTAGTGAACGTCGATTTTAAATCAAATGTTAATTAAATATCGACACATTTAATGAAACTTTTTTTTATTTAATGCCAATTTTAAACAGTTAATGATACGATTTTTTTAGGCTATTTTGGTGTTTAGTTAATATTTCCATGTTTTGGCTAATTTAGGCTTTTTTCAGGTTTTTTTAAGGATATTTTGAAGTTTAGTTATTTTTTCAGTTACATCCCAACAGTTTTGACTAACATGAGCTTTTTTTTTTTTTTAGTTCTTTGGGTTGATTTGCACTTAGCTATTATTTTAGTAGCTATCACCTTCAGCTATCAGCATTAGCCGCTTCAGCAGAGAAATTCAGCTTACAGCATTCACACAAACATTATCACAGGTTATCCTATATATCTAGTTCATGAATGTTACAGTTTTAAAAATGTAAAGTGTTTAATGTTTATCCTGTTCAGAACGCGACCTAATGTGTGTTTTGGATTCTGTCCCCCTGTGCATCATAGTCATCATTTTGTGGTACAGGGCGACTGTAAATGCCTACGTTTGTGTGTGTTCTTATTTTACGCTTAACATTTTCTTAAAATTTTATTATATATTGCTTGTTATTGAAGGTCTGTGTTCTCTTTAGGCTTGGTTGCCAGGGCAACCGCCTCCATCTCTTCCTCCTCGCATCATCTCTCTTGGTTTTAACTGATGTTTTGGAGAGGACTTCAGTACAAAATGCAAAGAACATTTATGTAAACTGCATTTAAATTATTTGTTGGGATCTATTGTTGCATCATGTTCATAAATAACTCAAAAATAAACAGGATGCTGGTGGAGACTGGAGTTCTGCTCATTGGTGACATCTGCTGGACACAAACGTGTATGACAGCAGGGAAAAAATAAAGGATTCAGGCAAAAACTGTCCGATTTAAAGCATTTATTTTCTAATAACGCAAAATCAGTTGATATATTGGGTCAGCGTGTATATTGCAGGTCTGACTGTTGAACTGAAAGCAAAGATTACATTTTTATGTAAAGCAAATATGAAAGTTTCCACACAGAGCCGACACGAACATGTCCGAGTTCTGGAACCCAAGCCGACAATCTCTCACCATTCATCCTGGAGTTGTGCGTTTATGTAGAGTTTGTTACACACGCATGCACACACAACCATCATCAGACCACAATTATTTACATTATGGATCAGTATATAATTTAAATCGCGTCATAAAAGAGCAACACGGGTTTCAGGCGGCGGCCTCCTTCCTCTCCTTATACGTGGCCATCATCTTCTTAATCTCAGCTATCGCTTTTCCTGGATTTAAGCCCTGAAAGAAAAATACACGTAAAACTGAAGGTTTTCTGCTTTGAGAGGATCTCAACACAATTCTAAAATATACACGTTACAAACAGGATATGATCTGACGAATGAATGGGTAAAATCCAGGACCCCGCGGCGGGTTCTGTTTATTTGCAACATCAGGAGAAAATTCATTCTAATAAACAAACACCACTTGTAGACAAATAGATCCATGAACGCCTTTGTTTTCGTCATCTAAACTGGAATCTGGATCTAAAGTGTACGACTGGATAACTCCAATATTTCTCGCCTTTTTTTTTAACGAAGGCAATGTTAGGTTGGGGGTGTGAGGGCCTTAATGCAAGTGGGATGATGGGAAATATGACCTCTGGGCCAACGGTTACGCCCACTATGTAACAAGTAAGGTCTTTTATACCGTATTTTTGAACTAATAAAATGCATAAAAAGAAGAAAAAAACATATATAAGTCGTGCCGGAGTATAAGTCGCAGGGGCAAAAAAATGCATAATAAAGAAGAAAAAAAAAAATATAAGTCGCGCCGGAGTATAAGTCGCAGGGGCAAAAAAATGCATAATAAAGAAGAAAAAAAAAATATATAAGTCGCGCCGGAGTATAAGTCGCAGGGGCAAAAAATGCATAATAAAGAAGAAAAAAAAATATATAAGTCGTCGCCGGAGTATAAGTCGCAGGGCAAAAAAATGCATAATAAAGAAGAAAAAAAAAAATATAAGTCGCGCCGGAGTATAAGTCGCAGGGGCAAAAAAATGCATAATAAAGAAGAAAAAAAAATATATAAGTCGCGCCGGAGTATAAGTCGCAGGGGCAAAAAAATGCATAATAAAAAAGAAAAAAACATATATAAGTCGCGCCGGAGTATAAGTCGCAGGGGCAAAAAAATGCATAATAAAGAAGAAAAAAAAAATATATAAGTCGCCCGGAGTATAAGTCGCGCCATAAATGCAAGTATGCATCGCAAAAAAATGCATTGAAAAAAAAAACATATATAAGTTCGCCGGAAGAAATGCAAAAAAATGCATAATAAAGAAGAAAAAAATATATAGTCGCCGGAATAACGGGGCAAAAAAATGCATAATAAGAAAAAAAAAAAATATAAAGTTAAGTCGCATTTTCAAGTATATTTTAACACTTGTTTAAAAAAACACATTACAACACAACAAAAAATAAAATAGAGAATAGAGAACAGTCGAAACGTGTCAATACTATTAAAGAACACAACAAAAAATTCATATTTATATAACATAACAGTTGTTAACAACAATTTTAACAACAAAATAATAAGAGTTTTATTTAACTATAGCCTAAAGAACTCATCAATTTTGTACCTTTACTGTAATTAATTGCACGCAATCTCACTCCATATCACTAAATCCGTTAAACTCTTCGTCCTCTGTGTCACTTCTGAATGACTCCGCCAGAGGAAGACGAAGCGGAAGTTCCACTTCTTTGCGTGAAAATAGTCTGTGAAATTACCGGATATTTTTTTCCGCACAAATTTACGGTAATTTCATAGATCACCATAAGAGGGCACTCTAGACTAATGGTCCATATCTCATCTCATTAAAAAGTCGCACTGGAGTATAAGTCGCACTGGAGTATAAGTCACACTGGAGTATAAGTCGCAGGGACATTCAATCTATGGAAAAAACCGCGACTTATAGTCCGGAAAATACGGTAAACAAAATGTTTTTGTCTGCTCCTGATTCACAACAATTTGAATAAATAAACACAATTTTAATCTTGATTTTCTTTATATATGCCCTCAATTATCAGAAAAATGACTCAAGATCATGTTTAAAAACACCATTTTCATCAGAGTGGGTCATAGATGTAAACCAAACGATTCCCACTGAGGAGCTCAAAATGCATGATAAATGCAGCCTTTGCTTCTCTAGAGTGGCAGACGGGTTACCTTGGGGCAGGTCTGGGTGCAGTTCATGATGGTGTGGCAGCGGTAGAGCGAGAAGGGATCCTGCAGTTTGGACAGACGCTCATCCGTAAACTCGTCCCGGGAGTCGATCATCCAGCGGTACGCCTGACGTAACGACAAACGCCGGTCACACGCTGTGCTGTGGGCGGTGCTGCAGCCTGAGGCGTGAACATCTGCTCACCTGCATGAGCACAGCCGGGCCCAGGTATTTGTCACCGTTCCACCAGTAGCTGGGACAGCTGGTGCTGCAGCAGGCGCAAAGGATGCACTCGTAGAGCCCGTCCTGTCCAGGAGAACGAGAGGGATTCTAACCTTCAACACAATCAAATCGAATGTGTGTTTTTATAGAACTTGAAACGGAGGAATACCAGCTTCTGTCTGTCCTCCACAGACTGCAGGTACTGCTCCTTCCCCTCCCGGGACTCGTCCTTCTTCTTCAGGTAAGGCTCGATTGACTTGTATTGGGCATAGAAGTTGCTCATATCCTGAAAGCAGCACATTCAAATCAGAAGGAATTTTATCAAAACTGTTCTATAAAATAAAGTCTCATTTAAAGTCAAATCTAAACATTTTTTCCCATAATAACATTTCTAAAAAGTTTAACAGCAGTAGTTCTGCCACAAACGATTATTTTGATAGTCGACTAATCATCGATTAATTTTTCCGATTAGTCGACTAATCGGATCATGGACAAAGTGGATGTAAAGAAAATCTGAAATACGATTAGCTTTAAAACAAAAAAATCCTAAATAAGCTAAAATCGCTAGCATATAGCTGAAATATTAGCTAAACTCCAAATTAGTCTAAAAAGCTGTAAAAATTCCAAATTAGCCAAAATAGCTAGCATGTATCTGAAGAAATAGCAAAACTCCAAATTAGCCTAAAAAACTGTAAAAATCCAAATTAGCTAAATAGCTAACATGTAGCTGAAATAATAGCAAAACTCCAAATTAGCCTAATAAACTGTAAACATTTACAATTAGCAAGCTAACATGTAGCTGAAATATTAGCTAAACTCAAAATTAGCCTAAAAAAAACTGTAAAAATTCCAATTAGCCAAAAAGCTAACATGTAGCTGAAATATTAGCTAAACTCAAAATTAGCCTAAAAAAAACTGTAAAAATTCCAAATTAGCCAAAATAGCTAGCATGTAGCTGGAATAATAGAAAAACTTCAAAAGCCTAAAAAAACTGTAAACATTTAGAATTAGCTAGCTAACATTTAAAATGAAATATTAGCTAAACTTCAAATTAGTCTAAAAAGCTGTAAAAATTCCAAATTAGCCAAAATAGCTAGCATGTATCTGAAGAAATAGCTAAACTCCAAATTAGCCTAAAAAACTGTAAAAATCCCAAATTAGCTAAAATAGCTAGCATGTAGCTGAAATAATAGCAAAACTCCAAATTAGCCTAATAAACTGTAAACATTTACAATTAGCAAGCTAACATGTAGCTGAAATATTAGCTAAACTCAAAATTAGCCTAAAAAAAACTGTAAAAATTCCAAATTAGCCAAAATAGCTAGCATGTAGCTGAAATAATAGCAAAACTCCAAATTAGCCTAATAAACTGTAAACATTTACAATTAGCAAGCTAACATGTAGCTGAAATATTAGCTAAACTCAAAATTAGCCTTAAAAAAAATGTAAAAATTCCAAATTAGCCAAAATAGGTAGCATGTAGCTGGAATAATAGAAAAACTTCAAATTAGCCTAAAAAACTGTAAACATTTAGAATTAGCTAGCTAACATTTAAATGAAATATTAGCTAAACTTCAAATTTGCCTACAAAACTGAAAAAATCCTAAATTAGCCAAAAGAGCTAATATGTAGCTAAAATATCTTAATTCCAAATTGGCCTAAAAAACTGAAAAAAGCCTAATTAGCCAAATAGCTAGCATGAAGCTAAAATATTAGCTAAACTCCAAAATAGCCTGAAAACCCTTAATAAATGCCAAAATAGTCTAAAAAGCTAGCAGAATGTCATTATAACTTTCAACTTCACTACAGCCTGACTCCATATATTATAAAGTAACGACTAATCGACTATGAAATTAGTTGTCGACTATTTTAATAGTCGATTAGTCATCGATTAGTCGACTAATCGTGGCAGCCCTAAACAGCAGTGGTTGAGTAAAAATATTAAGTTGTGATCACTCTAAACACGAGGAACCAAACTATCTGAGCAGTTCGTAAAACAATCAGAAACGTATAAAAAGTGCTGACTCACAGGTACCAGGTCTTTGACCACATACATGTGTGGCAGCGGGTAAATTTTGGCCGGTTTGCTCAGGTTGGTGTCGATCCTCTGCAGGCAGGCGAGCGTGTTTCCTCCGTTTATGTTCATGGCGCAGGATCCACAAATCCCTGAAGAAGACGACGGTTTTACAGTTAAGTCTGAAGACCAACCAAACGATGAACCACAAGCGTCACTCGCACGACGGAATGAATGGATCTGGAGAATGACCTTCTCTGCAGGAGCGGCGGAAGGTCAGAGTAGGATCCATCTCATTTTTGATCTTGATGAGTGCGTCCAGAACCATGGGGCCACAACTGCAGACGAACAGAGAATTTTCCAAAGAATTAAAAAAAAAAAAATTATTTTATTTTTGCATCATGTCAAATCATCAAATGGAGAAAAACAGCTTCAGCTGACTATTAAACTAACTAAAGCTGCCACGATTAGTCGACTAATCGAATATTAACATAGTGAACGACTACTTTAAAAGTCGATTAGTCTTTATTGTGGTACAGTGTAGTAAAGTTGAAATTTATAACAGCATTCTGCTAGCTTTTTGGACTATTTTGACATTTTTTAAGAATTTTGGACTATTTTGGAGTTAAATTAATATTTTAGCCACATGCTAGCTATTGTGGCTAATTTAGGCTTTTTTGTTTGTCTTTAGGCTAATTTGGAGTTTAGCTAATGTTTTAGCTACATGCTAGCTATTGTGGCTATATTAATGCTTTTTGTTTGTTTTTAGCTAATTTGGAGTTTAGCTTATATCTCAGCTACATGCTAGCTATTGTGGCTGATTTAGGATTTTTTTCGTTTTTATAAGCTAATTTAAACTTTAGCTACTTGGTAGCTATTGTGGCTAATGTAGGCTTTTTTGTTTGTTTTTAGGCTAATTAGGAATTTAGCTTATATCTCAGCTACATGCTAGCTATTGTGGCTGATTTAGGATTTTTTTCGTTTTTATAAGCTAATTTAAACTTTAGCTACATGCTAGCTATTGTGGATAATTTAGGCTTTTTGCTTGTTTGTTTTTAGGCTAATTAGGAATTTAGCTTATATCTCAGCCACATGCTAGCTATTTTGGCTGATTTAGGATTTTTTCCATTTTTATAAGCTAATTTAAACTTTAGCAACTTGGTAGCTATTGTGGGTAATTTAGGCTTTTTTGTTTGTTTTTAGGCTAATTTGGAGCTTAGCGAATATTTTATCTACATGCTAGCTATTGTGGATAATTTAGGCTTTTTGTTTGTTTGTTTTTAGGCTAATTAGGAATTTAGCTTATATCTCAGCTACATACTAGCTATTTTGGCTGATTTAGGGTTTTTTCTTTAGGCTTATTTGGAATTTAGCTCAATTTTTAGCTACGTGCTAGCTATGTTGGCTAACTTAGACTTATTTCCCCGTTTTTAAAGCTAATTTGGCATTTAACTAATATTTTATCTGGCTATCAGCTTCAGTGATTTCAGCTGTTAACTTCCTCGTTTTTAGCTTTCAATTTCAGCATCTTCAGCTTTCATCACTAGCATCTTCAGCGGCCAAATTCAGCTTACAGCATTCACACTAGCATTATCGCAGGTAATGCTATATATCTAGTTTTTAGTTACTTTAAAGCTAATGATGGTTAAGACGTGAGCTTTACATCCAGTTTTCACATGACAAGAAAAAAAATAATCAATCGACTATTAAAATAATAGTTTGTGGCAGCTCTAGTCAGCATTTCATAAACCAACATTTTAATAGTTAAGGGTGCACTCAAATAAAAAGAAAATCACTTGTACAAATGACTCCTAAACACATTATGGCAAAGGATGAATCAACTAGATGTGACTCAAACAAGATCTGTGTGTTTATATTTACATAAATACTTATTTAGAAATATGAGTGCACAGATGAAATGTTTTAGGATGTTGAGACTTACGTGTTCAGGTCGACCTCATAGGTCTGCATGCGCGGTTTGTCTCCTGGAGTGTCTGGGTCCCACCTGTACACCTGGAACTTCTTTATTCTGGGTTGAACAGCTGGAGCGGCTGCAGTCTGGGCAAATCTCACCACCTGTCCTCAGAGAAAACACACATGAGTACACTACATCTATTAAACATGACATTTATACTCTTACTAATACAATTAAATACACTCTGTATTCTTTAAAAAAACATGTTTTTATCTTCTCTTTTAGTTCAATTTTTGTTTCTCTAATAACATTGGATTTGGTCACTTTAACATCTTCTTCACTGGTGTGAGCAGTTATTTCAAATATATGTGTAACTGAGACAAAGCTCATAAGCTAAACAATAACACTCCTAGAAATCTCAGTTGAGATGAACTCGTGTCTAAAACTGTTAGATAACAGGTCTGAATATCGTAAGAAGGAAACTTTGAAAGGTGAAAAACATCTTCGTAACTGAACAAATTTCTCAAACCGGTTCAGTTTGCTGACATTGAATATTTCTGAGGTCAAATCCACCGAGAAATAACATGTTTTGTAACGGGAAGTGTAAGCTAACACTGACTCGGCTACATGCTAGCCGCTAAACGTCGTGACGTAACAGGGGTAGCGGTCAGATTATTTTCGCTCAAAAATAAAAATTTGATAAATAAAATTAAAATTGTGATCATTTCTAAAAGGAAAAACTCACCCCCAGCCCCGCAGGGGAGCGTAGTACCAAAACGCCGCAGCGTTTCAAGGACGTCAAACCCGCAGCCGACATCATTTGCGCTTCTGCACTGACCTCCGGAGTCTAGCTTTCCCAGGATGCACCGCGGCTGCCTGACGAGTCAGCGCAGGGATGTGTGATTTGGTAATCGGCACGCCCCGCTTTACCTAACACTTTTTTCTCTCTTTGATTTCATAAACGTGTCATTAGATAATATGACTGAAATAATCGTTTTTATTGGAGTTGTTGCTAGGTTACAAGGACAGGATTCACCAATATATAAGTGCCATATGCTTCTATATGGAAAGGGATTTATTATGTGTCACTTTGTAATCTGTTTTTTTTCTCTACAATGTGATTTTGAGAAAGTCCTTGTCTGGTTTTTATCTACTGGGTTCTCATTTACAAACACAAATCACTTTTTAACATGAACAAAAGAATATTCTCTAAAAACATGCATCACCTTATTTCAAATTTTAATTTCATTCATCAACTACATAATGCAAAAGTCATTTATTTTCTCATGTTGAATTCACTAATAAATACAACATCTTAAATACTCCTGAAGATTATACAAAAGTTTTTGGTTGAATATCTTCTGAAATATGTATGTTATTTAGTCAAATACCTTTAGACTTGAATATTTCACTTTTTTTAATCTTTCTCTTTCTCTATCCACTGTTGGAAAAATGACGGCGTTATAATGATACCAGCTTAACGTGGCATTGAAACAAAACAGAAACCGAATCTGACCTATGATATGGTATTTTAATAAAATAATTAGTTTAAAAAGCAAAAAAAAATTTTGACAGTTCTCTTTAATTATTATAATTTTTTTTTATTTTCTCTCTTTTTTCTGTGATGCTTGGAAACCAAAAACCTCTGAAAAAAACTTCAAATAAATCAGACATATGTTTTGCCATCTTACTTATTAAAATCTGAACTTTAACAAAATAAAGAAATGATCTTTTACTGTGCTAGGAAGAATGATACAGACATTAAAGCACTTTTCAGAAAAATATTGTAACTTTGTCATGAGTTATTTGTCATTGGAAACAATTTATAGAAAATGTGTCTTGATACGAGATCTGGTTTTTATATAATTGCTATTTTATTTCCAATAAATTTCTTGTAAATATTTGCATATATATATTTTACCAATTAAAGACTTATATAATTATTTAAGAAAAAAATAAACCCAATATTGACATAATTTCCACCTTTTATAAAAGTTTGCCAACGTTGTTACTGGTTTATTTTGTTTTTTAACCCTTTTATTTAATATTTTGGTAAATTTTTTGGGATTTCCTTTGCTACAAACTCACACTTGTTTGGCTTCCACATACATAAAAATATGCTGTTGAATTTTTTAAATAAGTTTCTTCCGACTTTTTGCTAATTTTCTTTTTATTTATAAATGTAAAATTTCTAGCAAAATCCATTTTTTCTTTGAAGGTCAGACTGTATGCCGAATTAAATATTTAAAAAAAGAGCTGTAGAATTTCTTGAAATTTCTTTCCTGGATAAAATTATTTAAAATGTTAAATCTGTAACTCTATGTCAAATTTAGTTTTGCAAACATAATTTGTTGTTTTATTTATTTATTTCTTCCACTGTCACTTAATTTTATTTTCATTCCTTGCTCATACATGCAAAGGATGTTTATGTTTTTAATGGCATGTACAATAAAGTTTATTCAAAAAAAAGAAAAGAATCAAAATGACCCGGATGTGCTTTTTTTTTTTTTTCTTCCGCGTTACAACACCAAACAGTAGACTTCACCTTCAAATGTAGTGCTGAATTGTTAACTTTTCTAATTTAAAAAAAAAAATTATCAAAGCGTGGAATAATTAAATTCGTTTTCAGACTATGTTTTATGTTAACGTGGAGTAAAAACCGAACGTACCCTGTTCGTGTTAGCTAACATCGCTGCGGCGCGTGAACCCCGCACGTGAGGCTTCTTTGAGGTCATTTAAACTCCGTATCTTAATGCTAACAGAGACAGACGCGGAGTGAACGCGTTAACGCACAATAATGGTGTTTTTAACACTCCCCCTTTGGATTCGTAACCGGGGACCGGACCGGTTCTGGAAGGTCCAAGATCTTCTCAAGCATGCTCGGGTACGTCTATTTCCTGGAGCTTCAGTCTGTCTTCAAAATATGAGTTATATTTTTGTCTGTTCAGCTAGTTCACTCATAATCGTGTGTGGATTTAAACCGTGGCGTTCGGTTTTCATTGTGTTGTTGCCATCCCGCTGTCTGACAGCACTTCAGGGGCAGGAAGAACCGCTGCTACAGTCTGGCGGTGCGGGCGGTCAGGAGGGCGTTCGTCTACGCCACCAAATCACGAAAACTGAAGAAACGCAACATGAGGACGGTATGAACCCAACACTTCTCTGTGTTTCACATTTAAACCTGCACAAATGTCCGTTCAGCGTTTGTTTTATTCTTGCAGAGTCATTGGGGAATTCTTAGATTCTATACTTTCATAATACTTAAATAAAGGGGTCAAACAGGTCGTTATTACCCTGTTTTAGGGGATTTGCCCCTTATAAATCTTTATTTGACACTTATTTTACCCACTCTGATGAAAATGTGTTTTTAAACATTTTCATGCATAATTGTTTTAGTGATATAGGACGTATATAAATAAAATGTGGCTTAAATGAGTATTTCTTTAATCAAATTGTTTTGAATCAGGATCAGATGAAAATCTGCTGTTTGAATAGTGATCTACAGACTACAATGAGCCATAAGCTCATTCTGATGCATCCGCTTCCAGACAAATAGATCTGTTTTCCCTGGATAAAAAATAACTGGCTGCATAGCCCCAAACTCGCTGTTTCACTGCTAATGTTGGGGTTGTTAGGAGCTGTAACCCACATGGGTCGAAGTCAAGGCCCGGGGGCCGGATCTGGCCCTCCGGGTAATTATATCCGACCTTCCAGATCATTTTATTTTATCATTATTATGTCCCGATTTTATATTGTGCTCATTTCTAACTTTGACAAAGAACATTTTTAAGAAGAGTAAAATATAATAAGTTTTAAATTGATTTATTCTGGAATAATATTCCTGCCTTTTTTTAATTCATATTTATGTCAAAAAGTTACGCTTTTAAAGTTTTAAAAATTGGCATTCTGCTAGCTGTGTGGACCATTTTGACTTTTACTAAATTTTGGAGTTTAGCTAATATTTCAGCTACATGCTAGCCGTATTAGCTAATCTAAGTTTTTTTTTTTTTTGTTTTGTTTTTTTAGGCTAATTTGGCATTTAGCTAATATTTTAGCTGCTTATCAGCTTCAGTGTTTTTAGCTATCAATTTCAGTATCTTCAGCTATCAGCACTAGCATCTTCAGCGGCCAAATTCAGCTTCCAGCTTAGTTTTAGTTTGTTCAATAAATCTTTATCCTGTTCGGCCCACAACCTTAGGTGTGTTTTGGATTTTGGCGCCTTGTGCGATTAAGTTTGGCTTACTCCTCACCGGCAGTTTTTCCCACAAGTCAGAGGCAAATTTCTAATAAACTCCTTCCGTTCTGCAGAAACTATGTCCTAAAAACAGCATAGTGACCTCTGGAAATGCTTTTTAAAAGATCTGAAGATGATCAGAATAGGATCTTGTTGGTTATGTATTTGTTGTATCTGTAAGGCCAAGTTATAAAAAACATGTTTTGCAAACCTGTAAGACACCAGGAAATCTGGATTTCAATGTGATGTTTTGGTTTCTGCAGTTGTGGATCACGCGCATCGCTGCAGCGACGCGGGAGCACAGCATGAAGTATCCTGCCCTCATACACAACCTCACAAAGGTGGATTTCTCACCTCTCAGCGCCGCGGCAGTCTCTGTTGCCTTTCTGCTGGACGCTCACTCTGCTTTTTCTCCTCCATGCAGAGCAGCATCCAGCTCAATCGACGAGTCATCAGCGACCTGGCCATCACAGAACCCCGGACCTTCCAGTCGCTGGCAAAGATAGCGAGAGCCCGGCAACAGGAAGGCTTCCGTGCCGCGCTGGGCGACGGCAGAGAACCTCCTGGAGTCCTGTCCCGCGTTGTTATGCTGCAGTAAAAGACTATTTATCGTCATGGAGTGACAGAGTTCCTCCGATGGCAGAAAACCACTTTTTTTTTCCATTTGTTATTACATAAAGATACTGAAACTCAAAATATACTTGTGAGTTTTATTTATTTATTTATTTATATCTGTCTCTTGTATAAAATGTGTCTTAAAATGAAGAACGTTGGACCCCTCAGGAAAATGTGTTGCTTCAATTGATCCTAGACCTGAGAAGATGTTCATCCCACCACTGTGAGCCTCATATGTCTGTAATGTGAAACCTCACTGAATAAATCAATGAAAAAAAATCAGGAGTGGTGAGTTTAAACACCCACTCTGATGAAAATTGGGTTTTTAAACATTTTCTTGTGGTGTTTTTCTGATAATAGAGGACATATAAAAAGAAACAAATGCTTTCTTTTATTATTATTTTGGCTAAACAGTATGATAATTAAAAGACCTTTACAATTGATCGAATGATGAATTACACGGGACCTTAAGGAATCTAAACACAAAGGTCGAATTTGTCAAAAGTTGAAAATATCTGCCTCATTTTAAAGATAACACTATGTATGTGTGGTGTTTTCTTATATTTATCTGGACAGTTTGTTTAACTCTGGTGTCTGCAGCCTTTAACATTTTAAGAGCCATTCATGTCGATTTTTCTCTGACCACAACCCATTAGGAGCAACAAAGTCTCACTTCACCCTATAGAAAAAAACAAAGACACAGATTTGTATTTATTGCCACAGTTATAACTATAGTTTTTTCACATTAATAAAATATATTCATTTTTTAAATAAAAAAACAATTCATAACTTTCGACAAAGTTTCACAAGACTTCCTTTCAAAATAAAACAAGGATCACGTCAAAGAGGCAAATATAGCAGTAGGTAGTGTGAGTGATTTATGAATAAGAAACTATACATGGTGTAATTTTACCGTTATTGGTGGATCTCAGCCAATAATCTGTGAAAGTAACTAAAATTAAATCAGAGCTAATAACTGAACCTCTTGTACTTTTTGGAGCTTCATGTGGCTCCAGTTGCAGACCCCTGATCTAACTTATTTAAACTAAGATTTACTGTTGACACTTTTATCCAAAGTTTCCACAAACTTAATTAAAAACACTAAAACTCTCCATTTGTGTGTTGAAAATTGCCATTAAGATGTTGAATTCATAAACGTTTAAATACAAATCCTTTCATTAACGTGTCTGGGATGCTTTCTTTTCAAATACTAGTTCAAGGGAGTTTACTTACTTTTTTTGTTTTAATATATTTATTGAATATTCATGTTTGTTAAATTCAATGTTATGATTAGTATGAAGAAAACTGCATTTCATTTGAAGGTTTGCTACCAACTTAATGATGAATATTAAAATGTAATTGTCAAAAGCTAATTAATAATTATTAGATTCCTTTAATTCTATCAAAGTAAATGACCGGCCTTATTAGAAAAAAGTCTGACTAAATACTTTGGAAAGAAAATAAATGTTGATATGAAAGAGACTAAGAGATTTTACGTTTTTTACTTTTTTAAAAAAAGCAAAACCATTAGATAGAATTTGGAAGTTTTTCAGAATATTTAATTAGCCTTTTGGTGGAAATATTTACATAAAAAAAAAACAAAGGCAAATTTTCTTCTAAAAATGATGCAACAGTTCAAGTAAATAATTTTAAAAGATTTAGTTTTCATACCTTTTCAAATATTTGCATTTTTCAAATCTCTTTGATTTGATAAAGAATTTTGTGATTGATGATCACCTACTATATCTTTATATTTCAGTAGTTTTTAATTCAATGAATAAATCATGACTCAGCACTCTTCTTATTTAGTAGATTATTATTATTATGGTTTTTACCAAACAGTCTTCCACTTTTTTTTCTTCCTATATATATATATATATATATATATATATATAATATATATATATATATATATAAAACATATTTTGATTTTTTTATTTTATTTTAATGAATCAAAAATATAAACAAATCTTTTTGTGAAATGTAGTTATTTTGTAATATCTGTTTTTATGACTATGGAACTTTCCTAAAATTATCAAATTATTATAAACTAAAGCAAATATAGAGTTGCTTGAAAGTACACAAAAAAAAGCTTTTCTTCCTACTGATTTAAACCAGAGGCATTCTGTTGGAACCACGTGACATGATAGTACACAGTGACCCCCGTCTGGTGGGTGGGGCTTTATGTTTGACCTCCACAGCACGCCGCCGTGATGCCTGACCAATCAGATCCAATAATAGTCACCATCGACCAATCAGCGTGGCAGTTGTTCAGCCAGAGTTGCGCTATGCCGCACGCATGCGCAGAACGCTGCAGCGTGACACGCGTGTGGAGGAAGTGCAGTGACAGACGTGCGGCGCTTGCAGCCCTCGCGCTCCTCTCAGAACCGGCAGAACTGTGCTTCGTTTAGCCCCGGTACAATGTCGTGGCTGTTCGGTCTGAACAAGGGCCAGCCCGAGCCGCCGCCCGGTCTACCGGAGCCGCCGCCACCGCCGCCGCCTCCCGCCGGAGGCTCGAGCGGCGGAGGAGATAAACCCAAGGACAAATGGAGCAACTTCGATCCCACCGGGCTGGAGCGGGCTGCCCAGGCGGCCAAGGAGCTCGACAAGTCCCGTAAGTGTCCTGGGTGTGTGGAGGTGGAGGATCAGGAGGAGAATCAATCATTTAAAAATATATATTTATTTGTATTGATCGGTGACTCTCCTCCACCTGCTGCTCCTCAAAGCTTTGTAAGTGACGCTTCAATGAGGAGGTCCTCATCTGAACGAATGACAGCGATGCTGCCGCAGAGATCACCATCGGTCAGTCAGTGACCTGTGGGGGTCAGAGGTCAGCCTCCGTCCGCCCCTGTCAGCTGTCTCCTCCTCTCTCCCGAACACAGGTCACGCCAAAGAGGCTCTGGATCTGGCCCGCATGCAGGAGAGCACCTCTCAGATGGAGTACCAGACCAAAATCAAGGTAAGCCGCGCACGCGCTCACCGGAAGAGCGGGATCTGCAGCCGCTCACAGCTGAAGAAGACCCTGAAACATGGAGCATTTGGATTAAAGATAGTCACGGTCATATTTGAAACCTTTTATAGTAAATCTAATAGTTACTGGATCGTTTATAACCTTCAAGTCATAATTTAACTGTGAAAATTGATGTGATTCCAGGGAATTTTCAAATTAAAAGACAATTTAAAAAAAAAGAAAATCATTTTAAATGCACATTAATCCAGGTTAATTTAAAACAGATTTTATGTTTTAGTAAACAATTAATTTTTCTACTGCAGACGATCCATAACAAGTTATGTATTTTGTAATATGGCAGAATTGTTATGTATTATGAATGACATTTATCCAAACATGTCAAAAGAAATTAATTAAATAAGACAATTATAAATTTGTTGTTTAGAAATAAATATAAGTATTTTCCTATTACAACTTATTAATTCTACAATACTTAATCTTTTTAAAATGATAAATTATTGCGAAATAGTTTGTTGTTTTAGTATTTGTTTAAAGTTCCTTAAATTGCCTGTGTATAAAATCTGGCTAACAAATTTTTGGAGGATCCATGCTGGTTAAAAAATAAAAATATAAATAAAAATGGGGATGCTACAACTCATTTTTCCTGTAATTTTCTTTTTTTTAGGTAATAATTTTATTTCTGTTCAATAGATGATGTACAAACAGGAAAATATCATATTTTAATTTTGCTAATTAGCAAATAAAAAAATAGGAAAAACCTTTCATTTGTCTTATACTAAGTCAGGTGTGATGTAATAAAACAATAAATAACAAATCCTTCTGAAATTTGGCACAACATGAGTTTTACACTTTAGTTTGGATTTAAACAGAGAATTGTGCTAGTAAAAAATACATAACTTATATCATTTAAAGCGCTTTATTTTCCTCTCCAGCTGTTGGATCTTTATTTATTGGAGTTTAGGCTTAATTAAATAAAGAAATGAAAGTATTTAATATAAAGTAAATGACATTTATGTAACTGAGCTGTTACCCTGACAGGAGTATGAAGCTGCTGTGGAGCAGCTCAAAGGAGATCAGATCCGCATACAAGGCGAGGAGAGGAGGAAAACCCTAAACGAGGAGACCAAGCAGCACCAAGCGGTGAGAACCAACTGAAGTCTCAGTTTCTATTGGCTGATCTCAAAGATGCTAGTTTGAGTTTTTTTGTTTCCAGAGGGCTCAGTACCAGGACAAGCTGGCCCGACAGCGATATGAGGACCAACTGCGCCAACAGGTGAGGCCAGCGTTTATCTATCAGGTTAACAGAGAGGAGATAACCCACCTGATGGCGTTCTTTTCTCTCCACAGCAACTGCTGAATGAGGAGAACCTCCGAAAACAGGAGGAGTCCGTGCAGAAGCAGGAGGCCATGAGGAAAGGTGCGGGCTCCGCCCCCTTCACGGCGGTGGCGTGAAGCTCTCCTTCACGAAAACGTCTGTCTGTGTGCGTCCACAGCAACCATAGAGCACGAGATGGAGCTGAGGCACAAAAACGAGCTGATGCGCATCGAGGCGGAGACGAAAGCCAGAGCGCGCGTGGAGCGGGAGAACGCCGACATAATCCGAGAGCAAATCCGCCTGAAGGCGGCCGAGCACCGGCAGACCGTGCTGGAGTCCATAAAGTGAGTCGTAGTTGTGTGGATGCTTAGTACTACAAAACATTCAGCACGTTCAGGACGTCACTGCTTGTATTTTTGATATTCATAAACTTTATGAAATATTTAGCAAAATATTCCCCGTCGGAAATGAATGAGAAAGTCTTCAAATTTCAAAATTTTAAATAGACAACAATCTATTTAAATACATTCATGGGCTACGTTTTCATCTTGTACAGTCATTTTCAAGAAAATTGGAGTTTACCTAATATTTAGCAACATGCTAATGTTTTTGGCTACCTTTAACAGTAAAGAGCCATTTGGGCTCGTTTTCTACTGACCAAAACCTAGAAGGAGCCGCATTGATTTAAGTTAGCCTTTAAGAAATGTATATTTGCATTCATAACCTTTTTTTTTTAAATAGATGTGAATAATGTCTATTTTTGGCACCAACAAAAGCAAAAAAAAAAAAAAAAAACCTAGCATCCCTCAAAAGATATTTTTTTTTACGTTTTAACTTTAGTAGCAAAAAAGCTAGCTTGTTGCTTAATTACTAGCTGAACTTCAAATTAGCATAACATTTCTCTGTAAATTAAATCAGCCAAAGATTTTAGCATGTTGCTGAAATAAAAGCTAAACTCAAAATTAGCCTAAAACCTCAAGTAGATAACAAATTAGCTAAAAATGTTAGCATATTGCTAAAATGTTAGCTAAACTCCAAATTAACATAAAAAACTAATTAGAAGCCAAATCGGCCAAGAAAGTTAGCTTGTTGCTTAATTACTAGCTGAACTCCAAAACAGCCTAAAATTCTAAATTAGCCCAAAAAACACCAGTTGGTAACACATTAACCAAAAACCTTAGCATGTTGCTAAAAAAATTGTTAATCTCCATTTTTTTTTTAAGATTTACTATTATTTTATTTTTCTTCAGCCAAAGAGCCACTATGAAGAGATAAAAGAGCCACATGTGGCTCCGGAGCCGCAGGTTGCTGACCCCAGGGCTAGTTTGTTATCTACTGGGTTTTTAAGGCTAATTTACCGTCTATTTTAGCAACATGCTAACATTTTTGGCTAGTTTGTTATCTACTGGGTTTTTAAGGCTAATTTAGCTTCTATTTTAGCAACATGCTGACGTTTCTGGCTAGTTTGTTATCTACTGGGTTTTTAAGGCTAATTTAGCTTCTATTTTAGCAACATGTTAACTTTTTTGGCTAGTTTGTTATCTACTGGGTTTTTAAGGCTAATTTAGCTTCTATTTTAGCAACATGCTGACGTTTCTGGCTAGTTTGTTATCTACTGGGTTTTTAAGGCTAATTTAGCTTCTATTTTAGCAACATGTTAACTTTTTTGGCTATTTTGTTATCTCCTGGGTTTTTAAGGCTAATTTAGCTTCTATTTTAGCAACATGCTGAGGTTTTTGGCTAGTTTTTTATCTACTGGGTTTTTAAGGCTAATTTAGCTTCTATTTTAGCAACATGTTAACTTTTTTGGCTAGTTTGTTATCTACTGGGTTTTTAAAGGCTAATTTACCATCTATTTAAGCAACATGCTAACGTTTTTGGCTATTTTGTTATCTCCTGGGTTTTTAAGGCTAATTTACTGTCTATCTTAGCAACATGCTGAGGTTTTTGGCTATTTTGTTATCTCCTGGGTTTTTAAGGCTAATTTACCATCTATCTTAGCAACATGCTGACATTTCTGGCTAGTTTGTTATCTACTGGGTTTTTAAGGCTAATTTAGCTTCTATTTTAGCAACATGCTGAGGTTTTTGGCTAGTTTTTTATCTCCTGGGTTTTTAAGGCTAATTTAGCGTCTATTTTAGCAGCATGCTGACATTTCTGGCTAGTTTGTTATCTACTGGGTTTTTAAGGCTAATTTAGCTTCTATTTTAGCAACATGTTAACTTTTTTGGCTATTTTGTTATCTCCTGGGTTTTTAAGGCTAATTTAGCTTCTATTTTAGCAACATGCTGAGGTTTTTGGCTAGTTTTTTATCTACTGGGTTTTTAAGGCTAATTTAGCTTCTATTTTAGCAACATGCTAACGTTTTTGGCTATTTTGTTATCTACTGGGGTTTTTAAGGCTAATTTAGTGTCTATTTTAGCAACATGCTAACGTTTTTGGCCATTTTGTTATCTACTGGGTTTTTAAGGCTAATTTAGCTTCTATTTTAGCAACATGCTGAGGTTTTTGGCTAGTTTGTTATTTACTGGGGTTTTTAAGGCTAATTTAGCGTCTATTTTAGCAACATGCTAATGTTTTTGTTTTACTATCGTTCACAAATCAGAGTACAAATGTCAGTATTTTTGCGTGCAGAAGGCAGCAGCTGCTTCCACATATTTCTTTGGCTAGCTCATATTAGCTCATATTAAAGCAACACACTAAATATTTTTGCTAAATCAGAATGTTTAAGGGATTTTTAAGCAATTTCACCACAAATTTTATAGAAATTTAGGTCAACTTCAACGCTTTAACAAAATTTTCAGTCTTTTTGCAAAGTTAACATTTTACATATAGTTTTTGCATTTTCAACAAATCCCTACAACATTTAAAGTAAATTGCATCACAATTTTCAGAAAAAAAGCTTTACTTTCAGCAAAAAGCATTATCGCAGGTAATCGCAGATTGAATGCAACTTTTCTAGTTATTTTAGTTTTTAAGTCCCAGGTATCAAACTCCAGATCTGCTGTCCTGTTGTCCCAGGTAACCAGCAGCAGATAAGGCAGGATTTATGATAAAATCAGGAGGCTGAACGCCTGCAGTTTGTTAAATATTGGCTTTTGTTTAAAAAGCGTTTATTAAATCGTGGATTTGTTTTATTAGAATCTCTTTAAGAATAAAAGATCTAGAAGTAGTTTCTGCAGCTCATTGTGAGTTCTTGTGATGTTCAGAACTGCAGGTGCCGTGTTTGGAGAAGGATTCAGAGCTTTTGTGTCCGACTGGGACAAAGTGACCGCAACGGTGAGAGCCCCACTCTTTTTTATCTCATCGTTACACTCTATCTGTATTTGTAAAGCTTTATTTAACTGGACAAACATCACATTTTTTAATACTATGTAAACATTACAGTTAAAAAGCAAACCAGACTTGTATTGTTTCTGTCATACTTCTGAGTCTGACATTAGAATGGTGATTTGTTTGTTTGTTCTTTTTGGCTAAAGTTAAAAAAAATTATTGCATTTAAATTCCTATTCACTCATGTTTTCCTCCTGATTTTTTTCTTGTTTTGTATTCTTCCTCCCCGTCCCACTAGGTGGCAGGGCTAACCCTTTTAGCCGTGGGGGTGTATTCAGCCAGAAATGCAACTGGAGTGGCAGGACGCTACATTGAAGCCAGACTCGGAAAACCGTCTCTAGTGCGAGAGACCTCCAGGTTCACTGTAGCCGAAGCAGTCAAGCATCCCATCAAGGTGATGAAATGAAGTGGACCCTTTAGCTGTCAGTCACTGGTTCTAATTAGGGGGTGAAGGGAAAAATTGATTCGGCGATATATCGCAATATTTTTTTGGCGATACTTGTATCGATTTAAAAGGCTGATGAGATGATATTTAATTATTTATGAGTGTCCTTCAGTGTCTTCACTTTTTTTTTGTTTTTTGCTTCAAAAATTGTAAAAAAAAAAAAAAAAAAATGTTCTAGCATATTCCTGGAATGTATAGCAATATTTCAATTGACGATAATTTAATTGATTTAAAATTCAGACGAGATTTTATTTAAATAATTTTTTATGATTGTCTTTTGGTGTTTTACGTTTGTTGACTTTTCTTTAAGTTTACTTTTTTGTTTTGTTTTTTTACTTCCAAAAATAGTGAAAAAAGGTTCTTGTCAAGTCCTGGGAAATATCGCGATATTTCATTTAGCGATACTAGTATTGATTTAATTTTCTGACGAGACGATTAATAACTGCTTATGAGTGTGTTTCAGTGTCTTACTTTTCTTAGGTCTTTTCTTTTTGTTTTGATTTTTGTTTAAAAAAATAGTATATAATAGTATAAAAATAGTATAAATGGGATATATTGCAATATTTCGTTTGGCGATAACTGTATCAATTTAAACTTAAATTTAAATTGCTGACAAGATAATATTTTATTATTTATTCACCAGTGTCCTTCAGTGTCTTACCTTTGTTGGGTCTTTTTTTTTGGTTTTTTTTAGTTTTTTTTCTTAAAAAATAGTTTTAAAAAATGTCCTAGTATATTCCTGGAGTATATAGCGATATTTCATTTGGCGATACCTTTATCAATTTAAAGTTCTGACGAAATGATATCTAACTATTTATGAGAATTCTTCATTGTCTTACGTTTGTTGTGTCTTTACTTTTTGTTTTGTTTTTTGCTTCCTAAAAACTGGTAAAAAAAAAAAAAAAAAGACTCTAGTATAGTCCTGGAATGTATCGCAATATTTCAATTGACAATAATTTTATCGATTTACAATTTCCGACGAGATTTAATTTATTATTTATGTTTGCTTTTGGTGTGTTACGTTTGTTGTCTTTTCTTTAAGTTTACTTTTTTGCTTTGTTTTTTGCTTCCTAAAATAGTGAAAAAAGGTTTTAGTCAAGTCCTGGGAAATATCACGATATCTCATTTGGCGATACTAGTATTGATTTAAATTTTCCGACAAGATGATTAATAACTACTTATGAGTGTGTTTCAGTGTCTTACATTTCTTGGCTCTTTTTTCTTTTTTGCTAAAAAAAAAAAAAAAAAAAAAAAAAAAAGTGAAAAAATGTTCGAGCATAGTCCTGGGATATATCGCGATATTTCATTTGGCGATACTTTTATCGATTTAAAATTCTGACGATATGATATTCATCTATTTATGAGCGTTCCTCATTGTCTTACAATTGTTGCGTCTTTACTTTTTGTTTTTTGCTTCCAAAAAATTGTTTAAAAAAAACCTCAAGTATAGTCCTAGGATGTAGTGTTATATGTATCGTAAAATTGGTATCGCGATACATATCGTATTGCCTGACTCTCCACCTGTTTGAACACAGACAGCTAAACGGCTGAAGAGTAAACCTCAGGACGCGCTGGAAGGAGTTGTGCTCAGTGTAAGTGAACTCCAGTTCTAAAAAACAGATTGAAGTTTCCTGTTTTTTGTAATCACTTGTTGACTCCACACGTTGCAGCCTTCTTTAGAGGAGCGTGTGCGGGACATCGCCATAGCAACTAGGAACACGAGGCAGAAACAAGCGTACAGGAACATCTCTGATGTAGCGCTCCAGAACAGAAGATGTCGCTGGTGAGCGTGGGGGAGTGGAGGAGGCTCGCGGAGAGGGGGGGCGGGATTGGATGCGAGGGCGGAGCTGGCGCATCAGGAGGATCGGGACAGCGGCGACGGGGTCCCATGGGCGGGGCGTGGAGGCGGCATTGATGGAGGATGATGAGTTTGTTACACCGACGAGAACTGGGCCTGGCAGCGTGCAGGGACTGGACTGCCATCAGACGGGCGGCGACGTGGCTCCCATGGGCCGCGATGGCGTGACAGCCATGCATAAAGTGTTCGACTGGGCCAACACGAGCCGGCGCGGGTATGCTGCTGCTGCTGCTCCACAGAAATGCATGTCCCAACCTGGTGTAGCCGCTTCTGATGTCACATGTCCGGTTTCAGACTGCTGCTGTTTGTCGATGAGGCCGACGCATTCCTGCGCAAAAGAGCGACCGTAAGCCCGCAAAGATCTGACCTCTTCGGCGGTCCCGGTCATTTACATTCACAGGTGGTCTCTCTGTTTGCAGGAGAAGATCAGTGAAGACCTCAGAGCTACTTTGAACGCATTCTTGTATCGCACTGGAGAACAGAGTCACAAGTAAAGCTCCGCGGCGTGTTGTCCAAGCACAGAACGTCCGTGCACGCTGGTGAAACGCTGCTTGTCCTGCAGGTTCATGTTGGTGTTGGCCAGTAACCAGCCGGAACAGTTTGACTGGGCCATAAACGACCGCATTGACGAAATAGTTAACTTCGCTCTGCCGGGGCTGGAGGAGAGGGAGCGCCTGGTGCGGCTGTACTTCGACAAATACGTGCTGGAGCCAGCCACTGGGGGGCGCCAGTGAGTATTGTTCAAAACTATTGACAGATCATTTTATTTTATTATTTATGGCCTGATGTTATCTTGCACATGTTTCTAACTTGTATAACTTTGACAAAATATTATTTTATAAGGAGAGTAAGACAAAAGATATTTTTAAGGTTTTAAGTGTATTTATTCTGGAATAATATTCCTGCCCTTTTTTTTTATTCGTAATTATGTTAAAAATTTACAGTTCTAAAGTTTTAAAAATTGGCTTTCGGCTAGTTTTTTTGGAAAAATGTTGGCGTTTACTTCAATTTTTTCAAGCTTTTTTGGAGTTTGGCTAATATTTGAGCTAATGCTAAATAATTCATCTACATGCTAGCTGTTTTGGCTAACCTAAGTTTTTTCTTTTAGGCCAATTTAGCTTTATTTAGCTAGCATTTAGCGTGCTATCAGCTTCAGCGTTTTTAGCTAGCAATTTTAGCATCTTCAGTGGCCAAATTCAACTTGCAGCATTCACACTAGCATTATCTCCGGTAATTCTATACGTCCAGTTCATATTTATATTAAAAAGGTACTGTTTTAAAGTATAAAAAATGTAGTTTTAGAGTGTTCGATAAATGTTTATCCTGTTCGGCCCAAGACCTAAGGTGTGTTTTGTATTTTGGCCCCTTGTGCGATTGAGTTTGACTCTCCTGATCTAAATGAAGCCATTTCAGTCGCCATTTTTCTGAAACACAAATGTTGCCATGTTGGAAATGACAATCATCTCCAATCATGAGTAAGCATGCTAGTGGTCAACAACCCAGTTCTGAAAATCTGTCAATCAAATGTTTTAGGCGGAGCCAGCGGGCACCACATCTGACTGGTCAGCTTATAACTTGCAATAAAGAAAAATATAATGAAAAAAAATGTAGTATTGGAAAGAAAATGTTAAGAAAAATGTATCTGGTCATTCTGACACAAAAGACTAAGTATTTATATTTTCTCTATAGAAGTCTATGGGATTTTGGGTTTTTGGAGCAAGCAGGTACTTCCTGTTTGAAATGAATGGGGAGGAGTCAAGCTGTCCAATTCTATTTTTAGTCAGTGCTGAAAAACAAAGCAAGACCATCGAATCTTGTCACAGAAATGTTGACTCTGACCAAAAAAATGGTGTCTGAATTGACTTCATTTGGTTGGAACTGGAAGTAAAAAGACTTCATTTAAAGAAGATTGACAAAATTTAAAAAACGAAACACCTCTCATATTATCAATTTCAGTCGTTCACTCAGATTCTGCTCCAATGCAAAACCGCGTCCACTCAACTAATGTTTTAACCTCTAAGGACCTGGCAACCACATGCATAGACATTTTAGTTTATATCACGACAGTCGTTAGTTCTGCCTCCCTGGAGCCCCATGAATACATGACTAGAAGGTTAGCTCAAGTATCATTTTGAGTCTTAGGAGGTTAATGTAAAAGAAAAAGGAAAAATATTCAAACTTGTATAATTTTTGATTAAAATCTGAAGCTACATTCAAACCAGGCGCATTCTTTTGACGGGGATTAAGCCCGTGACGTTCACACTGGACCAGCAGGGAGGGGCTTCTTCTTCTTCTTCTTTCTTCTTGCACTACTCTTTTTCAATATATTAAAGACTTTGTGTTAAAGAATTCTAGCCGGGCACAAATTGCAATTATTAACTTTCCATGATAGATTTTTCAAATGGTTGGCACTTTTATGAATGAAAAGGGACGCTAGCTATAACATCACTAACAAATTTGAGTCCTTGATTAGTTACATTTCAATCAGTTTAAGTTTCAACGTGTGTTGATAGTTGATAGTTTTTATATGTATTTTCCACATGAAGGGTAGATGGGCGGAGTCAGCCCTGCAAAGGGAGGACTAAGAAGAGAGGAGCTGGATTAACCCCGCCTTGTCTCTCTGTTTTCTGTGAAGGCGGCTGAAGCTGGCCCAGTTCGACTACGGCAGGAAGTGCTCGGAGATCGCCAAACGCACGGAGGGCATGTCGGGTCGAGAGATCTCTAAGCTGGGTGTGGCGTGGCAGGTACGTCCCCCTCCCATCCGGACGGAACCTCCGTGCTTCGCTGTTGCCGACACGGATCTGCTTCTCTTCCAGGCGGCCGCCTACTCCTCAGAGGATGGCGTCCTGACAGAAGCCATGATCGACGCCCGGGTCGACGACGCCGTCAAGCAGCACCACCAGAAGATGGACTGGCTGCACGGAGAGGAGGATGCCAAGAGCCTGACGCCGGCACTGGCCGGAGCCACAGGAAGTGGAGGGAAAAGGGGGTTCAGTCTGCCCCTCAGCCAGGCGCCGCAGGCTCAGGAAGTGATCGCGGCGGCGTCCGCAGAACGCAGCCCGTCAGCAGGAGTGTCAGCTGGACGGGACTGTGTGGACGCAGACGAGAAGACGAAAGATGGGAGTTTAGAGCAACCCGCTGCCTCTGACAAGACTGGTCCCCCCCCTTCAAAGGATGGAACTCCAGTTTGAGGTTTAGAGGGATTAAAAACCGTTAGCGTCCTGCCCTCCTAACTAACCTGGAAACGTCTGTGTGGGTTCAGAGGGAGAGATAAACCACGTCTGAAATGTTCAGTCTAATGTATTCATGTTAGCATCTAATCAGGACTTGAATTCCTCTATAAATGTCAACGTTCTGTCTGCTGGTTCATCATTAAACAGGTTTACATTTTCATGAGAAGTAAAGACTGATGATACTAAAGTGTCATGACGGTTTTATTATGGATGCTTCAAAGACCCAAGCACCACAGTTTGAGTAAATGTTAGAAAACTGTATTTAAATTGTTTTAAGCTAAAAAAAAAAAAAATCAATTCAAATAAAAACTAACAAACAGAACTTTTTTTTTTTTTTTTTTAGTTTTTTTTTTTTTAGATGATGTGAAGGATTTTCACAGGAAGTTCCTGCTGACTATTGTACCTTTTGCTTTCTTCATAAACTGATCAAACACTAACTTTGAGTTTTGTGAAATGTTCTGCATTTATCTTAATTAGGGGTGAGAAGCTGAATCACACAGCGGGCCATAATCCAAAACACACCTGAGGTCGCGGGCCGAACAGGAAAAACATTTACTGAACACACTAAAAACAATTTTCTAAAACGGTAACTTTTAACATAATTATGAACTAGATGTATATTTTGTGTGAATGCTGCAAGCTGAATTTGGCCAGTGAAGATGCTGAAATTGATAGCTGAAAACGCTGAAGCTGATAGCCAGTTAAAATATTAGCTAAATGCCAATGCCAAATTAGCCTAAAGAACAAAAAAAAAAAACCACTTAGGTTAGCCAAAAGAGCTAGCATGTAGCTGAAAAAAATAGCAACTTCAAAATATAAAAAAAAAAACACTTAGATTAGCCAAAAGAGCTAGCATGTAGCTGAAAAAAAATAGCAAATTCAAAGTATTCAAAAAAACTGAAAAAATCCTAAATTAGCCAAAACGGCTAGTTTAAATATTAGCCTAACTCCAAAACAGCCTAAAAAACGTAAAAAGAAAAACCTAAATTAGCTAGCATGTAGCTGAAATATTAGCTAACTTTTTTAACATAACTATATATATATATATATATAAGGCAGGAACGTTATTCCATAATAATTCTTCTAACTCGAGCTTAAACCTTAAAGAGTAACTAAACACTAAATCAACTTTTTTGTCTGTTTATCTCTATAAATGGGATTTTAAAAGTGCTATCTCAAATTTTTGTCAAATGAAAACAAGAGTTTAAATGTCGGAAAGCATCTGTGTGCTGCCCCCTACAGGTTGAAACTAAGTATTACAGTTGAATTTTGTGATTGGTCAAACCATTTAAGTTTCAGAAGTCCTGTCATGATCTGCAGCTCCAGTAATGACAACAGTCCTGTTCCTCAGCCCCACCCCTTTGTCTGTGGGTGGAGTCAGGCTCCAACTTCCCTGTTTGGTGACACTTTATATAACTTTCAATATTTTACTTTCCATAAAAAATATATTTCGTCAAAATTGTATGAGTTAGAAATAAGTGCAAAATAACATCTGGACATTAATAACGATAAAATAAAATCAACCTGGAGGATCGGATATAATTACCTGGAGGGCCGGATCCGGCCCCCGGGCCTTGATTTTGACACGCGATCTAAATAAATGCAGCTGTAGCAAAAGAACGGTTCAAGCTTTAAGAGACATGGTCCAATCCAGGCCTGGCCTTGGGCTGCATGGTGCCCTATGCGAAACGTTAATGAGTGGTGTGTTGAACTGTAAAAAAAAAATTTTTTTTAAATCATTGCAATGTGGCGCCCTCTCCAGCAGATGGCGCCATAGGCGGCGGCCTAGCCACCAATGCCCAGCATTGACTGTATGAGGAAGAACTAGACTGTCTATATACAGTCTATAGACAGTAACAACTTATGTCACAAATCCTTATACAAAACCGTAACAGTTCTGTCGTAATTCTTTTAACTTTTAGTCCGATTGAAGTGCACAAAGCACTCAAAGCATTAGATTCTAGAAAGCCACCTGGACCAGATTTGATTGAATCGTATTTTTTTAAATTAGCTGCAGATTATGTAGCACAGCCACTTTCAATTCTTTTTAATCTTTCCATACAAACCAAAGAAATCCCAGCTGTTTGGAAATCAGGTGATAAACGATGTAATTGTGGCACTTGATAAAAAGCAGCTCTGTGCTTCACTTTTCATTGACCTGTCTAAAGCCTTTGACACTGTGACCGTTCCATTTTAATAGTCAGATTGCTCAGCATTGGAGTCTCAGAACATGCAATTGCCTGGTTCTCCAACTACCTACAGAACAGAACTCAATGTATTAAACATGAGGATCTTTTTTCAGATTTAGTCAAAATCTAAAAAAGGAGCGACGCAGGGCTTTGTTTTGGGTCCCCTCTTACTTATACTCTGGGGTCTGCAACCTGCGGCTCCAGAGCCACATGTGGCTCTTTTATCTCTCCATGGTGTCTCTCTGGCTGAAGATAAATAAAATAATAGTAAATTTAAAAAAAAAAAATGGAGATTAACAATTTTTTTAGCAATATGCTAAGGCTTTTGGCTAATGTGTTACCTACTGGGGTTTTTAGACTAATTTAGAATTTTAGCTTCTATTTTAGCAACATGCTTTTTGACTAAGTTTTCTGAGGAATTTTAGGCTACTTAGGAGTTTAGCTAATATTTTTAGTAAAATGCTAATGTTTTCAGCTAATTTGTTATCTACAGAATTTTTTTTGTAGATAATTTAGAATTTAGCTTCTATTTTAGCAACATGCTAACGTTTTTGACTAAGTTAGTTTACTGAGGAATATTGGCCTACTTTGGACTTCAGCTAGTAACAAGCTAGCTTTCTTGGCAGATTTGGCTTCTAACTAGTTTTTATGTTAATTTGGAGTTTAGCTAACATTTTAGCAATATGCTAACATTTTTAGCTAATTTGTTATCTACTGGGGGTTTTAGGCTAATTTTGAGTTTAGCTTTTATTTCAGCAACATGCTAAAATTTTTGGTTGATTTAATTTACAGAGAAATGTTATGCTAATTTGAAGTTCAGCTACTAATTAAGCCACAAGCTAGCTTTTTTGCTACGAAAGTTAAAAACGTAAAAAAAATACCTTTTGAGGGATGCTAGTTTTTTTTAAATATTTTTTTTTGCTTTTGTTGGTGCCAAAAGTAGACATTATTCACATTTATTAAAAAAAAAAAAAGAAGGTTATGAATGCAAATCTAAATTTCTTAAAGGCTAACATAGGTCAATGCGGCTCCTTCTAGGTTCTTTTGGCTCTTTTACTCTTAAAGGTTGATCAGTCTTAGAAGCCAAATTGCATTTTTATGCTGATGACACAGTTTTATATTGTTGTGGATCATCTCTCCTTCAGGTTATAGAGACCTTGCAGAAAACTTCTGTTGCTGTCCAAAACTCCCTTCTTCGACTGAAACTAGTGCTTAATGCAGACAAGTCCGATAAATTAATTCTGTTTTCAAATAAAAAAGTCCCGGATAATCTTCCTGTAGTCACCACTCTTGAAAGAGAAGTCATCGAGGTGGTAAAGGAGTACAAATATCTTGCTATATTTGCTATTTGGGATGAAAGCTTTTGTTGCCGAAAAAAAAAAGAGTACAGAACACTGTGATTGTTTCTCTTAATCACCTTTCTATTATTTTAATCCACCACATTTTTATGACTCCACATATTTTAGGTTTCTATGTATTGCTAAGATGTAACAGTGTTTTAAATGTTTTACTGTCTGTGGCTGCCTCTTGGCCAGGACTCCCTTGCAAAAGAGGTTTGAAATCTCAATGGGATTATCCCGGTTAAATAAAGGTCAATGAATAAAACAAATAAGTAATGCCCTGGCTTAATCTGTCTTCTTATGAATATGCTTTAATCACCACTTTGTTAAATTATTAAACCAGTCCCTCAAAAACTAACTTCATGTTGTTCCACTCATAGCTAGCATGAAAAGCAGCTTGCGAACAAAAAATAAAAAAATTCCAACGACCTGAAGGATCTTTTCATGCGAAAAATTGACAATAATTTTGTTAAAAAGGTATTTAGATGTATTTGTTCAGTGGGAAGAAATGAAAAGTATGTATCAATAAAATATCTATTAAATGTAATGTTTTTTTGTGGTTGAACAAAATGTGACCCTCTATGTAAAAGTTTGGACCCCCCAGCAAACATGCCATGAATCACACTCTGAACATTGACTGTATATGAGAACTGGACCGAGTGACCCCGCCCCTTCCTACGTTCCAAAAAGGACAACACATTCTCACTCCTAACTCGCTGTATTTGGACTTATGGTTTTGGCCCCCTATGCGTCACTTACGTCCGTATTTGGCGTGTTGGGAGTGTGAATGTGTTGAACAGGAAGTAGATACTCAACAGGAAGTAGATCACTCAAGTCATAAACTGACCAATCAAATGCCTTAATAGAAGCATGTGATTTCAGGTCAAACATCCCAAACCTTTGACAGATTCTCTTCAATCGGAGTTTCAGTGAAAGGGGTGTGGCCTTCCAGCAAGCTCACTCCTAATTGGCGAGGGTGGTCTCCATAGAAACGTTGACTCAGACCAATGACTGCTTACCAATCTCATATTGAGAAGGAGCCGCATAGTCAATTTGGATTTGCATTCATGACCTTCTTTTTAATAATAAATATGTCTAGTTTTTGGCACGAACAAAAGCAAAAATATAAAAAGAATCTAGCATCTCTCGAAAAGTAATTTTTTTTTGTCGTTTTACAGAAGCTCAAATAACATATTTTCAAAATAAAAGAATGAAACAGGACTGTCTCATTGCAGCTCTTGAAAGCTAGTTACAGATACTGTGCAACACAAGATAATGTTCTTTTAACTTATAAAAAGATCAAACTTTTCACAAAGTTTGGCTTTGCAAATAAAATCTGATCATTCTGGTGGTGGCACTGAGCAAAAGAGATGTCTTCAGGTCAACAGGGATGTAAAAACCAACATAGTTTATCATCTATGTGCACCTCAGATATCAATTTATACATTTAATATAATTTAATGCTAATCAAGTAATCCTTACTTTAAAAAATTGCCATTTTCTTTTTCCCCTCTATCTTCAGCAGTCTTGTAGCGCTGGGTTTTGTTATATTAGTTTGAGGTTAGACATTGGTAGTCTAGTTATTAGCAGGAAGCTGCTGACTCAGATGTTTTATTTTATATTTGACCGAGGAGCCACCATGGAAAGATAAAAGATCCACATGTGGATCTGGAGCCGCAGGCTGCAGACTCCTGATCCAGACTAACCACAGAAGCACAGAGTCGACTCCTTTGAGATATCCTTTTATCAGATTCCTATTTACAGAGAAAAATCAGGCACTCAGAGCTGAGCTCACAGCTTCAAAATAATTACAATGAGTCCATTATTAAACATTTACAAAAGAAAAACAACAAACACTATGCCCTGAATAACAGACAGCATGTCGAGTTTAAATATCTGAATTCGCCTCAAACACAATCCAGGTTTGGTTATTCGTCATAAGCCCCTCCCACTTTGTTATAATTTTAACATAAGAGCAACAAAAACCTTCCGCTTCCCATGTGTAAACTCGTACACTTGTTCCAGCTCTGAATTAAAATATGTCCTAAATACTTAAATGAATTAAAATTACAAAAACATAATAATAATAATCAGAAGTGCGTCGTACTAAACTCAAAGAAACGGGGTTTTTGAAGTGTGGTTGTCATGGCGCTCCCTGAGGAGACCTTCTATGTGATTTCATGAGATTTTAAGCTAACCTTGATGTGGAAGGGTAAAGGCAAAGAGAGAGCAGCAAGTCCATCCTCGTCACGAGGAAAACCCCACCCTTTCCCCCACGACCCTCTGTGGGGTCCTGCAGACAGCCGCGTGCGTGTGCGGGCACACGCGTGACGTCCATATTCTGTCGGCTGGTTTTTATTGCAAACTGCCCCCCGGGTGTCAGTAGAAGCAGACGGTGTGAAGGAAAGGCCTGTTGCTCTTGTCTTCAAACTCTTGCAGGAGCTCATCGATTTCATTCTCCATGTCGTCGGTGTGCTGGATCTGCAGAGAGACCAGGACGACCCATGAAGGTCACGGCGTGAAACCGCAAACACACAGGCCAGAAAGAGCCACTCACACATTGACACAGCTCACAGATGAGAAAGGCACCCAGAGTCGCTTCCTCGTGGTTATCCTGAATGTCTACGTTGATCACATGCACGGGCTGCATGGTTTCCTGCTCTCTCGAGTTCAGATCTGAGAAAAATAAACATTTAGATCAGGAGTGTCAAACTCAATCACACAAGGGGCCAAAATCCAAAACACACCTCAGGTCGAACAGGATAAACATTTATTGAACACTCTAAAACTACATTTTTAAAACTAACTTTTTAACATAATTATGAACTAATTATTTGGAAATTACCTGCAATTATTCTAGTGTAAATGCTGTAAGCTGAATTTGACTGCTGAAGATGCTAATGATAGATAGATAGACCTTTATTGTCATTATCGCAAGGACAATGAAATTGCAGCAACCGTTCCAGTGCAAGAAGTAGCATAAAAAATACAAGACATAATGTAAAATACGATATAATTTAAAAAATATGTAGAAAAATTATATACAATGAACTAAACCTGGTAAGTATATGTTGTCCATTTTAGTTTCCAGACTATGTGCAGTTATGTGCAAAAAAAGTGATAACTGAAAATGCTGAAGGTAATAGCGGAAGCTGAAAACGCTGGAACTGAAATTCAGCTGAAATATTAGCTAAATGCCAAATTAGCCTAAAAAATGAAAAGATAAAAACCGAGGTTATCTAAAACAGCTAGCATGTAGCTGAAATATTAGCTAAATTCCAAAACATTCTCAAAAACTGAAAAAAGCCCAAAATAGCCAAAACAGTTGGCGTGTAAATATCATCCCAAACCAGTCTAAAAAAAAGACTAAATTAGCCAAAACAGCTACCATGTAAAAATAAGCTAGCTTTAAAACAGCCTAAAAAACTGAAAAATGCTAAATTAGCCAAAACAGATACCATGTAGATGAATTAATAGCTAAATTCCAAAATAGTCTAAAAAAATCTTAGTAAATGCCAAAATAGTCCAAAAAGCAGAATACCAATTTTTAAAACTGTAACTTAACATAATTATAAATAATAAACTGCAGGAATATTATTCCAGAATAAATCAACTTAAACCTTAAATAACTTCCAATATTTTACTCTCCATAAAAACACATTGTGTCAAAATTATACAAGTTAGAAATAAGCACAAGACAACAAAAATGATAAGACAAATAAAATGATCCGGCCCCTGGGCCTCGACTTTGACACGAGATTTAGAAGTTTCTGAGGCCTTTAACTGTAAATGTCTCAACGATGAGAGATCAGACAATCCTCACCCTCCAGCACTTGGTCATAAACCCTCTCCTCACAGGTGATGACCAGGTCGAACTTGTCCTTGCACTGCTGGAAGCGCTCCGGCTTGGACTTGATGCGCTTGTTGCGATCCAGCATGTGCAAGATGCCGTTCTGTGTGTATCTGAGGAGTAAGGAGGTCAAGGAAACTTCACAGCAGCAGAAGACGGACGAGAACACAGAAGGGTCCTCCACACCGGACAGAAATCAGGTGTAGTAAACATTCCATCACACCTAAAGGTCAGTGTGAAGGCTTAAGGACACGTGAAGGACAAGCGCCTCACGTCCTCTGGCGCCCTCGTGTGGCAACTTAAAGTAACTACATGACATTAAGAGAAAAAAAGTAACTTTGGACAAGAAGTTACTCAATCAAGATTTTAATTTAAAAAAAGGAGCCATTCTGACACACTATTGTTGTAAGAAACATAATCCTGTAACCATCACTCAACATGACTCAAAATAATCTACATATTTATCTCTATTTATCTGGAAAGAAACTGTTCCTGCAACATAAATCTGAACATTTTCACCAACAGATCTCATAACACTGGGAATATCAGTCTTTTTCTTATTTTTAAACCGTTTCTAAACCAGTAAAAAAAAAAAAAAACATTTTACATAAATAAAAGGTGATACTTCCTAAAGGAAGATTTGATGCTTTTACATTAGCATACTATTTTTTTAAGTTCTTAATTATAATTTCTTCCAAAGAATCAGGCATGAATTAACGTTTTAGTAACATTTCCCAGTTTTAGTTGATTTCCCACAGATGAGAAGCTTCCAGAACTTTTTTTTTACTTCCATTTTTATTTATTTTTTCCTCTTCTTTCTGTCATAATCCTTTCATTTCTCACTCTTACTTAGCAAACCACTGTCTGATTTATAGAACCAAAAACCCTTAAAAGAACAAGTGCAAAAATTAAAAACTGAAGATAGTGAGCTTTACACGACCTCCCAGAGTGCACTTACTGCTGCAGTGCATGGTGATCCTCCGTCCCACCATTGTTTAACCGCTTATCGGTCACACATGTGATTTTTACCCATCTGTGCTCTCTCCAGCTCCACACATGTACATTCAGATGCAGTGTTTACTACTGTCTTCAAGTGACATGTTGATGTGTGTGAGGCAGCAGTGAGTGGGGAGGGGGATACAGTTCCTTGTCCTTGCGGACCAAGTCGTTGTACATCTGTTCATAAGTGGTTTTGAAGTCGTACACATTAGGCTTATCCGGAGCCGGACCAGGCAGCTTCACGTGAGACCCGGTCCCGAATGATCGCACTTCAAATCCTCGCTTACTGCAGAGAGAGAGAAAAAAAAAAAAAAACAAGAGATGGGTTTAAAACCAGCAGACATCCACAGAAAAACACAAATTACTTCAAAATTACTGTTTTTATTTCTCAGGAGATGATCAAATTAAATATAACAAATAGGAAAAGTTTAAAATACATCTTCAAATCCTCAGCAGTGGTTGGTTAACAGAAGATAAACGTGGTTCTGTAGCTCCTTCAGAGCAGTGATTTTGCATTATAAAATCCCCGCCTTGTGTTTACAGACTATGACCACCAGAGGGCGCTGCTGTTAATAAATGGGGATGGAGGAAACTCCTCGACTTGGGCCTTCCTTTAAAAAAAAAAATCCCTGAAGTTTCTTTTTTCTCTAAAGAAACCATTGGTGTAATTTGGGCGGTAAATTAATATATAAAACTCCTTGAATCCAGCCGGAAGTGATCAGCGGCGTCTCTAAAGCCCTCAGAGGCGCGTCCATTGTTGAACTGCGCCGAGGCCTGCCGGGCTGCGGCGCCGGCGTCGACGCGCATCGTCACAGGCGGAAGCTAACCCCTCGGTACCGCGCTACTCTCGTCAGTCACTTCGTGTGTCCGTGTCGTCTTCGTCCCGGCGGCTCTCCGTTACCTGAGGATACTGTGCGCTTCCATACTGCGGTTCTGGTTGCTCGAGCACACAACCGCCACACGGAGCTCGGCATTGCGACTCTTCAACTGAAACTGAGCGACACGATATGTCTGGAGCGCGCGCGAGGCGGGAACTCGGACTCCTGTAAAAACAGAAAACTAAACGAACTCCGCTCCTTCTGTTCAGATAAACTAGCTGGCGTTTTGACAAGCAGTGCTACGCCACGGCGGCGTCTCCTGTGGAAGCAGGAAGTTAAAATGGCGGAACTCCGCGATTTGACTGTGGCTTTATGTGTGATGTCATCGGAGGCGGGGCTTCAGTCTGTTCGCAGGGTTCAGTTGTGATCACGTGACAAATATTCAAAATGTTTTGGGTTTTTTTGCATAACCCGCACCTTAAACGTTATATAAATGCTCCTGATCTTAAACACTACGATAAATTATTGTGTGTTCATGACAAAACTTCTTCTAAAACAGAAGAATAAAAGAGAAATCCAGTGAGAATTAAATTAAAATAGGGGTGGAGTTATGAAAGTTTGCTTCCTCCCTTTCAAGCAATTAATTAAACTCCTTTTGACAAACAATATTTTACAGTTTTATTGTGTCATTTTATGTATCTAGAAGAGTTACCATTAGGAGAATCAATTTAATTCATTACAAACGTTTGTGTTTCTTTATGTAAGTTATTTTCCAATGATTTTCATGACTAATTAGTAAGTTTAACCCTCAACTAACAAAAAAAGAAATTAAAAATAATCGAAAAAAATTTTCCTGCTGCTTTTTCACAATCTAGTCAGTCTGTTTCTGCTCACGCCATTCATTCACTGGAATGTAGTCTCCCTTCCACTTTAATACGTTTACGAGAAAAAAAAATTGTAAATTTTTTAGATTAAAACTTGTAAATTTACAAGATTAAAAGTAATAATTTTATGAGAAAAAAACTAGTAATATTACGTTTTTTTCTTTTTGGTGGCCCTAATATTCCGTCATACTAAAGGGACATTAAAGTAAGAATGAAAAAAATTGAAGTGAAAAAATTTTTTTTCTTCTAAAAATACACAGACGTTCTGTAAAAGTTACCGTCTGGTGTGCACCATTACTATCCAGACATTTTTATTTATTTTTTTACTTCAATTTTCAGGAACAAAAATGTACTTCTTTTTAACTGATGTACACGTATACATATATTAATATATATATATATATATATATAAATATATATATATATATATATATATATATAATATTCAGGTTACTATCTGGTTTAAAACCAGAAAAAATATATTTTTGGGAAAAAATGCTTTATTTTAACTTTAATTTTGTTTTCCTTCAATGTCCCTTTAGGGCCTCTGTACCTTTGGGAGTCATGCACACAATCAATATTTTTAATGTTTTCAATAAGGGGCCCCTTCATTGGGTTATGCAAGCAGTTAAAGGGTTAATATATCTCTGTATGGATATTTCTATATATTTTTTTTTTGGTTAATTTTTTTGGTTTATATTTAAAGTATAAAATAGCTTAATTATTATTATTATAACTGAAAAGTTATTACAATTGTATTTGTTTAATTTATATTTATCTTCTATATTAAGGGTGTTTTTAAAAAAATATACTTTATAAAATTTCGCCAGTATAAACTATTTTGTCAGTCATTAACATGCATTAAAATGTTAGATTGTGTATAACCACCAATAATTATATTAGTTTATGAACAACCACAACTCTCAGAAAAACTTAAATATTTCCCCACATCTCTTTTTAGTTCCCAAATAACTCTGGATACTTGACTTTAAATCTGTATTTGAAATTTAAATGAAATGTATTTTACATATATTCATTGCGCTTTTACTGTAGTCTGTGCAGATCAACAGTCATGGTTCAACAATGCAAAACTCAGCACTTAAGCAAGAGTCAAACAGTTAATCTTGAAAGAATCTTTGGCCAAAATCTAGATCAAAATGTTGGTCAGCTGAGTCATGAAATGATTTTCTATATTGGTCAGGAAATTAGCAATGAAGAGAACTGTTTTTAAATTGTATATTTGGGACTTAAATGGTTAAAAAAAAAGTCGAAGAAAAGTTTGTGAAACACCAAAAGCCACAAAAACAGGCTGGATACAAATTAACTGCTATGTTTTGAATCATAGTTTTGAACAAAATTAATATACTTGCACTTTTTTAGCTTATTTTGGCTCAAACCACAAAAGCGTTTCCTTTGTCTGACCTGCTTTGAGGCTATAGTGTTGCAAAAAAAATATATATTTTTTTTAATAAATATAACTTTCAAACAGATTTGACAGATTATTTTTCAGCACTAACTTGTTCTCAAAGTGTCAGGAGTCAGCGCTCTGTCGCCCCCTCAGAGTACTGACCGCACTACATCTCCCAGAAACCCCAGCACTCGGTTCCTGGATGCTGCTCAGCTGTCTCCCATTTGACAATCACCTACAGGACACTTGAGCATCAAACAGAGCCTCACTCAGTGCGAAGTATTGTTTGTGCCACATCATCTACATTATTGAGCGTTTCTACCTGCTTGCTTGCTGCCTGCCCTGACCCTTGCCTGGACTTGTGGTTGACTCCTCCCTCCCCGACCCTGATTTAGCTTTAATTGTGCTTATTTCTTGTCTGAACTAATAAACCTGCTGCACGTGGAGCAGCTGCCTGTTTGTGACACAAGAAAAAGACGCTTTTAAAGTACTAAAAAGAACCTAAAACTTTATTTGCAGTCAACAGGACAATTAGGCTGCAGCTCCAAATGCTTGGCACAGTATTTAGGGATTCTATTGCCCTTCACAAGATGATGCGACTACAGCTCTGCGAACCTAAAAGCAAAAACCAGCGATAAGAGAACATCACGACTCCTTTCTTTCTCTTGTCCAGTCCTCATATTTGCTTGTATTGCTGTTAATTGACGCACAGACGATGGAAAATCACAGCACAGTAGTTTTTTTTTTTTTTTTTAGTTTCCAGTGGTTTTTGGTTCTGTACTGCCAGAGGTTGACAAAGTTCTTTGCAGGGACACAGTTTTGTGCTTCAGTTTGGTCAGAGTAATGTGGGGGGGTTGGGGGTAGGGGGGGGTCAGTGGCAGGAATGCGCGCGGTAGGAGTACGGGAGCTGGTTCGTGGGGCTCATGATGTTCTCTGTGATGTACGCCACCAGCAGACAGATGATCACCAGCATCACGCAGATGGCTCCTCCCACCGTTGTCATGGCGATGACGATGTCCTGCATCCCGGATGGCGGCAGGGTGAACTCCACGCAGTCCCGCCGGCTCCCCGCGCTGTCCCGCTCGCGCACGCAGATGCGGTAGGGGATGTTCTCGTGCAGCTCGGTCAGCAGGAAGTCCCTGCAGCCCGAGCCCAGCTGCACGCCGGCGCACTCGAACTGGGTGTAGCTCCCGTTCCACCAGCAGCTGAGCTCGAAGCCTCTGCGCCTGCGCCGCCGCGGCTCCCCGGGAGCAGCCGCGCTCGTCCCGTCCGTCCACTGCAACAGCACGCTGCCGTTGGTGAGCATGTTGGCCGCCAGGTCCCCCGCAGACACTCGGCTCCTGCAGTCTCCTTTGCGGCACTGGAACCCGAACTGCGTGCGCCGAAAACACAGCTGCCCCCAAATGCCCCCCTCGATCACCCTGTAGGCGCAGACCGGGGACACCCCCCCCTCCTCCTCCTCCGGTCCCCGAAAGCCAAACCCCGCAGACAGGACGCGCTCCGTGCGGGTGCTGACCGAGGAGGCTGCGGGCCTGGATGCGTTGGAAGGCTGGCTGAGCCAGTTAGGGGCCGTCCTTCCACGAATCCAGCCTCTCGCCTCTGGAGACGCTGTGGATGAGGATGATGATGATGATGATGATGATGATCCAGCGGCCTGACGCGCCAAGATGCAGAACAGCAGCGCCGATAAGGCGGGCAGGGATGCTCTTCGTCGGTGTGTCATCTCCTCAGACGTGCGGCGGTGCAGGGCGCGCGGCCATAAGACCCGATCCACACCAGAGCGCGCGCGGGGACATCTGCGTAAAATCAAGAAATCTCAATTCTAAAACATCTGCAAAAAGGAAACGAGACGTGCATCCTCCAGCCTGGAGGCTTTTTGACCCACTCACATGGTCAGCGCGGATCCAGGGACGCCCAGCGTTCCGCCGCGGCGGGACGCCCAGCGCCGTCGCTCGGATGACGCTGCGTGAGGGCGCGCGGCGGGGAGCGAGAGCCTGGTAAAATATTTGTAGTCCTCAGCGCTCGTGTGAGTGAGTCATCATCCCACACATGGCAGCTCCAGGTGTCTGACAGGAGCAGGTTCTGTGCACCAAGAACACAACGTTTTATACAAATGTCACATGGAAAGTTTGAAAAACCACAATATATAAACTTTTGATGATTATGTGTACACAAACCACTGAACTTATGTTCACAATAGTGCTGCCACAAACGATTATTTTAATAGTCGATTAATCACCGATTATTTTTTCCGATTAGTCGACTAATCACGTCGTGCGCAAAGTGAATGTAAAACACACATCTTAACATCATTAGCTTTAAACATTCTAAAAACTAGATTATTCACACTGCGAATAATGCATATGTGAATGCTCTATGCAGAATTTGGCAGCTGAAGATGCTGAAATTGATTGCTGAAAACCCAGAAGCTAATAGCCTGCTAAAATATTAGTTAATTACTAAATTAGCCTTAAAAAAAAAAGCTTAAGTTAGCTAAAACAGCTAGCATATTAGCTAAACTCCAAATTAGATCAAAAAATGGAAAAAATCCTGAATTTGCTAAACAGCTAGCATGTAGCTGAAATATAACCCAAACTCCAAGACAGGCAAAAAACTAAAAAAAGAACATTAGCCAAAATAGCTACATGTAGCTGAAATATTAGCTAAACTCCAAAACAGCCTAAAAAAACCTTGATAAATGCCAAAATAGTCAAAAAAGCTAACATAATGCCATTATAGCTTTCAACTTTACTACACTTTGACTCCATATTATAGTAAGTAACGACTAATCGACTATTAAATTAGTCGTCGACTATTTTAATAGTCGATTAATCACCGATTATTTTTTCCGATTAGTCGACTAATCACGTCGTGCTCAAAGTGAATGTAAAACACACATCTTAACCATCATTAGCTTTAAACCAACTAGATTTATTCACACTGCGAATAATGCTATTGTGAATGCTCTATGCAGAATTTGGCAGCTGAAGATGCTGAAATTGATAGCTGAAAACCCTGAAGCTAATAGCCTGCTAAAATATTAGTTAATTACTAAATTAGCCTTAAAAAAAAAAAGCTTAAGTTAGCTAAAACAGCTAGCATATTAGCTAAACTCCAAATTAGATCAAAAAATTGAAAAAATCCTGAATTTGCTGAAACAGCTAGCATGTAGCTGAAATATAACCCAAACTCCAAGACAGGCAAAAAACTAAAAAAGCTAACATTAGCCAAAATAGCTACATGTAGCTGAAATATTAGCTAAACTCCAAAACAGCCTAAAAAAACCTTGATAAATGCCAAAATAGTCAAAAAAGCTAACATAACGCCATTTTAGCTTTCAACTTTACTACACTTTGACTCCATATTATAGTAAGTAACGACTAATCGACTATTAAATTAGTCGTCGACTATTTTAGTAGTCGATTAGTCGTCGATTAGTCGACTAATCGTGGCAGCCCTAGTTCACAAACACAAAAAAGGACAAAAAGGTGGCAAAAAAGGAGTCAGATCTTAACTAATATGCATTTTCAATTTACTCATTGCCATATTTGGCTTCATGTTTTATTCAATTATTCATTTGGTTCTGAACTATCATCAGTGCGTTTCACCTGAGCAAAAGTAGTTCTTTTTTTTTTTTTAATGATTTTCAATATGTTGCATTTTTCTGAGTGTCTCTGGATAAAACATCACATCTCCCGATGTCCAGGAATGGGTGGACCAAAGACAGAATCTCCAGAATAATTATTTCATCAATACTTTTTTAAATGTATTAGTGCTCTGTTGTCAAATTCACAATTTAGGATCATTTTATGATTTTATTTTCTATTTTCTTACAGTTGAAAATTAAAGAAAACGACTCTAATTTATCATGCGTTGTCATATTTTGATCAATTTTTTTGACAAATGCTTTTAATCGGGTATATTATAAAAATTACGAAAGGGTTAAACATTCTCAAACGTAAAAATGTAAATATTATTTTACTCTATCTCTTCTTAAAACTACCTAATTCCATACAAAGGAAAGCGGTCAGTTTTTCCCATTTCGTAAACTGTTTTCAGTTTATTTTTTCTTTCTTTTATTGTTGGTGCTTTGACATTTTTCCAGTTTATTGCAAACCAGAGTGAGATTTTCTAACGAGTAGACCGGTGTCGGTTTGTTGCCATCACCAAATCTTGCAGAGACCCTTCATTTATCAATATTGTGGTTGCCTAGGTTACAGAAAAGACTCAATCTTAAAGGTCAGTTTCAACAGTCGACCATAGCATCTTTTTGCAGACATGGGAGACAAAAAAGATGGAACCATATAAGAGAAATGCTTGTGAATATGCAATATTATTCACTAAACTTTAGTTTTCTCTACAGAATCACGGGTGCCCAAAATGGGGCTCAAATTTGACCCACCAAAAGGTCATCTTTTGGCTTGCCAAGTTGTGTCTGCAGACATGGATTATCTACGGCAGGGCTGCTCATTCCTGGTCCTCGAGATCTACCACCCTGACTATTTTCCAGATCTCCAAGCCCTGCCACCTGCTGATTGGCTCAGTCAGATGTCTCCACAATCTGATTGAAAGGACACACCTGGTCCAGGTAATCAGCAGCAAGCAGTACAGGGAGAGCTGGAAAACAGGCAGGGTGGTAGATCTTGAGGACCAGGAATGAGCAGCCCTGATCTACGGTGTTCCAAAATACTACGACTATAATATACTTTTGGCCTCCGGATGGCGCTGTTAGCACTTTATTTGCCTGCAGCTATGGGGAAAAAAAACCCCAAAACGAATCATGAGTTGTGTTAGAAATTCTGTGGAGTCTTCACGGTCGCTTCCGATGCTTTTAGTGGCTTTTTTCAGCTCGCTAAGATGGAGCGACAACAGCAAACGGATCCAGTGAAACGAGCCGCTCCACGTCTCTCTTTAGGATCCCAGTTTGCTGTTTTCATTAGAAGAAAGTTTGTTTTAGCTTCTTCTTGTTTTTCAGTTAAAAATGACAAGTAATAATCCTATTTAGATTTTTGGTCCAATTCGAGCGAAAAGTTAAAGCCTTGTTTCCACTGAACGGTCCGGTACGGTCCGGTACTTTCAAATCAAATCAAATCAACTTTATTTGTATAGCACTTTTTTTTAAAAAATAGATCATTTTCCACCAAAGTGCTTTACATAAAACACAATAAAATGTTAAAAACAAAAGGACAATGCCCTCAAACCCCACCCCCACCCCCAACACACGCACACACAAACACACATTGACATTTTGCCACACCATAATGTTTAAAAGAATAAAAATAATTACTAAAAGGCTGGAAAATACTAATCTAGAAATCTGGCTTTGTACTGCAGTGAGGAAACAATATTTTCGGGACCTGTCCACACCAGTGAGCCCCCATCAAGTTTATAGAGTACGCCACTACAGGACCCCCCAGATCCTAGCAAAGAGCCAGACCCGGGAGATCCCACTGCGGCGACCCCACTTACTGAGAAAAGGACAATCACTGATGTGGAGGATCCCTCAGAGGAAAACACTGGAGTTAAAAAATGTAAAAGGAGTAAAATAGATCAAAAACACATGAATAAAAAAAACATATAAATAACAGGGTAAAACAAAGATTATATATACATAAAATAGACATAATTCAGTAAAAATAAATAAATATGAATTAAGTAAAAAGAAAGAATAGAACAAAATATCAGATAACTTCTCAAATTTAACTAAAAGCCAGATTAAAAAGGTAGGTCTTGAGCCTTCCTTTAAAAACATGAACAGTCTCTGCAGCCCTGAGGCTCTCTGGAAGGCTGTTCCACAGGCGAGGTCCATAGTAACTGAATGAGGCCTCGCCGTATGTTTTTGTTCTAACTTTTGGAATGACTAACAGGCCTGTTCCAGAGGACCTCAGGGTCCGCGAGGGCTCATACCTTAAAATCATATCAGTCAAATAAGAAGGCCCGATGCCATAAAAACATTTATAAACCAATAAAAGAACTTTAAAATCAATTCTGAATTGCACAGGGAGCCAATGCAGCGATTTTAAAATGGGTGTAATGTGTTCCCGCCCCCTGGTCCTCGTCAGCACGCGTGCAGCTGAGTTTTGTAATAGTTGAAGGTTTGAAATCCTTTTCCTGGGAAGACCAGAGAGCAGGGCATTACAATAATCGAATCTACTGGAAATAAAAGCATGCATTAACACCTCTGTGCTGGCAAGAGAGAGAAATGGGCGGACTCTGGCAATATTTTTAAGATGATAAAATCCTGTCTTTGTTATGCTTTTAATTTGTGGAATAAAATTCAACTCAGAGTCAAAAATCACACCCAGGTTTCTCACACAGTGAGAAGTCTTATAGTTTTTTAGTTTAGATAAAACAAACTCTCTCTTGTCTTCAGAACCGATCACTAAAACCTCTGTTTTGTCCTGGTTCAGCTGTAAAAAATTCTCTGCCATCCATGACTTAATGTCTAAAATACAATTTAAAAGAACGTTGACTGACTCTTCGTCATCAGGAGACACAGCAATGTAAAGTTGTGTATCATCAGCGTAGCTGTGAAAACAAACGCCGTGTCTCCTGATGACGTCCCCAAGTGGTAACATATATAAATTAAAAAGTAGTGGGCCTAAAATTGAACCTTGGGGGACCCCACAATTGATTTCAAAGACCTTTGAAGAGTAAGTATCCATACTTACATAAAATCTGCGATCTGTGAGATAGGAATAAAACCACTTCAGAACAGTACCAGAGATGCCCAAACCTCTCAGCCTACAAAGTAAAATATTGTGATCCACTGTATCAAATGCTGCGGTCAGATCCAGCAGCACCAGGACTGAGAGTTTCTGACAGTCCAGGTTACATCTGATATCATTAACTATTTTAACCAGGGCTGTCTCTGTGCTGTGGTTTGTCCTAAAACCAGATTGATACGTTTCAAATATACTATTTCTATTTAAAAACTCATTCAATTGTATTAAAACTGTTTTTTCAATCATTTTGCTTAAAAATGGTAAGTTGGATACTGGTCGATAATTGTTTAAATTGTTGGGGTCTAAATTACTCTTCTTCAGCAGAGGCCTCACCAATGCCGTTTTAAAGGCAGAGGGGAAGACACCTGTCTTTGAACGTTTCCATTGTAAAATAGACCCATCCAATAGTTCTGAACCGTACCGTACGATTTTTTTAAATAAAAAAGAAACGTTCTCACCAGTTTTATTAAAATTATGACATTTTTAACCAAAATCCCACAAACCTAAAAGTCTTCAAAAGCTGTTTCTCATGTTGATCTGAAGCTTTCGTCAGAAAAATATCCTGTGTGGGCGTGGCTTTAGGAGCTGAGAGGAGGAGCTACTGTGTCCCGAACACCCCCGTCTGATTAAGGTGGCTTCGTGTGTTGCTAGCGTTAACCATCACCCACTGCTCCACAAAAACGTCTATTATCTTCGTTTCAAGCTGGTTTTCAGTTCGGACGAGGAAGTTTAGAGCTTCACGGACCGAACTTTCCAACTACGGTGAAATTTAGATTTCCGCGGTCACATCCAGAAGCTCCGTGGAGTCTTTCCAGCGTTCTCTCAGTCCTGCTAAAGTTAGTATTATGAGAAACTCACACAAAAATCCAGTGGGGTTTGGGGCCGGATGTGGTTGTTTTCTGTTTCACCATCCTCTCTGTACAGGTTTATTGATTTCCTTCCTCTTTTCACCTGGTCTTTCTGCCATCTTAATGGACGCACCTGTTTGATTGTTTTGTTTCTGTTATAAGCTGCGTGTCCTCCTCTACTCGTTGCCAGATGGTTTTGTGTGCCTCCTGAGCATTACGAGCTTTCCAGCCTTTTGTGTAACTCACAGCAAAAGAAAAGAAAAGAATAAAAAGATAAACTATCTCATCGAACACCCTGCTTCTGCGCCTGTGTCCCCGTCGAGACAAATCCTGTGACGGCTGATTTGACCACGGAAATGCTCGCGGCGGTTCATTTCTCCGCAGTCACCGGGAAGATTATCTCCTCTTCTCCGGAACTTGAGCTTGCTGGGACAGACGAGGAGGTTCAGTATAGAGCAATAGTGACGTATTAACTACTCATGAAGTCAAACGGAGATTTTCTGAGACAGTTTGATTGACAGCAATTTTAAAGGAGAAATACTTGGAAATGAAAAACAAAGATTTGTTCTCTTTCATAATAAAAATGCCTCACATACATGTTAAAAACTCAAAAAACATGATTTGGAGGGAACTTTAAAGGTCCACCAACAAATGACAGAAACATTATAAGTCTTGAGATAAAAAGTCATAAAAGCAAAAGAAAAAACAAACATTCCTTTCTTTCCTTGAATCTTATTCTGGATCTTCCGTATCAGAAAAGAGACGTTAAATCTAAGAATCCATCTGTTTGAACCCTCTGAACATCACAGTCTTCTGCAAGAAACTCAAATTATCTGATCATTAAAACATCTCCGAATTGTCAAGAAAAAAGCCAAAATCACAATTATTTTTTCAGTTTTAGGAAAACATAAAAAAATGCAAATTTTTAGACACAATATTCAGCAATATAAATAAAAAAAATGGAGTACTATAAAGTATTTACATCTGCTGAGATGAATTTACTTCAAGCTGTAATTGTTGCCTCCCAAGAGAAAACGCTTGAATAATTAATACCAAGGGAGAGTACGAATGACTGACTAAAGGATCAAAAGTGCTGAAACTGTTGGGCCGCTTTGACTGAGCTCAGCTTTTAAGAGAACTTTGGTCAAATTTGTCTGATCACCTTATAATTGTACATTTTTCTGATTTTTTCCTCTTTTTAACCCGTTTGATGCATCAATCCACTTCTGCTCCAAAGTTACTTTAAGGGTCAATTTAAAATCTTTTTTTTGCTACTTTTGGGTGTTAAGAGTTTAAAATGTAACTTCCTCTAGATGTGCGGGACAGACGAGAACGCATTTTGGCGCTGATGAGTGACGCATGGCGGTAACATGGAAAGTGCCAACAGATCGGGTTAAATGGAGCGTAAGCGGGCTCAGCAAAGGCTTGTTTTCCCTGATCGGTCGGTATAAAACAGCAGCTTGTGTCACACAAACAGAAAGCTGAGCGTCTCAGCAGAAGATGAAGCCATGTCTAAAGTCCTCACTTTAGACGCTGCTCTGTTTGGGCTGCTGGTGTTCTCTGGCATTCTGGGAAACATGTTGGTCATATATGTGGTAAGAGAGCCTTCTCATTGGGTCGGGTTTTTAAACTTCTTTTTTTGACCGTCGTTTGTGTTTGTTTTTTTCTCCCTCCAGGTGTTCCAGTCGGCTTTTGAAACTCCGCTTGGGAGACTGTCTCCGTCCGACACCATTCTGGTTCACCTGTCCCTGGCCAACCTGCTGACCTCCCTTTTCCGCACGGTGCCTATTTTCGTGTCGGACCTGGGCTTTGATGTGTCTCTGTCTCCTGGTTGGTGCAGAGTCTTCATGCTGCTGTGGATGTGGTGGCGAGCTGTGGGCTGCTGGGTGACTCTCACGCTGAGCATGTTCCACTGCACCACGCTGAAGCGACATCACGTCTCATTCGGTCCTCTTGTATTACAGAAGGAGAGGCGGCGAGTGTGGATTGTTCTGGGACTAGTTTGGGGAGCTAACTTGGCCTTCTCCGTCCCTGCTCTGGTTTATTCCACTCATGTTCACTCCAACGCCACCGTGGATCTGATGGTGATAAGCTCCACCACCCGGCCTCTGCTTGGCTGCATATGGGAGTTCCCCAGCATCCAACAAGGCTCCGCCTTCGCCTTCACTTCCCTTGCTCTCAATGAAGTCTTCCCCCTGGTTCTGATGATTTGCACCAACGTATCCACGCTCCACGCCTTGGCCAAACACATCCGAGCCGTGACCGCCTCCATGGAGTCGGGGGGGAGCCACGGGGAGCTCAACAAACACGCCTCCACCGAGCGTAAAGCGGCTCACGTGATCATGTCGCTGGTCGCTCTCTTCGTGGTCTGCTGGGTCCTGCAAGTTGCCGCGGTGACGTACTACAACCACAACAGAGGGCTGCATGCAGAGGGGTTGCTGACGGTGGCCCACTTCTCTGCCTCCACGTTTGTGGGGTTCAGTCCCATGGTGGTGGCTCTGGGACACAGCAAGCTGAGAAAGAGGATCATGAGTATGATTCTGGTCTGGACTAAAGCTTTCCACTGTTCCAGCAAAGACACAGGAAACAGAGTCAAGTCACCAAAGAAGAAACTAAAAGTCTTTGATGTTCAACAGGAGATGAAGGTCATAAATGTTAAGGAGTGTAAAACCTTAAATGATAGAGGAGAATGAGGCTGGATCAATGTCTGTCTAGTAAAATCGAACACTACATTTTTTCCAAAGAATTATTTGTAAAATTTTCAAATTCTCAATTAAAAACTGTACAGTCATTGGCCACTTTTTAGGTCCACCTTGCTAGTGGTGAGTTGGAAACCCTTAATCCTCAACAAGGATCCATTCCTCAGAGTTTGGTCCATTCTGACATGAAAGCGTCACATAGTTTCTGCAGATTTGTTGGCTGAACATCCATGATGCTGATCTCCCGTTCCTCCATATTCCAAAGGTTCTATTGGGTTCTGGTGACTGTAGAGGTCATTAAGGAACTCATTATCATGTTCTAGAAACCAGTCTGAGATGATTCCAGCTTCAGGAAGTAGCATCAGAAGATGGTACACTGTGGTCATAAAGGGATGGGCGTGGTCAGGTAGGCTGTGGTGGTGGAACCATGATCAGTTGGTACTAAGGGGTCCAAAGAAAATACCCCCCTCCCACCATTACACCACTACAACCAGGCTGAACCGTTGATACAAGGCAGGACGGATCTATGACTACACATTTTCCAATCGTCTATCGTCCAGTTTTGTTGATCCTGTGTGAATTGTAGCCTCAGTTTTTTGTTCTTAGCCGACAGGAGTGATACCTGGTGTGGTTTTCTGCTGCTGTGGTCCATCTGCCTCAAGGTTGTTGTGCGTTCAGAGATGCTCTTCTGCAGATGTTGTGGTTATTTGAAGTTCTGTTGTCTTTCTATCAGCTGGAACCAGTCTGGACATTCTCCTCTGACTTCAATAAGATATTTCTGCCCACAGAATTTTCTCTTTTTCTGACCATTCTCTGTAAACCCTAGAGATGGTTGTGGGAGAAAATCCCAGTAGATCAGCAGTTTCTGAAACCCTCAGACCAGCCCGTCTGGCACTAGCAACCATTCTCCATTCTGATGTTCAGTTTAACCTCTTCTTGACCATATCCACAACTTTGAGAGTTGCTGCCATGTGATTGGCTGATTAGAAATTTGCATTAACAAGGCGTTGGACAGGTGTCTAAAAAAGTGGCCGGTGAGTGTATATCTACATGCATTACAAGTTCAGAGACTAGAAAAAGAATTGAAAAAAAACTTTTATTATCATTTGAAGATTTTTTTTTTTGTTGCTTTTTTTAAGCAAACAAGATTTGACAGGACAACAAATCTACTGGAAGGATCTGCAAGCATTAAAGAAAGATGTTTTCCAGAAGATCATCCTCCATCTGTGCTTTCTTGCAACAATTGTTCACATTTGTCCCTCAAACTGTTAACTGTTATTTTTCTTTAAAGGGACAGAATCCCCTTTTCATATCCAAACCTGAGTTTTGATTTTTTTTAAAAAAGCAACAAACATCCTGTCCATTGTGTACGAAGCAATAGAATCTCAGGTTTTCAGCAGTGTGCTGTTGCCGGGCAGATTTGTTAAGTCAGTGATGACTTGATGCAAGAACGCAGCCCACGATGGCCGACTGCGAGAACAGCAGGAGACAAGGCGATGAAGATGATGTTGGCAAAGCGAGCGATGACCAGGAGGAACTCGGACGAGGTGCCTCGGTTGTAGTTGAAGTAGTTCACAGATATAACGCTGGTTCCCCAACAAACAATGAAGAGCAAAACAAGAATAAGAATAACCTGGAAAACAAGAAAAGCAAAACATGTAGAATCCAGCCACAGATTTGTGACGTCTGTGGGTTTAGAGAGCGTTCTTCTGTCTGACCTTGGCAGCTCGTCTTTCAGCTGGGACTCGCTTCACGACTGGAGCATCTTGAACTGAGCTCCTGGTCCTGCCGTGTGTGTAAAGCGTGTAAAGGGAGCTCAGGTTGGTCACGGTCATCAAGACGATAGGCAGGGTTTCATGGATCACCATGGACGTGGTGGCGTAGGCCAGGCCGCTGTAGCTGGACGGGAAGTTCCACACACAGCCCAGGAGGGGGCGTGTTGTGCTGCTGATCAACATCAGGGTCTGAGGGAAGAGAAGGAGGATGGAGAGGAGAGACTCTAAGATCCAATCTGAATTCTTCCTTTCTCCCATTTAAAGGGGCTAATGAAGTGCGAGTGGTGTCCGAAATATATATTTTCTTATATCCTTCCCTCCTAGTAGATGGAGACAAAGCCATCAGTCACCAGGGGGTTCCGGAGAAGCGCTGTTCTTCACATGGGTGCGCTCTGAACCACAGAAGTTTACATTTAAATGTAAGTAATAACTTTGTGGTGTAGCATGACCTTTTTAAAGGGTAACCAAACATTACATTGACTTTTTTTTAGCTGTTAACCTATGGGTCAAATCAGGATCAGCTTAAAGTGAATGAAAAAACAGATTGAAAACTTGAAAATTAGACATAGTAACTGAAAAAAAGACATTTGAAAACTGAAAAAAATTAAAATTTGAAAAAAAAACGTTTTGAAAATTTGAAAAAAAAAGAAAAGGAAATTTGGAAAAAAAAAAAATTTGACCAAAAAAAAAAATGCTTAAAACTTAAAATAACTTTTGAAAAAATGAAAAAGATAAAATCATGAAGTTAAAAAAATACATAAATGAAAAAAAGTTAATGATTAAAAAAATATCTATTTGTGACAGCCGCTGTTATGTATTTTCATTTTTTTCTGAGTCTTCACTTTCAGTTTACAGATTCAACTCTGATTTCCAAGTTTTCACTGTGTGTCAACTCAGCAGTTAAAACTCGAAAATCAGAATTTAAACTAAAAACAGAGGACTGTAAGTGACGATTCATAGATTCATTTATTTATTTTTTTTTTACATTTTCTATTTTTTTCCTTCTAATTTTTCAATATTTATTTCAAGTTTTTTTTAAATTAACTTTTTTTTTTTAATTGAAACTTTTTTTTATTTTCAAAAAAAATATTTTCAAAAATTTTTAAGATTTATTTTAAGTTTTCAGGTTTTTTTTCAAATGTTCAAAACTTTTTTCTTTTAATTTTCAAGGTTTTTTTATTACAACGTCCAGCTTTTTTCAGTTACAGTGTCTATTTTTCACATTTTTAATCTGTGTTTTCATTCACTTTAAGCTGATCCTTATTTGACCCCACATTAACCTCCACAAACGGGGCTTTAAAAGTGCTGTTTTTTGTCAAATTCTTGACAAATTAAAATACATTTATTTGATTCATGAAAATATAGTCAAAAACCCTCTGGGTGCTGCTGCCTGCAGGTTAAACGAGGTATTTGGGTTGACTTTGTGATTGGTTGACTAATGTAAGTCCCAGAAGTCATCATGCTCTGCAGCTCCAGTTTGAAAGCCCCGCCCATATTTGGTTCCGCTTGTAGCCAGGTGTTTTGCCTTTAGTTGTCAAAAATCTACTGTCTTACAAAACTTTCCAGTGGACTTAGAAGTTATGAATAAAGATTGAGTGTAATCGACATTGTATCAAGCAAACATTTCCCTCGAGATTCTCCACTTATACATTATCCTTTATTAGCTATGATGCCAGCTGTGTTTTACCACTTTCAGACACGGGTCACCTTCGGACCTGCAAAGCCTCAGCTCCGCCGGCAGCCTCGCTGTCGGGCATTACAAAGCAGCGTCTTAAGTATATAGATATATATCACTGGAATTGACCCTTGCCTATTTGTTGCTATAGACAGACGTGCGCGTGGGCGCCATTGCTTTGCATAGAGTCAGAATGCAGCTGTTTCAATGTAAGACATGCAGGCACAAACCACAAAAATTGTCCTAGCTCCCACCGATTGTCAAAAAACATGCCTCGAATTAAAACTTAGAAGATGATGGATGTCGTGGTATATTTACATTTTTATTATTTCATAGAACTAAGCTGTAAATAGTGCAAGAACTGCACCTCCTAGTGTTACTGTCAATCATAGATTCAAGCCACACCTCCACTTCTCAGTCTGGCTCCACTAGCCCGGCATGCCCTGTTTGGTTAACCTTTAAAGTTATAAAACCGCTTTTGTTATGTATATTTGAGCACTAACGACAGCTGACCAGCAACTATTGATGACATCATCGAGTGAAGGTGAAGTCAGAAATCTGAGACACTATTTTTCCATAACTCTCGGTTTGGAGAGGTAGTGAGAAGGGAAGAATTTAGATTACTTTGAAGTGAAAGTGGTAATAAAGATTTCTTTATCGGATGAAACCTACAATAATTTTTTTCTTTTCTATTCTTTACCTGAGGGTATTCTCCATTGTGATGCATTCAAGAAAGATAAATATTTCCACATTATTTTGTTTTCAGGTTGTTTTTTGTATAAACTTGCACATAATTTAAGTTAACTGAATTATATTTTCTATAATTGGAAAACACTTAACATAAAAAAAATTAAACTATTTTTTTCTTCTGTGTGCTGTTAATTGTTTTTTTGCACAAAAAGGTTAAAAATAGGGGCGGGAATCGATTTAAAAAAAATCACTAATTAATGGCAAACATGGGGTAAAATTAATTGCAATTATCATTATTTTTTATTTACAGTATTTGCCGAACATTTATTATTTGAGAATAATCACAAAATGAATTTTATATGACATTAAAACACGCTGGAACGTGAATGAAAAAGTCAGCTCTTTGTTAAAAAGTAATTTAAACAATAAAAATGACAAGATTAAAGTACTAAAAACAGATTGAACATTTATTTTTTTTGTAAATACTGTATAATGAAGTGTTTTAATAGACGCTGTGGATGACTGAACCGCTCAGGGAAAGAGAAAGACTGCTGCTCCGAGAGGTGCGATTAATCCGTTAATCATGATTTATTAATCGCATGAGTTAATGCGTCAATACACACGACCCTCGTTAAATATTACAAAACAAGGAAAAGTCCCACATCGCTGCAATTTAATGTTCAAACCAAATCTATTGCTCTCACCTCAGTGCTGTTTGCATTTCCATTAGTGGAGAAGATGTGTGCAGGAATGGAGTAAAGAAGGTTGAGGAGCCAAATGGAGAGCAGGCTTAGCAGCAGAGTCTTAGGAGCGCCTCGAGAAGCTCGAAGGTTTCCGACCGAAGGAGCCACGCGCCTCAGAGTCTGGAGGTGGAAGACGCTGAGGTAGAACGTGGACCAGACATTGACCGACCGCAGCCACACCCAGACCCCCATCAGGAACTGACACCGCTCTTTGGACAGAAACAGCTGTAGAGAAGATCCATCATATTCTTTCATATTTGCTTTTTTAAATTTCTCACAAACTGCAAATTCTTGAGAAATAAATCTGTTTAGTTTTAGAGATACGAACTAATGATGTTACACTTTACTTCCACACCCAACTTCCATGCAATAAATTTAAATTTTACATACCTGGATCCCCAAATCTGACATGACGAGCAGAACGTTCCTCATGACAGAAACCATCAGGTTGGACACTGCCATGTTTATGATGATGATGTTTGAGTTGTGAGCCGCGCTGCGGTCCATGATAACACTCTTCCCAATAATCACAATGACAGTGGTGTTACCCAGAATGCCCAGCACCACCAGGAACATGTAAAAGGCAGTTTGTAAAGACGACACGGCGGTCTGAAGTCCCGTACCCATAAGCTTAAAGTTTGTCCACCGGGTCCAGTAGAATCCGGAGATTCTGCAGCCGCTCCAACCGCCAGTCTTAAGTAAGCCGGGTCTTTATTTTGGACGAGTCAGACATGGTAGTCTTGCTGCTGAAAGAGTGCGATGTTCTGTGACCTTCCTCCACAGAACCAATAGAAAAAAAGAAGTTTGTCTGGTCGATCAGTGTGTAAAAAAAAAAAAAAAAAAAAAGCTTCAATATGGAGCCTATAATTATATTAGCTTCTATTAGTGAGAGAGTGTCAAAGCATTAAACTCGAGGGAGCTGAGGGTTCATGTTAATAAAACACCAGAGATTAATCAGCTTCTCTGATGCTTACTTTGCATCTCAAGATCTGCTCCGTCACCCAAGAGAAGGAAAGAACTTTTGACTTTTGCTTGTCAGGGTTCAGATAACCCTCTAAACAAACTCATCATTGTTCATGTAAATACATAAATTTGTAAAAAAAATATATAAAATTAAAATCAATTGGAATCTTAAAGTTCAATCACATTTTTTTAGAAACCCAATAGCTGAAAAATTGTTGAAAATAAAAGCATAAAAAATGTAATTTTTCTGGATTTCAGGTAAAATACAAGCTATCCAGAACGTTGTCAGCATTAAAAGAAATTAAATTCACATGTAGAAAAAAAAATTAATTTAATTTCAATATGAAATGATTTAAAAACCAGTGATGAGTCAAAGAAAATTGTTTCTTTTTTTAAAAAAAGACAATTTTTTTAGGAACTGTAAAAAATAGCACATTTTTAGATAACGAAAGTGCTTTTTGGTCCCCCCCCTCTCAGCCAGTATGGCCAAGTGAGCCCCATATGGTTAAAAAGTAGGAAGAAAATGTGGGAACTCAGTTGGCCAGCTCGCTATGCTAGCCAGCCACCCTGTGGATAGTGTAGTTAGCTACCAAGGACTGGCAGAGCTAACTTGTTACACTATTGGCTTCAGTTGGCATTCAGTTGGTTGGCTTGCTACGCTAGGCAGCCGCTCAGTGGACATCGTAGTGAGCTAGGAGGGGCCAGAGAGCTAGCTTACTAAGCTATTGGCTTTAGTGGGCACTCTGTAGCCCGACTTGCTACGCTAGCCAACCGCCTAATGGACAGCATAGCGAGATAGCTCTGCTAGCCCCTTGCTAGCTTGCTCCCCTGTCCACTAGGCGGCTGCCTAGCGTAGCGAGCCGGTCTACAGAGTTCCCACCTAAGTCAATGTGGGCTAATACAGATGGGGCCACCACAAAAACTGCAGACAAACCCTTTCGGGGCTCACATTTTCTGTCCACTTTTAAAACCATACGGGGGACTTAGCCTTGCTAGCTGGGTTTAAACATTTTGTTAGACTTTTGCTAAGTTTTCTTTCATACATTTGCTTTTGTTATACAGGATTTCATGATAAACACTTAGCACGATTGATTAAAACTTTTAGCCAATAGATTATATGAAAACAAGGATATTTGTCAAAATTGTAATTTGTCAATGAAAATATATTGATTAAAAAATAAATAATCCTGATAAATAAAAGCATATACATGGTGTTTGTTGTTGTATTTATGTTTTACAGGTTAATTTTTACTGTCAGGTTTTGAGTCCAGCTAATTTTGACTGTGAAGAATCAAGGATGGAGTTCATATTTCTAACAGGTTGTTTTTATTGGAACATCGATGCATTTTTTACAAAGCAGAATTCTGATTGTTTATAATGTAGCAGTTTATGGAGAATCACAAATCTTTCCATCTCTCTCATAAAAATACGCATTAAACATCCTAACATGTCAGTGGTTATGATTCTTTGAGGGCTTCAGGAGTTTTATTGTTAGTAAGTCAGTGATGACTTGATGCAAGAACGCAGCCCACGATGACCGACTGCGAGAACAGCAGGAGACAAGGCGATGAAGATGATGTTGGCAAAGCGAGAGATGACCAGGAGGAACTCGGATGAGGTGCCTCGGTTGTAGTTGAAGTAGTTCACAGATATAACGCTGGTTCCCCAAGATATTACAAAGAGCAAAACTAGAGTGAGAATTACCTGGAAAGAAATCACAGCAGGCAAAAGCCTTTATTTAATATTGTGGTGACAAACTTAGAGCGTCTTAGTCACATTTTCAGTGCTGTGCTTCTTACTTACATCAAAAGTTACCTTCTTTTAAACAAAAAAAGTAACTTAAATATTTTCTCTTAATTTTGGGTTTTCAGTTATGTTAACATATTATATAATGTAAGATAAAACTTAAATGATCCTTCAAAATATCCGAAGCAGATTCAAAGCTTTGAGTCAGACAAGTATGTAATGCAATTAAAATCATGAAAAGCTTTTTTTTTTTTTTTTTACATTTTCAGAAATACTTCCAATCCAAGTGCAACCTTAAAAATTCCTATTTGACACAGTTCTTTGAGCAACCACTAGAGGCTGGTTCCAGAACCAAGTCAATTCCCACTCACCCTGATAATAAAAATTAAACTTTAAATCAAGCCTCTATAGGTCAACAAAACTGTTTAGCTCCAGATTAAATTTTCTTTACGCAATTAAAGGGTAACCAAACCAGGAAGTTGGAGGCTGACTCCACCCACAGTTGAAATCTGAAAATCCAGTCAGAGGGGTGGGGCTTGGGGGCTGGACTGTTATCTTTACTGGAACTGCAGATCATGACGTCAGACTTCTGAAACTTATATGGTTTGACCAATCACAAAATTCAACTGTAATACCACATTTCAACCTGTAGGGTTGTTTTTGACCATATTTTGAACAATTAAACATGTTTTATTTTAATTTGTCAAAAATGTGGCTATGACCAACAGACAGCACTTTTAAGGCCCCATTTATAGATGCCAACAGCCAAAAAAAATTAATTTAGGGTTTGGTGACCCTTTAATATGTGGCATTGTGTGATTAAAACAAGCATTTAAAATATATGCTCGCCATTTAATTTTGTTTCAGGCTCTGAAACAATTAGTAAATTACTGTTATGCATTTTTAAAATATATTCTGTGTTGGAAAAGGGCTTTTGTTTAATACTTAGTTTTGCCAGTAGAGGGCGCTTGGTGTTTCAGGCATCAGTAATTGACACCGAGAGAAGAAACACGGTCAATACGTGATGAGTGAGTCTAGAGCATTGACTGTATAAGGGAGAACAGTCAATGGTCTAGAGCAGGGGTCGGCAACCTTTAACAGTAAAAGAGCCTAGAAGGAGCTGCATTGACTTACGCTAACCTTTAAGAAATTAGGATTTGCATTCATAACCTTCATTTTTTTTTTTTTTTATGTGAATAATGTTTATTTTGGGACAAACAAAAGCAAAACAATATATAAAAGAAACTAGCTTCTCTCAAAAAGGTATTTTTTTACGTTTTTAACTTTAGTAGCAAAAAAGCTAGCTTGTTGCTAAATTACTAGTTGCTCTTCAAATTAGCACAACATTTCTCTGCAAATTATATTAGCCAAAAAATTTAGCATGTTGCTGAAATAAAAGCTAAACTCAAAATTAACCTAAAACCCCCAGTAGATAACAAATTAGCTAAAAACGCAAGCATATTGTTAAAATATTAGCCAAACTCCAAATTAGCATAAAAAACTAATTAGAGGCCAAATCCGCCAGAAAAAGCTAGCTTGTTGCTTAATTACTAGCCTAAAATTCCTCAGTAAACTAACTTAGTCAAAAATATTAGCATGTTGCTAAAATAGAAGCTAAATTCAAATTTATCAAAAAAAAAAATTCAGTAGATAACAAACTAGCTAAAAACATCAGTATTTTACTAAAATATTAGCTAAAGTCCTCAGTCACTTAGCATCAAATATGTTAGCATGTAGCCAAAATAGAAGCTAAAACTCTAAATTAGCCTAAAAACCCCACTAGAAAACAAATTAGCCAAAAACGTTAGTAAAATGTGCTAAAAATAATAGCTAATATTCACTTTTTAAAAAAATGACTTATTTTATTTTTCTTTAGCCAGAGAGCCACTATGGAGAGATAAAAGAGCCACATGTGGCTCTGGAGCCGCAGGTTGCAGACCTCAGGTCTAGAGAGAACGTGGCCAAGCGCGCTACAGTTAGTGACTGTTTGTTTATTTTTCAGGCAAGCTGGTTGGAAACAACACACAAGTGATAAATAACAATGGCAATGTGGTTTAAGTTCCTCCGAGATTAGCATAAGTTGAGCTAATGTATTGTTTAACTGGTTAGTAAGGGTCAAGCACAACATGTTGTTGCTAAAATGGCGGACATGGATCGGTGGTGAACGCGGTAACAAATAATGTTTGAGTTCAGTGTAATAAAATAAGTGCTAAGAGATGTAATGTGAAGTGTTTATAGTCATTACATTGATGTAAAAGCAGTACTTTGTGTTTTGTTTGTGTTCTTAAAGGTTATATCAACTGTAAAACTATTTGAAACCGTATAAGTGGTGGACACCAGAACAAGACGCTCAGTCAATACGTGATGAGGGAATCTGGAGAGAACGTGACCAAGCGCACTACAGTTAATGACTGTTGTCTTGTTTATTTTTCTGTGTGTTTCAAAATTAAATATGTTGCACCGAGAGTGAGTTAGCCCATCATTCTTAGCCGTGTAAAAAATACAATATCCCAATACATTCTGAAACTGAGAAAAGTACCTTTTACGCGTATTAAAAAGTACCTTTTTAATGTGGGGTTCATTGTCTTGCCCAAGGGCACTTCAACACATGGGTGGGCAAGGCAGGAATTGAACCTGAAATCTTCTGATCAGAGGTCAACCGCCCCACCGCTGCACCACAGCCAATTTATATCTCAAAGCTGGGCGCAAAAGGTATGTTGGTATGGTCAATGTCTAGTATCAGTGCAGCATTTGCCTTCAGAGGTGTACATTAAGATCCAACTAACTAATTTACTCTACACATAAATTGACCAGTTTTTATGTACAAGATAGACTTTCAAAACCGTTTTTTGTTTTAGTAATTGCAACATTTTCTCTTGCTTTTATCAGCCAGCCTCCATAAACTTCCACCTAGTTGTGACTGTGGGTGGGACAGAGCCTGAGCACTACTAGGGTCTATGTTTTCTGGGGCAAATAGCCCTGGTTGGGTATTCCAAACCAGAAAGTCCAAGGAAAAAAAAATAATAATTAAAATTCCAATTACTGAAAGGGTGTATCCTGCCTCCTTTGCTCAACAGTGGCCAGTTCAGGCTCCAACAACCCCCTTAGGGATAAAATGAGTTCAGACAATGGATGGATGGAGATAGTAAGGTCCACTGATGTTGTCAAGGCCTCATTATCTTGGAGCCAAGGAAAGGTTTACGCTCACATTCAAGCAGCTGATTGCTGAGCCTTTTCCCACTGGATATAGCTCAGTTAAACCCTACAAGACTGTGTGGGATTACCTTCCCATAGGAAGGACTCTCACCCATGGGAAGAACTACTAAGGGGCGGTACTGTGTAGTCTGGACAACAGTCAAGGGCGGAGACCTTAAAAGTTCAATCCACAGAAAAGGATCAGGAGATGGGCTGTCAACTCAGACAGTGTCAATAGTGCCTAAAATTATGCGGGAGGCTGAGTAGTACCGAGTAAAGATAGAGATAGTCGAACTTGTTCCACACACAACTCTGAAACCTAAATCCTGGAGAGGGGGTAGACGATCTGAAGGTAACCATGGTGAGAGGTGATAGGGTGCTATATCACTGTAGTTTGTTGTTCTGTTGCAACCAAGCTCTCATGGAGTCTCTTGGTAGGGTTAGAAAGGGATCCAAATGAGGGATTCATTGTTTACCTGTGAGGTCTAAACACTCATGTGGGCCATGACAGTAATACGTGGAACAGCATGATTGGGAAGAATGGCCTCATCGCTCTGAACAAGGATGCCCATCAGAGGCTCAGTGGTTCTCCAGTCAAGAGGTCAATAGAAGACTCAGGTTTGTCTCCTGAACTCTCTCTTGGACACTCTTGCTAGAAATCGGACAGAGTTTCAATCACTCACCACCTGGTGGTGAGTTGGATTTACTGGACAGACTTGACAGATCCAAACATATAATGACAGTCTGTTAAGAATGTCAAGCTAAGTCCACTATCAGGAGGATTCTAAACCCCTACATCCGGGAGAACTTTAACCAGGCACAAAGGGGAGAAGGAAGAGAATGAGTGCAAGTGGACGATGACTTCCAACACTCCACTCCACTTCCAACACAAGCTGTGGCTGCAAAGTCTCTGGAAATTCTAAAAGCCATTGGTCACCAAAAGTAAAGGAACACTGTCAGGCTAAGGGAGTCCTTCCTCCGGCTGGCTTGAATGACCCACAAAACAGTTGACAGGTCGTGCCAGTGCAAACAGCCAGAAGTGTGGGCAGTTGCAAAGGCAAAGACAGTCTAGGAGGAGTTGAGACTATTTTGACAAGCCATTTGGTCCCCACTGAGGGAAGCAGTTCTCCAACAAATCTGTACCATCTCCGTTGCACCACAAGAAGGGAGGTTGGTAACACAAACTAGACAGTAGACGCCCTGGCGCTGTTTCTCTTTCTTACCTTGGCAGCTCGTCTCTCAGCTGGTACTCGTTTAACAACTGACGCATCTTGAACTGAGCTCCTGGTCCTGCCGTAAGTGTAAAGCATGTAAAGGGAGCTCAGGTTGGTCACGGTCATCAAGACGATAGGAAGGATTTCGTGGATCACCATGGACGTGGTGGCGTAGGCCAGGCCGCTGTAGCTGGACGGGAAGTTCCACACACAGCCCAGGAGGGGGCGTGTTGTGCTGCTGATCAACATCAGGGTCTGAGAGAAGAGATGGACGACAGACACTTACTTTGAGATGAAGGAGATAATGACGTTTTCTTTCAAAACATTAAACCTGTAATAATTATTTTATTTTCTCAATTCTTTGAAACCGCTGTTAATCATCCTGAGGGTCTTCTCCTGTTGAGAATGAATCTTGCTAATTTTGTTGTTTTCAGGTTGTTTTTTGTATGAACTTGCTTATATTTTAGTATTAATCTGAATTGGTAGTTATCCCCTGCCACAGCTCCGCAGAGAAGGTGGGTGTTTTTTTTTTTTTGTTTGTTTTTTTGTAGTCTGGGGGCGGAGCCTGCAGCACAGATTTTTCTTGGAGAGAGTTGTTGGCATCGTGCTTACGTCAGCACGTTTTCAACCGCTCTTTTTCGTGGTTATGGGAGGGGCTGCTGCAGACAGTGCAGGTTTTTAGAAGATTACTCTTAAATGCATGAACGGATCAAAATACCACTTTTAGGTTGTTTTTCGTGAGGAACGAAAAGTAAAATGCATTTAAAACCTTAAAAAGTATCATTTTCATGGTAGGGCCCCTTTAAACTTTTTTTTTCCTCTGTATGTTCTGTTAATTGTTCTTGCACATAAAGGTTAAAACATTTTAAAACTTGTGTATTGCTCTCACCTCAGTGCTGTTTGCATTTCCGTTAGTGGAGAAGATGTGTGCAGGAATGGAGTAAAGAAGGTTGAGGAGCCAAATGGAAAGCAGGTTTAGCAGCAGAGTCTTAGAGCCTCGAGAAGCTCGGAGGTTTGCAACCAAAGGTGCCACGCGCCTCAGAGTCTGGAGGTGGAACACGCTGAGGTAGAACGTGGACCACACATTGACCGACCGCAGCCACACCCAGACCCCCATCAGGAACTGACACCGCTCTTTGGACAGAAACAGCTTTAAAACAACATTTTCCTGTTAGGTTTATTGCTTTTTCTGATATTATTCAACATGTTAATAATTGTTTTATATATAAAAACATTCTAGAGAAATATTTTTTGCATGACAAGGGTGGGTATTTAAAAAAAAAAAATCATTTTTAAGACATTTAAAGGGTAGTAAATTTAAAGATCACATACCTGGATCCCCAAGTCTGACACGATGAGCAGAATATTCCTCATAACAGAAACCATCAGGTTGGACATTGCCATGTTCATTATGATAATGTTTGAATTATGAGAGACACTTCGCTCCATGATTACACTTTTCCCAATGACCATAATCACAGTGGCATTGCCCAGAATGCCCAGCACCACCATGATGATGTGAAAGACAATCTGCACGTTGGAGATCTGCATTTGAAGTCCAACTCCCACTAATTTAGTTTTTTTATCCTTTTCATCAGGTCCAAAAAGGTTCTTGATTTTTGTAGCAGCTTCAACAGCCAGCCTCAAATCCAGCTGCGTCTTCATTCTGAACATGACAGACATCCTAGACTCTCTGCTGATTAAGAGCTTTGTTCTTCTCCCTGTTCACTTCCGTCACTTGAAGGTCTACTCCACAAACGAGGAAGAAGAAGAAGGTCCTGCCTGTTCCATCTTTGCTAAAAAACTGACTTCTCTGAGCCGCCTTTGATATATTAACCCCAGTTGGTTCCGAGAAAGCTGCAAAGCTTCACAAAACTCTGGGGAGAAAAAGTTTCAGGGTAATAAAACACAGGAGAGTAATCAGCTACTCTGAATGAAGCATCCTTGCTTTGCATTTTGAGATCAATCCAACACCTTGATTTTTGTTGCAAGAAACCTACACGAATAAAACATTTAAACACTTTCCGAGAAATTAATGAAACCAAAATCCAGTAAACACGTATCCCACATATCAGTATCGACACGTCTGCTAAACTCAGTTAAATATATTTAATTTGAAACTTTGCATTCACATTTAGTAGAGCAAATATTTATTTGTGTTTTTTTTTACATTTATTTATGTTAATAGCTAAAATAAACATTGGGCAATGAAGAACACATTTTCTAACCTGTGAGCAAGTTTGAAAGAAATATACCAGACAGATTACAAATCTGTGAAAACGAGTGATTAGCAACACGTTTTTACCTCTTCTTGTGAGTTGCAGTACTCATGATAATACATATTATTCTCTTTCTTTTTTTGTAAAAACCACTGTAACAAAAACTGGTGGGTGTCAGGCTTCAGTGACTATAAAAGGGTCTAACTCAGGGGTCCAAGTGGCTCTTTTACCCCTCCATTGTGGATCTTTGGTAAAAAGAAGTTTTTAATTTGAAAAATGGACTGTTAAATGCACGTTGTTTCAATAGTTAACTCCAAACTTTTTCAGCATTCAGGATCTGTATAAATTAATTATTGAAGCCCAGCACCACAAGTTACCTGGATTGGGGATGTTCTACCACTAACAATAAGCATGGGTTTGGAAAAGAGGAGGGAAGATGGCCTTTGAGGACAGGAAGAATTCTGACAAACTGCACTGTTGACAAAAATTAAAGGAACACTTTTTTATTGGGCCTGGCATCAATTTTTATTTTATTTTTTATTTTTTTTTAACTTGTCCTGTCCAACAGCTGAGCAAACAGATTTGGGCTGAGAGCCTCTAGTGTTGGGCAGGTTTTACTGTCACAACAGAGGTTTATTGAGTATAAACTCCTGTTGTATTTCATACTAAACTTTATTTATATTCATTATGTTTTTGTTTTTGTTTTGTTGGACCGGATGGAAAAGAAGAAGAGGGGGAGGAGTAAAAAGGGGGGGTTTAGAGAAAAAAGAAGATGGCAACAGAGGAAAGCAACATCATAAAACAACCAGGTCTGAATGGTAAACTAGAATGGGCGGGGCCTGTACACATACACTCTGTAATTACACACATATCTGTTGGTTGAAATAGTCTCCACATTTAAACTAGTCAAAATTTATACAATACAACTGCAGCTGCAACAAACAGACTTAATCATACACACAGACACACATAAAGTCTTTCATTCTGTCACGCGGTCAGGTGAGTGTTTATGTTTTGTCAATGTGGATAATGATCGAATGTACAAAGGGGGAGAGCACTCAACCATTCCCACGCCAAGACCCACCGCCGGGGCAGCCGCAGCAGGAGCCAGGACCCCCCAACTCCCGCCACGGCACCGCAAAGAAAAGCCAGGCAACCCCGCCAAACACCCAGACCATGGCACGCGGGACCGCCGCAGAGGCCCCCCACACCCGAGAACAGGAGGGCACAGTAGCACAGAGAGTGCAGGCCCCAGCCCAGCCAGAAGAGCAGCCCCCCCACCGCGCCAAGAGGTCCAACGCGAGGCCCCACCCCCGGAGAGCCCACCAACCTCAGAAGAACAACTCACCACCACCCAGCAGCACCGAGCATCCCCCCACCCCACCCCAGGTACGAGTCAGGGCCCCCCAACCGCCCGCCCCTCCATGGGAGACCGGCATTCAAGAGACAAGACCACAAGGCCGAGGGTCCCCGCCTCCCCCCCGCCAGGGATGGGGTAGGGGACAGAAAGTCAAAGGTTCCACCTTCCTTGTGTGAAGCATGTGTGTTTGTTTGTGAGAGTGTATATTTTGAGGTGTTAGAGGTGTGTGTACTAAAGGGTGCAGTTAAAATTGGTGAGTAGGGCCTTGACAGGACTTCTCCTGATTGCTCACAGGAGGGTGCTGAGCAGACATCTACGGCTTGCTGGCAGTGACGTCTAAGCACCCCCTCATCGAGGGTCCTACATGTCTCAGGTGCAAATAAAACCAAGAGGAAGGCAAATCTATGCAGTAGCCACAGGAGGGGGGCCACTGGTAAGTGGTCACCTCCCGCAGCACACTGCAATACTACTCCCCCCCACCCAAATGAATGTTTATATGAGGAGGGGGATAGGTCGGGGGCAGTTGGCAGACTGACCCCCGATGGTGGACCGTCGTCCCCCCCCCCCCCCCAGCGTTGGGCCCGAGTTCCCCAGCCCAAGGACCCCAATCGCAGAGACCCAAGGCCCCGTGCCCCCCACCCCCACGGGGAGGGTGAAGCCAAGAAGGAACCAGTCCCAGGGACAAATCCAAGCCCTCGCCCCCAAGCACCTCTCCCGTGGGTGCACTGGTCAGGCACCAACGGGACCGAGGCAGCTGGACCAGCCCCACCAATATCGGCCCCACCGATAGTATCAGTAGCGACCCCAACCCGCCAAGACCCCCCCCCCGGTCCATGCCTAATGGGACCCCGCTCCCCACGGACCACCCCCAACCCCCCCGAAAACCCTGCGGCAAAGGCGAGCGCCGTCCAGAGCACCAGTGGGCCCCGAGGGGGTTGTCCCACCCCGCCCGACAGGCAGAGAGGGATCGCCTCATTTCTAACGTGTTTACATCACATGACTGTCGGGTACGGTGGCAGTTTTGGTTCAGTTGTTCCCCTCTGGTTTCATATTCAGACTGAGGAATCTCAGGGAAAACACAAGTTGAGTCCAATTGAAAACAAACAGAGACCTCCTTGAAAGATGGGTCTGAGAGTGGTTCCTGGTACAGCTGGGGTGCCGATGTAGTAATCCCAAGCCAGGATTCACATATTGGCAGAGGATTACTACCTCGGCACAACAACTCCATGGAGAAAGTGGGTGTGTGTTCTTTGTAGTCTGGGGGCGGAGCTTGCAGCACAGATTTTTCCTGGAGGGGGCGGTTCTCATCCTGCTGACATCAGCACGATTCCACCTGCTCGTTATCGTGGGTATGGGAGAGGCTGCTGCAGAGAGTGCAGGTTTTTAGAGGATTACTCTTAAATGCATGAACGGATCAAAATTCCACTTTGAGGTTCTTTATAGTGAAGAATGAACAGTAAATTTAAACATTTAAAATCTCAAAAAGTAGATTTTTCATGCTACGGTCCCTTTAACATAAATATTAATAAAAACAGGCAGGAATATTATTCCAGAATAAATCAACTTAAATCTTAAATAACTTTCTATATTTTACTCTCCATAAAAATATATTTTGTCAAAATTATATAAGTTAATAAGCCATAAATAATAAAATGATTCCTTGACTATCACATATGCTTTGAAGCCTTCATATTTCTATAATCAGACCAACAAGCAGCTTTTTACCATCAGACTCTGCTTTCTCAATAATATTGAATACTGAGAAGAGGAAGTTTTTACTCCAAGAAATACATCTGGACTCATGGCTTGAGCTTCATCTTTTCTTCTGGAGCAGCTTCTTGTTACACAGGACTGCAGCATTGATCGTTTTAAACCATCTTTACATGTCCTCGTGCTTTTTTATCAACTGTTTTCCTGAGCTTCAGTAGATTATTCACTCAACCAACTAATTCTAACCAGTGCACACAGTTTTACCATATGTGGCAAAGTGGTGGTGTGGGGGGCTGCTGATTCAGTACACCCCAAAACAAAAAAACAACAACGCCACCCCGGAATACCGGGTCCGGGGAACCCAAGTGCAGTCCTGACGAAGGACGCGTAGATTTGTCCCAACAGGCCAAGACGTGGTTCCAGTTTCAATAAATAGTTTTATTACAAATAAAATGAATTAAAACAGTAAAAGTTAAAATAAAAACCTAGCTCGGGGAAGGCTTACTGGCAGAACGCTGGGCAGATGAGGGGAGGACAAAGAAGAAAAACAAAACTGAACACACCCCACAGTGACACGCACACTCGTGAAAGGACTTTGACCAACACCAGAACATGCACACAAACGGGCCTCCACCGTCGTCGCCCAACACGCTCTGCAAGCACTTCACCCTAAAAAATAATCAAATTAAACAAGCTAAAAAATTAAAGGAAAGGCAACCGTCCATACAGTCTCAGGGCTCGCCGGGGCCTGAAGCGGGGAGGGTTTGCAGGGGGCCTGCAGCAAGAAACCTGTAGCCGGGAGCCTGACAGCTTGTTTCGCTGCACCGTACGGAAACAGAAGCCAAAAGAAACAAAACAGCCCAAAAACAAAACAGAACAAAACAGCAGTGGTGCCTCTCCTGCACCTAAAAATGGATAAAAGTTAGTTAAGAATTAAAAGTCAACAGGCATAAGCACAAACACCTGAAGTGCTCCATATTACCTGAATGGCTGGAGGAAACTGATTCACACAGCGCACGTGTAATCCATGTCAGCCTCTCCAAGTAATGGAGTGCTTTGGTTTGTTGACTGAATATAAAAAAAAACCAAGTTAAAAACAAGTCACCATTCACTTTATGGGAGACAGCATGGCTGACCTTACCCAAACCAGCAGAGAGCTGACAATGAGGAAATAGGCATGGCTGGGCACAGTGCTTAAGAACCCCATAGGGTGAGCCAAACCATTTTATACTCTTTCCCCAGGTAGTCAGTGATTGGGAGATTAAGTGCAGCTGCACAGACTGCTGCTACACATAGAAAGAGAATATAAATATCAACAGAGAAGCACAAAGCTCACCCAGAAATAAAATGATAAATTATTAACATTTAAATAATTCTGGTGGAATTTAAAAGACTTAAACCCAAAAAAAGGGAAAAATACAGTTTAAGACGGACAAAGAACACAATGTTTTTAACAATCTTTTAGGAATATTTTTGCACCTTTTAGAAGTTTGAATTAAAGTGCTGCCTAAGCTTACCACACACACGTACACATGTACAAACATGTATTCAAAGACCCAAAGAGGTATGAAAACGCACATAAATGCGCACATACATCCACACATTCATGCACACACTTACTTAAACTAAACAGGCACAAGAAAAAAATATACCAGGAGAGTCACGAAAACAAAAAGAACATTCAAAAGAAACACAACAATCTTTAAATTTGACAGTGATGTAGGAACAGAATACACTCCATGTTATGGATGAGTTATTTAGAAATTACACGGATGTGTTTTTTATAAGATGTAGGAGAGGCTGGAGCCTTTTTCAATATTGGGTTGACAATTGTTTTATCCTATTTTTAACTGGAAATATGTTTTTTTATGTTGTTTTTATAAATTGGTGTATGTATTTTATATTGCAGTAGTTTTAGTTTTATAAAATATTTTAGATTTCATATTGTATTTTATATTGTGTTTGGTTTTTTTTCCTTGATAACTTGTTTTACATTGGATTTCTTTTAAAATGTCTTAAAATGGTAAATATGTTTATAATGTTTAGATATGATGTATTTTGTACTAGGACTACAGATGGAAATTAGCTAATAAGCTATAATCTGGTGCAAGCATCTTTGCTTTCTAAGCTCAATGTATTTGTACACTGTCCTGATAAATTAATAAACTAAACTAAACTAAACTAAATTAACAAAGGATGCTCTGTTTAAAAATGTGATTTCAATTAGTCTATAAATTTGTTAAAAACTGTTTCTTAAATATTTAACAAATCTGTCTCCTCTGTTACACAAATAAATTCTTCTTGATCTAGGAAGTTTTATCAAGTTAAACAGTAAAAACTTGAATTCCATCTGAAATTTTAATAATTTGTCCTCAGAGACTCAAGAACAGATCATACAGCTTTCTGTCAAAGAATAAAGAATTAAGTTAGATGCAAAGAGGAACCACAGAACCAAACATGTGTGAAGGGTTTGATTTAAACAGTAAAAAAAAAAACACATTTACATAATAAAAAACTTTCAAAGGGAAGTTTATTGTATCGCACATTTCATGTACAATTCAGAGGGACTTACATAAAACACTGAAGGAAACACTCAAAGTAAATATGAAAAGATTGATTATTAAAATAAAAGTGTAAAAGAAAGTTAAAAATAACTGATAGTCGTCTTAAAGTAAATGCAAATGTAAACATTTGAATTTAAAGTGTAAAAACCTCAGATCTGGCCTGATTGGTCCCCGAAAGATGCTGTAAACGCCACCATCTTAAAGGAAATCTTTAAGATTTCCTGCCATCGCCAATATTTTTTAATTTTGTGAACCCCCGGGGTATGGGACGGCCGGTGGCATCAAATCTTCATCTGGAGACATTCACCGCGTGACCTCAAAACGTGCCAGACTGATGTCAACTTTGAGAAAAAAATCTTGTCATCGTAAAATTATTTTCCTAAAATTTGCTGAAAACTTGCATTTAGGTTGCCGCACTGCTGCATTCTGGGATACGTAACGGTAGTCGGAACATGAAGCACTTTAGATAACAACTTTTTTTTTGTAATTATATTTTTATTTGAAAAAGATACAGTGTACAGCAATTTTGCAGTATTCATTATACAGATTTCTCTGGTAATCCTTTTCAAGCATTTTTTTTTTTTTGTCCATAAGTTCCAACAAAAATACATAAACAATAACAGGCCAACTTGAGGCTAGAACAGGGGTGGGCAAACTACGGCCCGGGGGCCACATGCGGCCCCTTAAGCTACTTAATGTGGCCCTCCAAATTAAAATACATTGAATCAAAAATCCTAATTATTGGTTTATTTTCATTGTATTTCTGGTTTCTTCCCATGAATGGTGTTGTTTCTCTGGCGTTCGTGTTTGTTTTTTTCTGAGTCAGAAGGTGATTTTTCAGATTTCTTTGAGTTTGCATTTTCCTCTGAAGAACATCAATCCATTGGATCACCAAAAAGAGAACAAAAATCAAAATTTAGAAATTAAATTTCCCCAATTTTCTGTTTTTAAATGAATATATGTGAATTTTAATCCCAATTAAAGCATGTTTTTCTCTAAATTCCATATTATTTTTTTAGTTTATGAGGTTCATTACCAAATCACTCCTTCCATCTGCTCCTTGTCCGGCCCTTGTGCCAAATTTTAGAACCCTTTCTGGCCCACAAATCAAAAAGTTTGCCCACCCCTGGGCTAGAACATCAGAAATGAGGGGAAAAAAAGTGGTGAAAATAAACCTAAACAAGGGTATATATGCTTATAATTTCCAAACAAATATTTGGCTTATGATTTGGAGTGTGAAAACATTTCAGTCCTTAAGTAGATACCACAGATACCATTCAAAACCCTCTCTATATGGTGATATGTATTTAATGAATTTGGACCAAATTTTGTAAAAATTTTCCTTTTTGGATTTTAAGTGTGTATGTCAGTTTTTCCATTTTAAAGATTTCGTGTATTGTGTCTAACCAGTTATCTAATCTTGGTTCTTCCACCCAGTAGCGGTTTTAGGCACGGGCAGTGCGGGCAGTAGCCCGGGGCGGCAGTTCACAGGGGGCGGCATCTCGGCTTGAACAAAAATTGGACCTCTATGGTGTTTATTAACTGTGTGGTGTTAGGAGCGACCTGAGATAAACGAGTTAATCGGCCCCAGGTGGAACAAACGCACCTGTTAGCAAGGTGTGTCGGAGTAGAGTTGGGGTGGGGGTATTGCAGATCCTGTTCAATTCGCGTGAATCACTTAATACTCTATAGCAGGGGTATTCAACTCCAGGCCTCGAGGGCCACAGTGTCTGCATAATTTCCAGATATCCAAACTCTACTCATGACTGATTACCTGGTTCAGGTGTGTCCAACCAATTGGAGCATGCCAGATCCGGGTATGTTGGAAAACCTGCAGGAATGCGGCCCTCGAGGCCTGGAGTTGAATACCCCTGCTCTATAGAAAAGCATTCACGACCAAGTTTACTGTATCACCGCAGCCCCACGTGCGATCACAACGCAATTGTTCCTATATGTTAGTTTTGACATTGACTCGATGACAACACCAGAGGGGTGGTCATCAGTCTCTCCGTCATTCTCACTCAGGGTGCAGGAAGAAGTGAAACACAACAGGCCAAAATAACAAATGGAAACAGTGTTAAACGGTCAGACAACAAAACACATACATGAAAACTCAAACTTAAACCCAATTCTAACCAGACAGGCAAAAGAAATGGTTACCCACAATTCCTTGCGCTGCCAGATCTGACAAGCCTGCAACCATCACTACAATATACACGGTTTTTTAAGTTTGGTTTTGATCACGTGGTCAGACAACCTCTGGAGCATTTAAAAATGCTGGTTAAGGTTAGGATCACGTTTACGGTTCTAAAATTAAATTGTAGGTTTTTGCGGCTGTTTCTGATGCTCACGTGTCCACCAGGGGATGTGTCAAATGTGGGAAAAACATTTAAACACTTTCAGGACTTCAAAAATTACGTAGTCCAGCTACAAAAGAAAGAAAGAAAATAAAGATCAGAATAAAAAGTAGATTTAAGCTTTATTTTCTTGTCTTTTCCTGTTTTTTTCTGGTTAGTCATGACTTTAACCTTAATATTTTCAATTTTTGTAACCAGTTAACTGGAGATTTTAGCTGTTAAAGTGGATTAGTTGTGAGCCTGTGTGCATGAAGTTTATTATTTTGTTTCATCATGTTGGGTTCTATGTTTAGGCAATAGTATATTCATAAATCTGTTGGTAGTTTTTAAGATTAATATTAACCATAAACAACTACTCGATGGTGACAAAACATAATGTAACCAGTCTAAAAATGTGCCAATCATAGGATTGAAGACGGAAACCATTAGCTAATTTTTTCTTGGGGGGGGGGGCGTCTGGGGAGGCTCTCGCCCAGGGAGTCATTCTCGTGCAGCGGATAATTGCATATTTCATAAGAATTGCTCCGTTGGTGACACAAGCATAAAAATTGGCATCCATACTCTTCAAAACCATGTCTTTCAGGAAAGCTCGTTGGCCACGCAAAAATTCAAGATGGCGGCTGTTTTTCAAGATGGCCGCCTCGAAACTGACATTTTTCGTCTATTGCACAATGTTTTCACAAATATTCATCTCGTATGGTATTTTCTTGCCCTTATAAGTTCATTTTGTGTTTTTTTCTACTTGTTTTTTCCTTAAGGTTTTAGATATCTTTAAGCAAAGAAAGAAATCTATGATATGTATGAAAAGCGCCTGGCACAGTTTGGTGTGGACTCACCAACTGTAAATTAGTAGACTGAAGGACAAATTGCTAGCTGAACTTCCAGAACTTGAGGCTCATAGATCTGGTAGAGATACTATTCTAGCATTCCAGAAATTGATGCTGATTGTCATCTCCAGCAAGTTTATGCATATGTAGTAAAAATGATGTGACGTAATCGTCTTCAATTTCTTAAATTCAGCCAAGGTTGTGTTCACTTGATACGTGTACTCAATCACCATTCTATGCTTTTATTTCATTTTTTTTCCTTGAATTTGCATAGCGACATTGTATCATTCTTATGATCTCTGGTGGCATCGGAAATATTCTCCTACAAGCGAAGCTTCCTTTTCTTTGTCTGATATTTCCATATTTTAATCAGTTTGGCAACTGGTGGTCATTGTGAATGCCAAATAGACTATGACCATATAAAAAAAAGGAAAAAAAAGGGGACATGGTCAAAAAAGTACATCTCTATCTTAATAAGTTGCTGAGTTATTGAATATTTCCTCTTTTGTGGCGGCCATTTTGGACGCCATCTTGGATACACCCCTTGAAACAGTTGCTGTGACTCAAATTACTTTTCCACAAACTATTTTTTATCCAAACTGCTGCGTTTGATAAATAAAAACCACAAACTTCATTCATTATTTCACCTCAACCAATAATCAACAACAACACACGGCGGCCATCTTGAAAAATGGCCGCCATCTTGGATTTTCACGTGGCCAACGAGCTTTTTGAAGAGAGCAGGTTTTGGAGACTTACTGTGCCAAATTTTATGCTTGTGTCACCATCCGAGCAATTGTTACAGTTATCAGCTTCACTATTCAGTGTAGAACCGCCCCTGCTTCCACTTCCTTGTTATTGTTTTTTTACTTGCGGCTAAAAGAACCTGCAACAGCTTTTTATCTGTCCTTTGATCTGTAACATGGCCCAGGTAAAGAGTAACAAAATCAAATGGAATCTGGACCTCAAACACAGATTTTAACAAGTTATGAACGTCTGTCCAGTATGTGTTCAGCTCAGGACAGTCCCAAAACACACGATCGCCTCCAACACTCGCGGTTTACGTCTTCATGTTTACCCTGGAGAGGAGTTTTGAAAAACCTTACAATATTTTTCCAGCAGTGTTCCCTCCAATCTAATGAAGTTGTTGAGGACCAGATTTCTTTCCAGACCTCTTCAGAAATGTTAATGTCAGCTTCCCGCTCCCATTTTTCTCTTATGTAAAGAGTGTTGACTTTTTTTCCCATCTAGGAGTGCATTGTATAAAATAGAAATTGATTTTTTAATATTTGAATTGTAAGCACGCTCCAAGATCTTAAAGAAGTTGGTTTCATTTAACGATAAATTGGTAATTTTGCATTGTTTATTAAAATAATCTCGCATTTGTAGGAACCTGAAAAAAAACTGTCTGCTGTAGATTACATTTAGCACTCAGGGATTGGAAACTCAGTAATGTACCTTTATGTGTGAATGAGAGGTATGTTGTTAGATAACTTTTTAATCCTTGAAACATTTTTAAATTGACAGAAGCATCTATTATATATTCTGTCTGCTGAGAAAAAAAGAATCACTGTCACCGACTGTAGTAAAGTGAAAGGATACAAACAGGTAAAAGTTGCCAACTAAACAAAATGAAATGTGTCAAACTGAGATTTTCAAAATTGTCAGTTTTTGAATAACTTTTGTTTCTGTTCTTATTTAATCTCAAAAGCGATCGAATGTAGTTTATTAAACTTGTTTAAAACAGATCGGAATCTGCTCTCTTTTATCATTTAATAGTATTCTTCTTTTCTTTATTTCAAGTAAAAAAAAAAAAAAAACACTAAAAAATGAGAACAAATTAGAACTTTGTTCTGTGACTGAGTCAACTTTCATACATATTTCCTCAGAGGATTAAGACTGTAATATTTGTGTGCTGTTGCCGGGCAGATTTGTTAAGTCAGTGATGACTTGATGCAAGAACGCAGCCCACGATGGCCGACTGCGAGAACAGCAGGAGACAAGGCGATGAAGATGATGTTGGCAAAGCGAGCGATGACCAGGAGGAACTCGGACGAGGTGCCTCGGTTGTAGTTGAAGTAGTTCACAGATATAACGCTGATTCCCCAGGACACAATGAAGAGCAAAACAAGAATAAGAATAACCTGGAAAACAAGAAAAAGAAAACGTATGTAATCCAGCCACAGATTTGTGACGTCTGTGGGTTTAGAGAGCGTTCCTCTGTCTGACCTTGGCAGCTCGTCTCTCAGCTGGGACTCGCTTCACGACTGGAGCATCTTGAACTGAGCTCCTGGTCCTGCCGTGTGTGTAAAGCGTGTAAAGGGAGCTCAGGTTGGTCACGGTCATCAAGACGATAGGCAGGGTTTCATGGATCACCATGGACGTGGTGGCGTAGGCCAGGCCGCTGTAGCTGGACGGGAAGTTCCACACACAGCCCAGCAGGGGGCGTGTTGTGCTGCTGATCAACATCAGGGTCTGAGGGAAGAGAAGGAGGATAGAGAGGAGAGGAGATACTTTTGAAATATAAAAGGTTTTTCCTCCTAAAAAGCAATTCATAAACTATTCAACCATCCTGTCATCTTCAGAACCAAACTGAAGAAGATGCAGTGTCTGTTGTAAGACCACACACTCACACTCACATCTGGTGACAATTCAAAATCATCAATTGACTCGTAAACATGTTTTTAGATTGTGGGAGGAAACCTGTTTATTTATAAAGCACAATTTCAACCCAATACGGAAAAAAAGGCCATGGAAAATTCTGACTTTAATCTCAGAACTACGGAGGCCTGCGAGCAACATTCTTCAGTTAGCTTTAGCAGCACACTAGAGTCAGGCAAAGTAGAGAAACTAACAAAAATGTCCTCTTAAAGTTTATTTTTCCGTGTTTTAAGCTGACTAGGTGAATAAAAAAGATATTTATTTTATTAGAATTTGTAAATAAAAGTGCTAAAGATAATGCTAGCTCAGGGATCTGCAACCTCCGGCTCCAGAGCCACATGTGGCTCTTTTATCTCTCCATGATGGCTCTCTGGCTGAAGAAAAATAAAATAATAGTAAAAAAAAATGGAGATTAGCTTCTATTTTAGCAACATACTAACATTTTTGGCGCAGTTTTCTGTGAAATGTTATGCTAATTTGGAGTTCAGCTAATATTTTAATAAAATGCTAATGTTTTTAAGCTAATTTGTCATCTACTGATCTTTTTTGGGGTAATTTAGAATTTAGCTTCTATCTTAGTAACATGCTAACAAAGTTAGTTTTCTAAGTAATTTTATGCTATTTTAGAGTTCAGATAGTAATTAAGCAACAAGCTAGCTTTTTTTTTTTTTTTGGCAGATTTGGCCTCTAATTAGTTTTTTATGCTAATTTGGAGTTTAGCTAATATTTTAGCAATATGCTAACATTTTTAGCTAATCTGTTATCCACTGGAGTTTTTAGGCTAATTTAGAATTTTAGCTTCTAATTTAGCAACATGCTAACGTTTTTGGCTAAGTTTTCTGTGAAATGTTAAACTAATTTGGAGTTTAGCTAATATTTCGGTAAAATGCTAATGCTTTCAGCTAATTTGTTATCTACTGGGGGTTTTAGGCTAATTTTGAGTTTAGCTTTTATTTCAGCAACATGCTAAAATTTTTGGCTCATTTAATTTACATAGAATGTTATGCTAATTTGAAGTTCAGCTAATTAAGCAAAGAGCTAGCTTTTTTGCTACTAAAGTTAAAAAAACGTTAAAAAAAAACTTTTTGAGAGATACTAGTTTCTTTTTATATATATTTTTTTTATTTTGTTTGCACCAAAAATAGACATTATTCATATTTATTAAAACAAAAAGAAGGTTATGAATGCAAATCCAAATTTCTTAAAAGCTAACCTAAATCAATGCAGCTCCTTCTAGGTTTTGATCAGTAGAAAACAAACCCAAATGGCTCTTTTACTCTTAAAGGCCAATTTGTCCTGACTTATAACTCGTAACTGCTGTCTCCCGTGTTGTTGAGACAACGGCACTGGAGTGACCTCTCCAGGGTGCATATGGAGCTCTGCATATGGAGCTCCTGGGTTTCCCAGTCGTCAGAAGCCCCCTCTTGCTGGTGTAATCCAAAGGAAAGCAAAGCGATACGTTTGGCACCAGCTTAGCTGCAGGAGAGAAGTCGGGAATGGACGTCTGACCGCCTTAGGGGCTCCACTCCTCACAGGGTTTACTCCTGAAAACCTTTACCATAAATGGGTATGCCGCAAGGCAGCAGAGGTTTGAGGTTGGGGGTTCCTTCCCCAAGATGGGCTACCTTCCCAGGTTAATGGGCCCCATTTGCCCAAAGCATCTGGTTTTAGGGTGCCAAAGCTCCGCCCTTGCCCCTTCTCCTGTCAGTAGGCCAGGAGTTGGATTTAGCGGTCAGAGGCTTTTCGAGGCGCATGGCTTGCTTCTAGGCACTGGGAGCTTCTCCCCAATGCCACTCCTGCCTATGACAACCTTTGGAACAAGGGCATTAATGTAGCAGGATGAAATGTAGGGATGTCCCGATCAGGTTTTTTTGGTCCCGATCCGATTCCGAGTCTTTGGATTTTGTGGATTTGCCGATACCGAGTCCTGATCCGATACTTTTGTAACACATTTAAAACATGAACAAATTAAATAAAAAGATTTTTGTTATCCCTTATTTATATTTCAATAACCTTCTTTTATCATTAAAAACTTAAATAGAATACTTCAGTGAAGTAGCTTTAATAAACACGTAAAAATAGAGCAAATATAAACTAGAAAAAAAATACTACTTTCTTGTTCTAGAAGTGATAATTAGTCATGTGAGAAAGTTTAGTGACTTTAGCTTTAATATCTTTAGAGCTATTGAACATTTTTGACCAAATGTGATTCCTGTCCTCTTTTAAAATTCTTAAAAATAAATTATGTGTGTTTTAGCATGAATCTGATGAGTGTTCATGACTAGCTCAGATCATTATTAATTTTCATTTATTCGTTTTTTTTTTTGTTTGTTTTTTAAGATTATGTGCTTCTTTTTAAGTTCTTAAGACATCACATTTCGGTTTTATTATCAGAGTAGTTCATTTTCTTAACTTTTATTTCTCTTTCAGATAAATAAAACAGGCATATCAAAGGACAGCTCGGGTCCTAAGGAGTTAAATCACGGCGCTAGCATGTAGCAGTTAGCATCTGCTGTTTAGCATCTCTCTGCTAACATTAAAAAGAAACCAAACTCTGTCTTTTTCTGTTGAAATACCTTTAAAAGTTGTTGTTTAGAGACACTAGCTGTCAGTTTAAAGCGTTTTCAAAAGAGTTATTGATCCCGGAAGTCTGAATCCGTGATCGGCTAGCTAGCTAACTGTTTACATCAGTCTTCTGCTTGAACTGTTGATGTTTTCTGCTGCGTTTTCCAGGAATAACATTTTGTGATCATGCAGACTTCTAGTGGAGGATTTATTTGGAATAATAAGATTGAAATATAAAGGGCTGATCATAATAAGAATAAATGAAATATCCGATCCTGATCGGACAACGGAGCCCGATTCCGATCGAGTCTTCAAACACGTGATCGGGCCCGATTTCCGATCACGTGATCGGATCGGGACATCCCTTATGAAATAGTTGCACCTGCTACACAGGTGGCGGTAGTTCTGTTGATTGCCTACATGGGTGTGGCGCGGCTATTAAAGACAGAGTTGCTTTGTGCTGCCCGCACCGCACTCGGAAGAGGGGACACCACAGGTTCTGGGCCCATTCAGTGGGCACCTGGAACCATGACTTGCGGAGCTGAAGCACACGAGTTTCCTGTGCTTTCTACTTGAAAGAGCATGTGATTCGTCAGGACTCTCAGATGGTAGGTTCGGTCCTTAGCCCTGTGCTTCTCCAAGTTAACTCTGATTTCCTGCCTGTCCTCCACAGGGTCGGACCGCGAGCTCCTGCTGTTTTGCCTTGCTTTGCTTTGGTTTTTTTAGTCAACTGATTTTTTATAATTGCTCTTTTTAGCCCTGACTGTGCTGAAAGCGTCATTCCACCGCCTCAGTGAACGAGCCACTGCAGTGTCTAGGAGCGTGCACGTTTCTGCTGAGGCGAGAAGTCGGAAACCATCCAGGACTGTTGGGATCCAATTTAGCCACTTTTTATATTTTAGTGTGCTCATGTATTTTATATTTTCTTTTTAATCCCTTTTAGAGCCAGCCCCCTGCAAGAACCGTCTTACAGGTGGAGGAGCATGCTGTGATCCTACATCTAAAAATGTCAGTGTGCCCATTACACCATTCACAGCTCGTGTTGCCACAGTTTGCTCTCAACAAACCTTGTAAAGAGCAAAAAACTGTTTTCGGGTTTCTCACCTCAGTGCTGTTTGCATTTCCGTTAGTGGAGAAGATGTGTGCAGGAATGGAGTAAAGAAGGTTGAGGAGCCAAATGGAGAGCAGGCTTAGCAGCAGAGTTTTAGGAGCGCCTCGAGAAGCTTGAAGGTTTCCGACCGAAGGAGCCACGCGCCTCAGAGTCTGGAGGTGGAAGACGCTGAGGTAGAACGTGGACCACACATTGACCGACCGCAGCCACACCCAGACCCCCATCAGGAACTGACACAAACTTTTGGATAGAAACAGCTGAAAGTAAACAGATGGAATAAGTCAGTTTGACATTATCTTGACGGATTATCTGCCTATCAGGAGCTTTCTGCAGGCAAAGACGATGTCAACAGTTCATTCAAATCAACAAGCAGCCACACGTTCTCTCAGTCTAGCGTTTTTGGACAGTGAAGAGGCCGGAGAGCTTAGAAAAATAAACCAGACGTACCTCGATCCCCAAGTCTGACAGGACGAGCAGTGCGTTCCTCATGATGGACACCATCAGGTTGGACACCGCCATGTTTATAATGATGACGTTTGAGTTTTGAGCCGCACTACGGTCCATGATAACAGTCTTCCCAATGACCACAATGACAATGGCATTACCCAGAATCCCCAGTACTACTAGAATGATGTAAAAGGCCAGTTGTTCAGAGGACACGGTGGTCCGCAGTCCCATACCCACAAGCTGCTCTTCAGGCTGTCCAGTGGGTCCCATAGAATCCCTCATCTCTTTAACAGCTTTGACAAGAAGTCTCACATCAGAAAGTTTCATTTTCGAACCCTGGTAATGGATCTGCCGATGGAGCACGTCTGATGGTTCAGACGCCCAAAGCCGTCTTTCACAGGGGAAATGGAAAAGGGTTTGTTTCCTGTGACAGTAAAGCTAGAAAATGACGTGCTTTGTGGTGCGTCATCCACTACAGGGTCCAAAAGCATCCCGATGTTTGAGAGCACCGGGAGAATACGACTCGTGGTAATGAAACACAGGAGATTAATCAGCTTCACTGAGTGAAATGTGCTTACTCCACTGTATTACACTTTGTACCGTCACCCTAAAGGGAAAAGGAGACTTAGGTACTCTTACTTTTGCTCTATTTGCTGCACGTGTGCTTCAGTTGATCTTAAAAAAAAAAAAGTTCAAGTTAACAACTCCTGACTATTTATCCACTCTGATGTATTTCACAGGACAGTGTTTTACTCAAACCAGCACAAAAATAATAAACAATCATACACATTTTTTTTTTTTTTTTACATTTCCATCTTTATTTATTACGACGGAGTATTAGGGCCACTTTATAAAGAAAAAAATGTTTTTAAAATTACGACTTTAAATCTCGTAAATTTACGAGAAAAAAGTCGTAACTGCTAAATTATGAGAATAAAGTCGTATATTTAAGACTTCAAAAGTCATAGGTTAAATTTACAACTTTTAAAGTCGAAAATTTACAAGAAAAAAATGTTTAAATCTACGGGATTTAAAGTCGTAATTTAATGAAAAAAGAAGCAAAGTTGTCTGTTTATCAGAGCCGTGCTTGAAGATGAAAGACGTGGAGAATCTTGTGAAGATTTATGTCCAGATTGGTGTTAAAAACAAAGAAATTCTGAACGTTTTGCCGATTCAAAATCAAATTATTTCCGGGTTCGTGTCGGTAGTGCGTGTGTTGTCTTGCTTATCTTCATTTAAGCAAAAGAGGCGCTATCATTGTGTTAAACAGTCTCTTCATACTGCTACACTGTGCATGACTGGCGCTCATCTGCTGCTTACCACTTGCCGTGCACCGAACATGTGACCAGTCGCTTGGCCTTCTGGGTAATGCAGTTCTTTAACAGCTAACTTCAATACACAACAGTGCTGAGTTTCATATGTAAAATAAAGAGTTTAGAGATACACGTTCATCAGGATCGTCACTTTATTACATCTTTCATTTCCTTTCATTACCTTACATCATTTCTCTGTCATGCGCAGAAACCAAAAGAGAATGTAAACAGAGCTCCGGACGCCTCCTTCCCCAAATGAACCGTCCCGTCTCGGCACAAAACAACATTGAGAAATGACAACGTTAGCACAAGAACATTGAAAATTCCAGAAACTAGTCCTCTTCAGATGATCTGGTCTATCGTAGAGGAAGAAATGACGTGAAGTGGACAGCTGGAGGATATCGACGTCTTCATCAACGGGATCTGCAGAGATCCTGCAAGCAGCATCAACGAATAAAACATTAATACACTGTAAATCAAATAAAGAAACTTACAAACATTTGAAATATTTTAAACATTCAGTTTACCTGATGAAATCCAAGACGCTTTTCACAGTTTGGTTGGTCTGCTTCAGCTCACCGCATAAATCCGCTGGACTGTAGACTCCCCTCGACTTTAGTAAATTTACGAGAAAAAAGTCGTAAATCTACGAGATTAAAACTCAAAATTTTATGAGATTAAAAGTCGTAAAAATACGAGAAAAAACTCATAATATTACTTCTTTTTTTTTTTTTTTTTTTTTGGTGGCACTAATACTCCGTCGTAATTTATAATACATAGTTAGTAAATGGTAAATGGCGTATACTTGTATAGCGCTTTCTACCTTCCTTCGAGGGCCCAAAGCGCTTCACAGTCACAGACCCATTCACACACACATTCATACACTGGTGGTGGCTCGCTGCCGAAGACTGGCGCCAACCTCCCACCAGAGGCAATTTAGGGTTCAGTGTCTTGCCCAAGGACACTTCGACACATGGGCGGGCAGGGAATCTAACCCACTATCTTCCGATCATGAGATGACTGCCCTACCACTACACCACAGCCGCCCAAGGTCGTGAAATCCGAGATTTTTTGCCTCCTGATTCTACCAGATCTGGCTTTCAGATTACTGAAATAAAACTGGATATCAGCAAGTGAGCCTATTTCTGCCCACTGTTGCCTGCTGGGTTTTGGGTTTTTGTCCAGTGCTCTCTGCAGAACATCTGGAATCCGTCCTTTTAAAAGGGGGTACTGTAAGCCAAAATCCTCTAGTTTTGTCATCCACCCATCTTCTATCTGAAGTTGGGTTGTGGGGGAGCACTCTAACCCGGGCTTACACCGCTAGCATTATGGCTCCGATGCGTGCGCCGCAGTCTTTATGTAACTTTAAAAGTGCGAGTGGGACTTTCACTGCAGGCGTTCACGTCTTGCGTGTGCGGACCGGCCTCTGCGACCCTGCGAATCAGTTTCCTTTAGTTCAAATTTTGATAGAAGCCTTTTTGTGAAGTTGGGGCGATTAACGACTTAAACCGGAAACCACGCGAGCGAATGTAAAGTGCAGGCGGTATATTTTCAAAATAAAAAAAAATTTCCGCTGAACTCGCCGGTTTCAGCGTGACGTAAACATTACGTAATAATTCAGTGCTTTACCCATTATATGCCCGGGGTTAGCAGAGATGTCCAGTCCTCCTTCTCCACAGAAACTTCCACCAGTTCTTCTGGTAAAACCCTTAAGGTGCTTTAGCACCAAACGTGATTCGGGTGACAAATTTGCGTGACGATTGGCTGAAATTAGTTTTCTCCGGAGGGTGGTTGGGCGCTCCCTTAGAACTCGGAGTAGAGCCGCTTCTCCTCCGCATCGAGAGGAGCCAGTTGAGGTGGCTCGGGCATCTGGTCCGGATGCCTCCTGGACGTCTCCCTGGAGAGGTGTTCCGGGCATGTCCCACTGGACGGAGGCCCCGGGGAAGACCTAGGACATGCTGGAGAGACTATGTCTCTCGGCTGGCCTGGGAACGCCTCGGGGTCCCCCCAGAGGAGCTGGAGGAAGTGGCCTGGGAGAGGGCAGTCTGGGCATCTTTGCTTAGACTGCTGCCCCCGCGACCCGGAAGAAGATGGATGGATTATTATTGCGTTATGATTATTATTAAAAGATTTTCCCTGTACAGGGGACTGTGTCTGTATGACAGCTGCTTCTGCTGTGTTTCTACGTCTCTGTGGGTGTGCTTCACGGCTCACTGTCTCGTCTTAATCCAAGGGGGGAAACAGAAATAGGAGACCTTTTTCTTAAATGTCTCGATGAGACCCGAGCCGGCAGCCCCCCGCAGTGTCTCTCTCTCTCTCTGCCGTCATATCATCTGGACTCCATGAGGGTTCAAAATCATTCAGGGTTCACTGAAACCATTTCAGACGCCTTTGTAAATATCTGAACAGATTTTTCTGTAAATTGACACAATCTGAAATTTTTTCTTTTGATTGTCCGAGGCGGGGTTTGAACTCGCGAGCTTCTGAACGGCAGCAACATCAACTCCATCTTCTCTGTTCCAATTGTTTCAATTATTCCAATTTCTCCACCAATCAAATGGCCAGATCTGTTCCAAATTCAAGTATCATACTTTTGGGTGTCCAATCAGAGAGCCCGATTTGTTTCAATTTCTTGACACCGCCCCTGTTGTTTACTGTCATGATCGGACGCAAACTTGTTGCTTAAATACTAGTTAATCTCTAAAGTAGCCTAATTTATAAGTAAACTAAATCAGTCAAAACATTAGCTTGTTGCTAAAATAGAGGCTAAAATCAATTTTAGCATGAAAAACCTTAGTAGATGCCAAATTGGCAAGCAAAAAAAAGAAAAAAAAACTTAACACATTGAGTAAATACTAGCTAGACACCAAAATAGCCTTAAAGATTCTCAGAAAAACTAAATTAATTAAAAATGTCAGTCTGCAGCAAAAATAGAAAAAATAGAAGTTAAACTTTAAACTGACCTATAAAACCTCAGTTGATTACAAATTAGCCAAAAACATTAGCATGTTGATAAAATATTAGCTAAGCTCCAAATTAGCATAAAAATTTCAGAAGATGCCAAATTATAAAAAAAAAAAAAAAAAAACAGAACGTGCTTAAATGCTAGCTAAACTCTAAAATAGCCTACAATTCCTCAGTAAACTAAATTAGTCAAAAACGTTCATATGTTGCCAAAATAGAAGCTAAACTCTAAATTAGCCATAAAAAACCCCAGTAGATAACAAATTAGCCAAAAAAAAGGTTAACATGTTGCTAAAAATATTAGATTAACTCCACATTTAAAAAAAAATACTCTAAAAGATGAAATATTTGATGAAATGCGATGAAGGAATTTAAAGGCTCGTTGCTAATCCACTTAAAATTTTTCATTTCCTGTGAGGTATACTTTGTTCAATATTTCAAAAACTATAAAGTTTATAAATACCACCAGTAATGTCTTGAACGAGCTGAATGTTTGATACCAAGATTGATGAATATACTGAAAGTGTGATTGAGATTTAATGTATGGAGTCCCGAAAGAGCCAAAATTAAATAAATATATACACCATTAAATAAATAAATAAATGTGGCATTAAATAAATAAATGTGGCATTAAATAAATAAATGTTGCAATAAATAAATAAATGTTGAAATAAATGTGGCAATAAAATATTAAAAGAGCACATTTAAGTATTTCATGACGTATTTATTTATTTCATTGCCCAGTGTGGGTCAAAAGAGCCAAATTGAAATAAATATATTTAATATGAAATAAATAAATAAATGTGGCATTAAATAAATAAATGTTGCATTAAATAAATAAATGTTGCAATAAATAAATAAATGTTGAAATAAATGTGGCATTAAAATATTAAAAGAGCACATTTAAGTATTTCATGACATATTTATTTATTTCATTGTCCCTTGTGGGTCAAAAGAGCCAAATTGAAATAAATAAATAAATGTGGCATTAAATAAATAAATGTTGAAATAAATAAATAAATGTTGAAATAAATGTGTCATTAAAATATTAAAACAGCAATTAAAAAGTCATTTTTAACATTTCATAATATATTTATTTATTTCATGATTTCATTTTACATTTCATGAAACAGGAAGTCGACACACCATGAAATGTCAAACTGTCAGATTCTCTCGTCAAACTCAGTGGGCGGGGCCTAACTCTCGTGTCTCTGCTCTGTTGATCTGGCCTGGTGCAAAGTTTTTGTCTGAGTCCTCTCTCACATACACGCTGCAAACATTGTTTTGGTGAATCAAAGACTTTTGTTCGGGTCACCAAATCAAAACGTGTTCTCTGTCCTCTTCATGCATTCTCACTAACCACCAGCTACCGGGACGGGGAGCGCGTCACCCCCAATCCACTCTGGACGCGGAAGCGCCGCGAAGCGGAGTCCGCTCCGCTCTTCTGCTGGAACTTTTTTTGTTTTTTTTGCCATCATGGGTGAAAATTAAATAATCTAAAGACATTAACCCGTGTTTCTGCTAAGAAGAACCGCTCTCTGCTGCTGATTTACACCCAAAACCCCGCCTACCCGCTCTGTCGGCCCACTGGATCTGTGTCCGGGCCGTGTGCGTCCCTGTTTTGGTGTGTGTGTGTGCGCTCGCAGGTGTGTGTGTGTGCTGCTTTCTGCGTCTTTTTTTCTCCCCAAAACCAGCAGCCCCGGTCCAGAGTCTGCTCACTACGTTGATCTGTGCGCGCTCGTGTCAGTCTGTGTTGTGTGTGTTTTATAAATCTCTGCCTTTCTGTTGTTTTTTTTAACTTCCGAAACTCTTCACCCGCACCGGAGTCTGCCCACGTTGATCTGCGTGTCTGCATGTCTGTCGGTTTGTGTGTCTCTGTGCGCGCGCATAGAGACACTTTTTAAACACACACACCTGCGAGCGCGAGTGCACACACACCCCCACACACACACCCCCACACACACCCCAACAGGGACGCACACGCGCCCGGACACAGATCCAGTGGGCCGACCGAGCGGATGTTTGCAGCGTGTATGTGAGTGAGGACTCAGACAAAAACTTTGCACCAGGCCAGATCAACAGAGCAGAGACACGAGAGTTAGGCCCGCCCACTGAGTTTGACGAGAGAATCTGACAGTTTGACATTTCATGGTGTGTCGACTTCCTGTTTCATGAAATGTAAAATGAAATCATGAAATAAATAAATATATTATGAAATGTTAAAAATGACTTTTTAATTGCTCTTTTAATATTTTAATGCCACATTTATTTCAACATTTATTTATTTATTTCAACATTTATTTATTTATTTCAACATTTATTTATTTAATGCCACATTTATTTATTTATTTCAATTTGGCTCTTTTGACCCACAAGGGACAATGAAATAAATAAATATGTCATGAAATACTTAAATGTGCTCTTTTAATATTTTAATGCCACATTTATTTCAACATTTTATTTATTTCAACATTTATTTATTTATTCAACATTTATTTATTTAATGCCACATTTATTTTTTATTTCATATTAATATATTTATTTCAATTTGGCTCTTTTGACCCACACTGGGCAATGAAATAAATAAATATGTCATGAAATACTTAAATGTGCTCTTTTAATATTTTATTGCCACATTTATTTCAACATTTATTTATTTATTGCAACATTTATTTATTTAATGCCACATTTATTTATTTATTTAATGGTGTATATATTTATTTAATTTTGGCTCTTTCGGGACTCCATATTAACGCGCTGAAAAACGTACAGAAATCACTATAGAGTGAATGCTGACTAAGCATTTTTCACCGACCGAAGTGAGGAGTTCAAGAGAAATCTCATTTATTTATTTAGTATAGGTGATATTTTTGAAAGGGTAAACATTTGCTTAATTGTTTTAATTCACAGTAGGTGTTTATTTCTGAGCTGTTTTAATGCTACCAGTTGTTTATAAGCTTCACGTGTATATATTTATTTTTTTACAGAAACTGGAAAACAGTTTGTCGCCTGAAGCGTCTCAGCGGCGCCCTCTTGTGGCCATAGTGAGCTCTGCAGCCCCGCTATAATCTCTTGATCCCCTGCAGAAGTAAGTGTCTGCGGGGCTATGCGGGGCGATGCGGGCGTGTTGTTTAAAACTGTGCAGGTTCCTGGTCGTGGTCCTGACTTTGCCGCTGAGTTTGCTGGGCATGGCGGGTTTCGGCGCGCTGTATCACCGCCGTCTGTTCCCGCTCCTCGCCGACACCATCACCTCCTCCTACAACGCTAAAGTGCACAAACTGAAGCGGGAACTCTTCCGGAACGTGGCCACATTCGCAGACTCCTTCGGGACTCTCCGCCTGCTGGAGATCGGCTGTGGGAGCGGGGCAAACTTCCGGTTTTACCCCGACGGGTGCACGGTGACCTGCACTGACCCCAACCCGGGCTTTGAGCGCTACCTGCGCAGAAACATGGACGCCAACAAGCACGTGACCTTTGAGCGCTTCTTGGTGGTGTCCGGGGAGGAGCTGAGGGGCGTCCGGGACGAGTCCGTGGATGTGGTCGTCTGCACGCTGGTTCTGTGCTCCGTCAGGGACGCGCGGGAAGTCCTGCAGGAGGCCCGGCGCGTGCTCAGAAAGGTGCGTTCAGGATCTGGGAGCTCAGTGCGCATGTCAGACGAAATCTTTCTTGTTTTAATCAACTTTTAAAGAGAAATACAGATGTACCTTCTCACCACACAAAACGGATTTAATATATGAAAGAGGTTACTAAAGTATGAATGTAGTAATAAGTACTAATGCATGTCACAGTACTGTGGGTAGTATTTACAGTAATAACCTTATACACTGAGGGGAAACGCTGAAACGCAGTACTATGTAGTATTACAGTAATTTATATTAAGCACTACATTAATGTATAGGATCATTCAAGTCATGAAACTAGTATTACACTAATGTATGTACTAATATGTAGTACTGCAGTGATGTAGTTAGTATTTTTGCAGCATAACAGTAAAGTATATATAAGACTACAATAATTTATATAGGCTTATGTAATATTACAGTAGTGTGTGTAGTACTATTTAGTATTGGAGAATTGTATGTTGCGTTGCAGTAATGTATATAGTATTATGTAGCATAATACTAATGTATATATAATTTTGTGGTATTATACCAATGTATGTAGTGTTACACAGCATTGCAGTAATGTATATAGTATTATGTAGTATTACAGTAATGTAATACATGTTACAAAAACGGGCACTCAGGATTATTCATAAAGTAGGATACCTGGAGTACACAAACCAACTTTTCATACAGTCAAAACTGCTCAAATTAGAAGACCTCATAAATTATCAAACAGCTCAAATATTATACAAAGCATATAATAAAATATTACCTTATAATATTCAAAAACTATTCTTGCTGAGAGACACTTTCCATAAGTTACGAGGTACAGGAAAATTCAAACAACCTACCATCCGCACAAAAAGGAGAGAATTCTGTGTGTCTGTATGTGGAGTGAAACTGTGGAATAATCTGAGTCTGGAACAAAAACAATGTAATAATTTATACCTGTTTAAAAAAGATTATAAATGTATAACATGGACAAAATACAGAATGTCTTGATTTATGCACAACAACAGTATGTATTGAATATATATAAGAGTAGATTAAATACAAGGGTTTCTATTATAAGTATACTGTACATCCATTTGATAAAATATATAGTAATGAATGTAATTCTTGCTCATTGTTAAATCATCTGATCTATGTAACTGTCTATCAGAATGACTTCAGGGGCAGGCGTCTATAAGCAATGCTTCTGCCTGCCTCCTTTCAAACATGAATTCAGAGCTTGCATACCTATTTGTAAAATAAGCTTACATACATGTGACTGTAACTTAGAACTAAATTGTATTAACTACATGTTTGAATAAACTTAATTTAAAAAAAAAATAACAAAATGTATGTAGTACTTTGTAGCATTGGAGCAATCTGTGTCACATTATGGTACTGTAGTATTAAGTAGTATTACATTAATGTAGGCAGTATTATGTGGCATTACAGTAATGTATAACCAAATATGTAGAATTACAGTAATATATGCAGTACTATGCAGTATTGCAGTACTAAAGTGCTATGTCGTATTACAGTGATGTATGTAGTATTGTAGTAATGTATGTAGAACTATGTAGCATTACAGTAATGTGGGCAGTACTAGCATTGTGTCACATTACTGTACTGTAGTACTATGTGGTAAAAGAGTAATGTTAGTAGAATTTTTAACATTACTATAATGTATATAGGATTATGTAGCATTACAGTAATGTTTGTAGTATTATTCAGCATTACAATAATGTCTATAGGATTATGGAGTATTACAGTAATGTATGAACTACAATGTATTTTCACAGTAATTGGGTAGTATTATTAAGCATTACAGTAATGTATATAGGATTATGCTTGATTTATGTAGTATTATAGTAATGTTTGTAGTATTATTCAGCATTACAATAATGTCTATAGGATTATGGAGTATTACAGTAATGTATGAACTACAATGTATTTTTACAGTAATTGGGTAGTATTATTAAGCATTACAGTAATGTATATAGGATTCTGTAGTATTATGCTTGATTTATGTAGTATTATAGTAATGTTTGTAGTATTATTCAGCATTACAATAATGTATATAGGATTCTGTAGTATTATGGTAATGTTGGTAGTATTATGCAGTACTAAAGTAATGTAGATATAATATATTAATGCATGTATACTATGTAGTAATATATGCCATTAATAAGAATAGTTTTACAGTAATATATGTAGTATTATGACTGTAATGTATTTGTAGTTTAGTCATCTTAAAGAATGAAATTACTTTAGGAAAACAATGTAAATTTTATTTAAAAAAAAAAGTAAAATCCATATTTTACAAGTTTCTATCTAGTATTTTACAAAGTATTAGTGAATTTATACATTTTCATTTTAAAGTCTCGTCTCCAAATCCCTAATGTTTGGTTGATCATGAAAGTGTTTATTGTAAAAACTAAACATTAAAAGGAGAAACTTTCATAAATACATTTACTCTTACATTAAAAACCAACAGAGAAGCTGTTGTTGTAAAATACGATAATTTAATAGAAAATCCAGTTGAGAATTATGAATGATGCTTTTTTTCCCCAAAAATAACGTCTATTTCTCTGTCCTCTCCTGCAGGGAGGAGCGTTTTACTTCCTGGAACACGTGGTTTCAGACTCGGACTCGTGGATTCACGTCTGTCAGTACATCTTTGAGCCTCTGTGGTCCTACCTGGGAGACGGATGCAAGGTTACCAAGGCAACGTGGAAGGACCTGGAGACCGCCGGGTTTTCTCAACTTCACATCAGACACGTCGATGTTTTCGAGGTGTCTCCAATGATACGACCACACATCATGGGATACTCTATTAAATAAAGATTTCAATGAAAATTTTAAAAAAAAGAAGCTAATAAAGTTCCAGCTACATGTCCAGTTTACTGAGTGAAAATATATTTATTTACTCACAGAATCAGAAACTTTTCATACACTTTTGTTCTTCTTTTCTACTCGTCCCGAGATGAACAGAATAAATATTACCTGGACACTGTGCTTTTTCCCTGATTGTCTAAGTAACTGCCAAGTAAAACCCCAACAAATCACCCTTTCTGTCATCGTTTCTTTTCCCCTTTTATGATCCATTGCACAGTTAAGGAATGGCAGCTGTAACATCCAATGGGAGACTTGGGGGGGAGGGAGGGGGGGGCATAACAAAAGAGAAATAATGTCAGTGATAATTATACAGTCGAAATTCTGCAGCGACATGGAAAAAAAAAAAAAAAAAACAGGAAGAGGGATACAAATGAAAAGTTAAAGCTCACGACGTCAAACCTCCCAATATACAACGAACACAACTAAAACTCTGACGTAGCATTAGCATTCTTCTTTATAAAACAGCAGTTGGAAAAAAAAATGGCCAATTGGTTTATTTGCACATTAAAATCTCACTGCCTTAAGTCACTTTGATATCAAAATGAGTAGATAAAAAAACAAAAACATGATCCGAGTGAAGCCAAGTGTTCCCAGAAACCCTGTCATGTCCACACGGCAGACCTGTGCCACGTTCACACTCGCGAGCGCTCTCCCAGAACGCCGTTATCCCGTTTTAACGCAGTAAAGATCCTTTAAGGTTTTCAGTTCTTCAATCAAAGTCTTGTTTTGGTTCTCCAGCACGGCGACGCGGTTTTCCAGGCATTTAACGTATTCCTTTTTCTTCCGCCGGCATTCCCGAGCCGCCTCTCTGCGGAGGATAGAAAACTGTTTTACAAAAGGGAAGCATTTTAAAACGCAAAGCAGGAAAGTCAGTGAGAGGATTTTTGTAAACATTAGAGCATGACGGCAAAACACTAACGTTAGAGTCATCATCATCATCTTCTTCATGCCTTCATGGAGCATCCATTTATGTTCTTCAGCTCTTTCACCTATTCAGTTCATTCAGATATCAATATATTCAGCTCTTTCAGAACTTCATACTCGGACTGCCACGATTAGTCGACTAATCGATGACTAATCGACTATCAAAATAGTCGACAACTAATTTAATAGTCGATTAATCGTCACTTTATATTGTATGAAGTCAGAGTGTAGTAAAGTTGAAAGTTATAATAGCATTCTGCTAGCTTTTTGGACTATTTTGGAATTTAATAAGATTCTTTTATAGAGTTTAGCTAATATTTAATCTGCATGCTAGCTGTTTTGGCTAACTTAAGGTTTTTTTTTATTTTTTTAAGCTGTTTTTGAGTTTAACTAATATTTCAGCGACATAGCTATTTTGGTTAATTTAGGATTTTTCTGTTTTTTTAGGCTAATTTTGAGTTTAGCTAATATTTCAGCAGCATGCTAGCTATTTTGGCTAACTTTGGCTCTCTTTATTTTTTAGCTAATTTGGCATTTAACTAATATTTTAGCTGGTTATCAACGTCAGCGTCTTTACATCCAGTTTCCACATGACCCGATTAGTCGACTAATCGGAAAAAATAATCGGTGATTAGTCGACTATTAAAATAATCGTTTGTGGCAGCCCTACTTCATACCTCTAACTTTTTTTTTTTTAACTCCATTGAAAATGGCCTATAGACTCTTCAAAAGTCTTTTTTTTTCAGCTGAAAACTTTCAGCTCCACAAAATACTAGAAGATTTTCAGCTACAGAAACTATTCAACTTTTAAGCTATGCAGCAGACTGTGGGCTCTTGAACTTGTATTTTTAAAAACTCTGTCCTGGTTTTAAAATATTGCAGTTCAAAGTCGAGCCGTCATCTTTGAGTCAGGAAGTGAAAGGAAGTCGAGTGTCAGTTTGAACCGGCCACTAGAATCGGGAAGAGTGAGACGAATGAAACACTTCAAGTGGATTTAATTTGCTGAAACGTAGGAATTTTTCCTGGTTTTCTGACAATACAACATTAAAAATCCTGAGTCATGTAGTTTTCTTACAGCGGCCCCAAATATCAGCCAAAGTTGACGATTTCTCTCATTAGATCTGATACATTTTTGGTGGAGACATTTTTTAAAGGATGGTTGTTTTTTGTGAGTACTGAAGCACAAAAACATGAAACTCTCTGGATTCTGATGGGACTTTAACTTTTACCCTGAGGGAAAATGTTTCAAAGATACCAGCTTTTGTTCGAGCCAAGTGCCGGGCTATGTTTTTCAATGAGTCGGCAGAATGCAGCCCTGCGTCTCCCTGTGTGTGTGCTTGTTGCCATGACGACCTCACAAACACATTTCTCCAAATCTTTCAAAAGCGATGCACATGTGTTTTTAGTTTGTTAAAGGATTTTCCACTTAGTGTTGTTAACATAAGGGATATTTTAATCTAATTTGGGATTCATTTAATACTTTAGCTTTAGCTATTTTGGACTTTCAGATGTTATAATCACATTCTGATAGCTTGTTGGACGAGTTTGGCATTTATTAAGGTTTTTTTTGGAGTTTAGCTAATATTTCAACTATTATACTGGCCTTTTTTTTGGCAAATTTAGGTTTTTGTGTCTAGTTTTTTGGATTCTAGCTAATATTTCAGCTACATGCCAACCCTGTTTTGGCTAATTTAAGATTCTCTCTGTTTTTAGGCTAATTTTGTATTTAGCTAATATTTCAACTACATGCTAGCTGTTTTGGCTAGTTTAAGATTCTCTGTTTTAAGGCTAATTTGGTATTTAGCTAATATTTCAGGTACATGCTAGCTGTTTTGACTAATTTAGTCTTTTTTCAATTTTTTGAGTAACTTTGAATTTAACAAATATTTTAGCTTTATGCTAGCTGTTTTGGCTAAATTTAACATTTTACAAGTTTTTAGGCTAATTTGGCGTTTAGCTAATATTTTAGCTTGCTATCAACTTCAGCTTTTTCAGCTATTAGCTTCAGCAATTTATGCTATCAACTTCAGCATTTTTAGCTATCAATTTCAGCGTCTTCAGCTATTAGCACTAGCCTCTTCAGCGGCTACATTCAGGTTACAGCATTCACTCCAGCATTATTCTAGTCAGAGAATATTTTCCTCTCTGTTCACTAAAACCCAAAAGATCTTTTTGCACACCTGTTCTTTGCAAGCCGGATTTCTCTTTTGAGTGTTGGATCGTCCGTTTTAGTTTGGGAAAGTCCAACAGGAGAAGTCATGACGACAGTCTGAGGGAGGGAGGCAGAAGGGGGCGCTGTGCGGATCTGATATGTTTGGACTTCTCCTCCCGCACCTGGAAAAGAAAAGAAAAAAAAAAAAGCAGGATTAGCGGGATTAATCAGAAACAGGAAACGCTGCAGTTTAACAGAGAAAACAAACTGACATCAGCTGAGAAGTTAAGAGGAGGAACGGCTCCAGAACGACTGTTCAGGTTCAGGTTAGCTTGTGTGCAGGGAAATACCACGATGCTACACGGTCAATCAAACAACAAACCGGACATCCGTTAACTGAGTTTTCAAACCTGGTTACCAAACATCTGTTTGATGCATTACCCATGTTTCCAAATCTCTTCAATTAAACTGAAGTACTTTAAAAAGTTGAGTTTTGAGCATTAGCCACATTCTCTTTATTTAAAAAACCCTCACAGCAGGGTCAGGAACTCACTTGTACTTGTTATACAACCTTTTTTCATTTGGGTTTCCAACTTTTTTTTTCAACAAAATGAATACATACTGTGCTTTTGGACCGTAAGGTGATTTAAAATCCTGTAATGGCTCTTCTTCCTCATGTATAAGTTCAGGTTTTTCGTAAACTACAAAACCATAGAACTCTGTGGGGCATTATGGGTACTGTAGTCAGGAGCTTCAATGATTAATACTTTACTGTAATGAACAGAAAAAGTATTGTTTTTTGTGTTACAAGGGAGTTATTCTTATTAAAGTTTGACTTTTTGTGTTGCTCTCTCAGTAAAGTTTGTTTATTACAAATAGAAAAAGGTAAACATAAAGAACAGCAAAATTCACTAGAAAATAAAACCAGAACTTCCCATCGGCTGACCAATTTCCTGCCTCTTGGTCTCTCTAGGTATTCTGGGTAGAGTAGATATATCACAATACGTGACTGTTTAGTCTCACTAAATAATAATGATTCTTAAAAACTGTATTTAGAGTTTGAATAAAGCTCTAATTCCAAACTATTAACAAAAAGGAACATTTTCTTCCAGAAAAGTGATTTTAAAATTCGGTTCACATCTTACCTTGTACAACAACTTGATTGCTAGGCACTAGTATTTGCTGGCCGTCGGGCGTCTGAGCGTACTGAAGGATGGTGGTGCCCTGCTGCGCCCCTCCAGAGTTGGCCATGGTGACAGCCTGCAGTCCCTGAATCCCCTCAGAACCTGGAGCCGCCAGCTGGATGGCTCCATTAGGAGCTATGGTAACTAGAAGATTCAACAGAAGACCAGGACGTCAGACTGCTGCTTTTGAAGCTGTGGACATCATGTTTTAACACGTCTTGTAGCATTTTTTCTAATAATGGAGGACATTTATGAGGAAGAAATTAAGAAATTAAAACTTTCTTTCAGATAATTTCTTCATTCAAATTGTTGTGAATCAGGAAGAGACAAAAAAAAAGCTGTTAGAAAAAGTTTGCAGCAGAAGTTACAGTCGGGAGGTCACAAGCTCCCTGCTCTGCTCTATTCTGATGCATCCACTGTCAGACAAATAGATCCATGAACGTCTTTGTTTTCCTCGTCTGAGCTGGAATCTGGATCAAAACTGTAGAGAAAAAAGTCCCGCCC